>JAFCMP010000357.1:605000-991993 GCA_017506865.1 Tribonema minus
AAAAAATAACCGACTCTCTGTGTGTCAATGCATGCAAACAATGCAGCCCGCGGGCCGTGTGCAAGAACGCGGTTCTGGGTGCAGTTGCCCAACAGCATCAGGCACATGGCAGGAGAAGGACAACTCATCGGATTCATGGAACGCATGTTGGCACTGTCTCGTCCCGCTTGTATACTTGCTGTTTTCACGCTGTGGCCATACATGAAAACATACCGCTGCATGTGATCCATGCGCAAGAGACAGCGTCCAAATTGCAGCAGCGGGGACAATTTGGCTTCTGAGTCTGTGAGGGGGTGGCATACTTTTAACTACAGTCAGCAGGGCAACTATGACTTCAGAGCAGCCACAGCAGTACGGGCATGACAATGCATTCTGTAAACCAAATTGACAATGCTCAAAGCTATAGACTAGAACACGTGCACATGGCTCAGCTATGGCCAAATGCTGTGGGCTCTGGCTCTGAGAGCCAATGCATTAGCGTGCACAAGGCTTCTACTTGTTGCCGATGAAAGCTGCAGAGACTGCTCAGTCACGGTGACTCAACCTGTGTTGCCATGGCTGCCGAGCGACCTCTCACACTTAACAGTTTGTGCTGCCCCGAATGTAGCGCTCACTGAATCGATGTAGCGCAAGTGCATGCACGTGCTGTACGATGCTCTTCCTGCTGCGTGAAACGCCCATCTGTGGCACCCCTGAGGCCCTTAAGTGTATACCCCTGTGCATGCCCTTGTGTTCACTATACCATACATACCTCCCTCCATGTGTACTCGTGGGGGCCAGCGAGTTCAAGAGTCTTGCCCTCCACGCGCAGCCTGTCGTCCTGCCAGTCGTTGTCCACACACGCCACTATGGCCTCCGCAACGTCCTGCACCCACACCGGCTGCAGCAGGTGCTCGCCGCCATCGGCCAGGGGCAGGAAGAAGTAGCGGCTGCCAAAATCTGCCAGCTGAAGAAACAGGAGGGCATATGGGGGGGGGGGTCAGGTGAAGTGCACACAGCTGGAGAGAGTGGCAAGTAGGTGACGAGAGGGGGGGGGGAGGGGGGGGGGGGATTCACATGGTGCGGATGGTTGCCATCTTCCCATGGATAGTGACACTTGTGACCGTTAAATGCAGACTTGATGGCCCAGTGCGTGTTTACACGAGGGCATGGGCACACAAAGGGTTGTGAAGGACTGCTGGGTTCATGGGCTGTGGCCATTGCACACTAAAACGGGTGGCTGCTGCAACAATGAATCCGACAATCACGATATGCCGTGGCATTATCGTAGCATATCCAATGGATTCCATACAGGTGGCAGGCATTCGACAACAGCGTCATCGCGGCTAACACTGACGAGAGCACTTGCAGACTGAGTCGATAGTCAATTCTTAACTCACTCGGCGATCCCTCCCAAGTGACCGCATTGCGAGCAAGAAAAAATACAACTTCAAGCCGTGACTCACCCAGTTGAGGAAGCGGTCCTCGTCGCCAAACATGGGCGCGGGGCGCACGATGGTGGCATCGGGGAACTCGCGCCTCACAAACTCCTCGCCGCGCGCCTTGGTGCGTGCCCACGATGAGTCGCTGTGCTCATCGGCGGCCATGCCAGACACGTGTATCAGCTGCCGCACGCCCATCTCCGTTGAGAGTTTGGCCAGATGCGCGGGCCACTCCTCGTGGATCTCCGCAAAGCCGTAGTTGATGCGCGATTTGGTGCCGTCCTGGGGTGGTGCGGTGGCGGCGGGTGGCGCACATTGCAGATTCAACAGAGAGGAAATTGGAGCACTTTCTACTGGCAGCGTGTTTTTGGGCACCGTCAGGTTTTCCAGCTGCATGGCAGGTGACTGAGGGCAGCTGTTGCGCGTGTTTATGCAGAATGCTGCCAATTCTCGCTCTGCTGCATCTTTCAACAGGCGTGAGCTGCGCCCCACATTGCCAGAGGCAGTCGCGGAAGTCAACAGCACATACAGCCTGTATCAGCATGGGACATTGACGCAACGTCCATGAACGTGGTCTGTAAGGCAGGCGGTGTGCAGACGTTCATTCTGGTCAACGTTCAACAACCTCCTGCGCCTGCTCAACCTGGTGACCTTTTGCCCAGGACATACACATGAACAACTGGTGCATTACTCACCGCACGGCGCGTCTTCATGATGTGCTTGGTCTCATAGTACTTCCCCACCAGGTTGATAACTATGTCAGACTCGCCAATGGCCTGCCTGACACTGGTCTCGTCCCTGATGGAGTAGAATGGAAAGTGGGCATCGCCCAGGGAGAACATGGGCTTGAGGTGGCGGATCTCCATTTCACAGCCCCTGTTGGGCATGTTCGTCCTGGCTTTCAGCTGACCTGTTTGAGTGGTAGTCAAAGGTGCAGCAGAAGAGACATTGTGTAGTCTAGTTGGTCACTGAGATTACTTCATCACGGTTTCAAACCCAGGCGAGGATTTGTTGAGAGAGATGACCTCTTGTACTTAAAAGCATCTCACAAGTACCTCCAGGCACAGACATAGCCACGCAGGTGGCGATGATTCATACGCTGCATCCAGCTCGCAAAGCAAGCAACACGCATCAAGGACGAAACAACACGCAATCATGAAAGCCGATAAGCACGTCCGTATGGCGAGGCGTGCGGCATGGCAAGACCACCGCACACAACTTCAGCCTTGCCGCTCACCTAGGCGAGACGCCACATACCGCCCCAGGAAGCCCGTGGCACCGAAGATGGTGATTTTGGCAAACCTGCCCGCGCCATACAGATAGGTGGGCTGACCCGTCGCCTTGAGGGCCTGAGACACCTGCAGAGCGGTGCTCATGCTCATGCTGCCTGCCCCTCGCCTCCTAGCAGCAGCCCACTGGCACTTCGAAAATGAAAGCTTGAAGTTAAGTGAGATTGTGAAGTTGCCCCCATCTCTCTGGATGGCGGAAGCGGGAACTCTGAGGGCGCTCGCGGACGCGCGAGCTCGGCCCGTGCATGTTGGCGCTGCAGTATGGCCAGACCACATCTACAACGAACCGGACACGTACGGCACCATTCTGCCCCGAGAGTTCAATAGCATCACCCTGGAGGCACACCACAAGTGGGATCACCTGCTGGTCGACCAGCGCACTGCAGCAGTCTACAACTGGGAGATTGTAAGTTTTTCCTGGGCTTGAAAACCTCTGTACATGCTGCCAGAGCACAGCGAGGCGCCGCATGCTGCGTCCTTCGCCTTGCCAGCGCGACAGAACGCGATTGGATCATGTTGCCCTTTTGAGTTGCGCTCCGCAAACCTTCGGCCTGCGGTTTCTGGCAGCTGCAGCCTCATTGCTTGCATGAACAGCCACTCAAGGCCAGTGTTGTATTCACCGTCTCTGCTGATACTTGCTTGTTGTGTACACTCCAGGCGGATCGCACTGTGGAATATGCAGAGCAGCACAGGATGGCTGTCAAGGGGCATACATTATGCTGGCCGGAGCACCTTCCTGAATTTGCCAAAGCATTGTCGAAGGCGAAGCTGAGGGAAGCTCTGCTGGATCACATCAACCAGACCATGCGGCATTATTTGGTGAGCAGATTGGCTGCTTGCGATGTACCGAGGGTTTGTGAATGGTAGCAGTGATATTAGAGGAGCTGCGACTGCATGCGTGGGCTTGGTTGTCTCCACTGCTGTGGCAAATGACGTTGTGACAGCTGCCAGAACTTTACATATAAGATACAAAGCGTTGTCTATGTTTTCTGCCACATGATATGATCCCAACACACCCATTACGCGGGTGTGATCCAAGTGCCCTCGTGCGTCGACACTATTCAACGCTCTTCAATATTGCTGTGTTTAGCCTGTTTCACGCCGCCTGTGCAACCCTTGTCCACCAAGCACGTGCATCTTGCAAGTGACACTCTTCTGCACTGCCCCGCCTGCAATGCCGCAGGGGCGTGTGGCATCGTGGGATGTTGTCAACGAGTCGTTTGCGTCCAATGGCAGCGGGCGGCCCACCAACAGCGCGCTGGCAACGCACTTTGGCGATGAGTACGTGAAGGACGCCTTTGTTGCCGCACACCAGGCCGACCCGAACTGCAAGCTGCTGTACAATGACTGCACCATCATGGCCGCAGGCTTCCGAAAGGTACGGTGCACCGTTTGGTCAATGATGCAAATGATTGCAGGGTGGAAGCCATTGTTGATGGAGAGACGAAGCGACCTGACAGTGCGCTGCGCACTTGGGAAGAGCAACGTGACATATGGTACTTGAAGTACATGTCTGCCAATGCCAGTCCAGAGTGCACTACATCCTGCAGCCCATGCTATGCAGCAACCGCCTTCCGGCGTGCCTGTCACCCTCACTGCTCCCTGCCACTGGCTCTGACGCTGCGTTCTGCCACAGTCTGAAGCCGTGTACCGCATGGTGGAGGGTCTGGTGAAGAGTGGCACGCCTATCAACGGCATTGGGTTCCAGGGGCACATAGACGCAGCCGGCGGGGGGGAGTGGGGACCGCCTAAGCCTGCGGCACTGCGGACCAATATCAGGCGCTACAAAAAGCTCGGGCTCAGCTGCAACATCAGCGAAATGGATGTGCGCTGTTCTGGCGTGATTGGGTGAGTGCAGTGACGGCAACGGCTCATAAGATTGAAGGAAAGGCCGGCGCGCCATATCTGTGCCTCCGGCTGACCCATCATGCTGATGTCAAACACTACATTGCAATAAACAACATTTCATGTGATGCAGTGCTTAAAGCGTTGACTCTGATGACTTTGCGTATGCAGCGGTCTAGCAGCTGGCATTGCAACCCATGTGCATACCGCGCGCCATTGTGCTGTCAAGAAGGATTTGCGCCCTTGGCCGTAGAATCTTGATGCATACATGCACACACGTCCTTCTGTGAGCACTGATGTGTTTTATCCTGCCACCATGCTCAGGAACGAGGCTGTGAGGGACAAGGCAGCAGCTGCCGTGTACTCCACAGTGCTCAGCACCTGCCTGGCGGAGCCCAACTTTGATGGAGTCACGTTCTGGGTAAGTTCACATGCTGCTGCTAAGCACGCTGCTACGTTGTGTACTTGCTGCTACATCGCACTGGGACAACTGTCGACTCATTGGGCGCATGTACGTATGTGGGGCCGTCGACATGTATCGAGCATAGTCTATGATACTTTTGATGTAATTTGATTGTGCATTTGGTTGGGCGCCCGATTTTGTATGATCTAGTACTTCTTTACTAGCGACAATGCAGCAACTGTCGCACTTGAGCCAATCAGCCAGTAAACTTGCCATCCTGAGCAGAGCTCAAAGCGCTTGTTTCCCTTGGCCGCTATGTACGTACTGCAGGGCTTCACCGACAAACACAGCTGGATCAATGGCTTCTTTGGCCCTGACAGGCCGCTGCTATATGACGACAACTACCGCCCCAAGGCCCAGTATGACGCTGTGGCTAATGCGCTGTCTGGTGGCGAGGGACAGGCAGCCTCAGCCTCAGGCTCGAGCTCTGTCAAAGGCCGTTTGACACAGCTTGGGAAGAAGCTGATGCCCAAGAAGTGACATAGATTGGCATGCCGCGCGCATTTCAGGCGCAGCGTTATTTTTCGGGCGTGCGCTTGAGTTGGTTGAGGTGGTATGTGCACCCACCCGGCAGTTTTCTACAGTCCTACTATCAGGTGTGACGCACTGAGAAGCGGCAGCTTGCGCTGACAGAGTTTACACACAGGTGGCCACACCAGTCGAGAGGCACAGGCTATGCAAGGATGCAAATAGGCAGTAAATGGTTCCAGGTGATGATGTTGAAATTTGCAACTACTCGTGTTGTGGACACTGAAGATGCAACTCTTTCCTACCTGGTGTCCGGCTTGGTGGATGTCCGGGTGTTTTCTGAATGGTACTGTCTTGTAGTCACAGCGCACGCATAAGCACTCCCACTGCTACATGCAAAGCATAATAGAAGTCTTACTTCAAGTTTGAAGTCCAGCCCAGCATTCTGAGCTGTGAACTGTTGTATGCGTGCCATGTTGGGATGCATTGTGCTAACTTTATGGTAAGCATTGATGTATGATGCACACTGTGCAACACACACAAAATTGACACTGTTGATGCATCAAGAATAGGTTGCCAGCAGGCTTCCAACAGTGTGGCACCATGTCTTGAAAAAGATGCCAACCAGGTCATCATCACACTGTGGTGGTGTGTGCGTGCACTGAGGACAGAAACAGCAGCAGCAGAATCTACAACAGCCTTTAATATGTATGGACACACACGTGAGTCTAGGTTGTGTCACCATATGCATTGATGCCCAATGGCATTCCTCCAACATAGTCGCCTGCATAGGCATGATGCATCATGATGCTGCTGCAGCTCCCTCCATGCCCCTGAGAATGTTCTTGCGGAGCATGAACAGCGTGCGCTTTTCTGGGCTGATGGAGTCTCCTTTGAGCAAACCCTCCAGGCGCGCTGCTTCCTTCGATAGGTATTCTGGTCCTTTTTCCAACACCTGCGCCAGTACAGCAAAGACAAAGCATTGACATCAGTACTTCGAAGTGTAGGTCCAGTGTCAATACCAGTGGCGCCTGGACCTGGCAAGCTAATTGATATGAAGGTGAGGCGTGCAGTATTGAGCACAGGTGTTGTGCCGAGCTTGCAGCCTTGGAGCTGTTGTGCTGTGTGTACCAATGCATACCTGCACGGTAGCTGTTGGCCACCATGTTAATTTCACGAGCAAAGGGGTGGCCATTTAAGCGCAAACGCAACCATAGTAACGACGAGGCTGCTCAAGCATGCAGTACCATCAGTATGCATTCATGTGCACATGCGCGCCAGTAGCAGATCGCCCTCTTTAACATATGTTAATCACACCTGGACATGATCCAGCTGCACGTTTTCAACCTGCTGTTGACCTTGTGGTCAACTGTCAGTTTCCGCCAACACCTGATTGCGCACTTTTGGGCACCAGCTATGTTGCCATGCTTGCGAATGCATGACTGCATTAAGGTGCTCAAACCATCCAACGTGTTGTATACCCCCAACAGACGCTCATCACCCAGATCAATATCATAGGTTTACCTTGCGAGCAGCCCGAACATACAGGTCTGCATTGCGTTTGGACGCCCCCTGTAGCCCCTCTGCTGTGGTTTCCAGCTCCGCCACAACCGCTGCGTCAATAGACCTGAGCTCAAGAGCACAACAACGAACTGCAGTTAAGAGCTGGTAACACTTGGCTAATAGTAACCTCATGTGCTAAATAAGTGACATGTTGCAGTATACAAGTCCGTGCATTCATGTCAAAAACCACCAAAGAACTGATCCAGTTTGGACGTGTACTTCACAACCTGTGATGAAGAATCGATAGGTACATGAAAACGATTCAAAAGATCATAGGTAGAGCTCTAGGTGACAAGGAGTTAGCCGCAAGTGCCTTCCACCAAATACCGTGGTCGCCGTTGCTGCAGTCATTGGCCATACGTCGTTGGTCCCATCAGCACCTCATCAGTGCCAGGTGCTCGTATTGTTGCGCTTGACTACTTGGCACTGCACCCAATTGCCCTGCTGCATCTGACAATGCTCATGTCCCAGAACATTGTAACATCAAGAGATGTTAACACGCATGCAGCCAGCGCGCAAGCAACCAGCCTACACCGTACGTACTATGAAGTAGCTTTGCTTAGTACACTCATATAAGCACGGTTGATGCAACACGTTGTAAGTATCAATGTCCTACATACCTGCCCGCCAGCACAGCATCCATTACTGCCAGCCTCCCCTCGCCTTTGCCAAGCTCTCCCTTCTCATTCCTCTCTGTGCCCGCCCTCTCATTTACAAATCTCAGCTGCGCCATACAGTCCAGTACGATGGCAGCAATGCAGCACGTGATGGCAGTGAGTGTATGCAAGGCATGGCAAACATTGCTATGACTGTTTACAACTCAAACATTGCACACCATACCATCACAAAGAAGCGTGGCCAATTGGCAATAGGGCCATTGACGCGAAAACGCTCACAATCAGTGGCTTGACAGAGCCATGTAGCCATCATTTGCGCGTCATTATGCTGCAGGGCTATCACCTCAACATGTTGAAGACTACGGTGTCAATGGCGTGTCCTTCAAGACAGTACATCGATGAAGCCACTGTAGAACTCACCAAATCTGCAACCTCCCGTGCCCCATCATACGTCTCTGGCTCCCCACTGCCGGCCCCAAATAGCTTGAGCGTGGGGTAGCCAGTGACCCCGTAGCGGTTGGCCAGGTCTGCCTCCTGGGTGGCATCCACTTTGGCAAAGACCACACTCTCGTCGCCAACAAACGCATTTGCAAGAGTGTCGTACTTTGGTGCCAGTGACTTGCAGTGCCCTGCATGGTGGTCGAAGTGGGAGGCGCGCACCAACAAATATATTGTTGTGCAGAGATGGAATGCTTGGTATGTAGCATTATCATGATGTGCAAGACTCACATGCATACAGTAGCATACAACCGTCAGTGGACTGGCAATGGACTGGCCACTGTAAATGATGAGAGCACAGAATTGCCGCATTACTTGCGGTCCTTGCGTGGTGATGATGCAATCCAAATGTGCTGGTGCAGCAGACTGGTGCAGACTTGTACACCTTCCACATGAAATTTGTTACTGATGGAATACATATACACATGCCATGAAACGCAGCAAAAGTAAGCGAGGGGCAATAAGACTACAGGGGCCTGCCAAGATATGATGACAGTGTGACACTTCTCCCTGTGACTCACCACACCATGGTGCGCCAAAGAAAACCAGCACTGTCTTGGCAGGGTCAAGGGCCACAGTGTTGAAGTTACTGCTGGTGAGCTCTGTCACCGCTGACACCGCCTGCACCAACACGGGGTGTGCATCTCAACCTGTCAAACTTCAACGCCAACTTGCACTCACGTGGGCAGCTTACTTTACTACAGCGTCGTGTGTGCACATAGCGTTTGCATTGCAACCTGCAACGTTGGTTGTCCAATTCAATGCGTGCATGGGGGTGGCGGGTGGCAGGCTCTCGAAGTGGGGGTACCCACAAACATCACACCCATACTAGTTGCACTCAGAGGAGTGATGCCGGGATGAATTGGAGCAGGCACCTGCTGTATGCTACTATAGTTGTAGCATATGCCATCGTGCGCAACTGCATGCGGCTGCTTCTGAAAGCAGCAGGCGGTGGAGTGGACCTAAAGCAGTGCTAGATGCAGGGCTTTTGAGGTACCCACGGTTTTCAAGACAGCTTCTCGGTATCTGGGCATAGACCACATGCGCATTTGATGACCTGAAACTACAGCAAGCAGCAGCGTGTGAAGTGACATTGTCATACCGGCTTGATGCGACGCTGGACACCGGCTTTCTGGTTGACAGCCTCCACAATTGCGTCTGCTTTCCGCGCAGCGTTGAAGTCCTCGCCTTTGGTGGACCCCTTGGAATACCACTTGAGCGTAGGATAGCCTTTGACGCCGTTGCTCGTGCAGAGTGCCTTGTGTGCATCGCAATCAACCTGAAAAACCATTACAACAAGAACGTGACAGCACTGATACATGAGGAGAATCGGAGCGTTTGCCACACCAAGATGCTCATGTGTCATGCGACATGAATGAGCTGCAGGCTTCAAGAGAGGTTATGGCAGCCGGCCGTCAACATTTTGGCACATGCCGCAAACACATTACCTAAATAATTTCTTAGCATCTTACGAGCAAAGCGTACATATTACGAGCTTGCTGTAACTACAGTCGTTTCAAGTGGGATGCTGCCCAATATGAAAAGCACCTGCAAGTACTGCGGAAGCAAACAACACCTTACCTATGCAATCTGGATGTTGTTGACTGACACTACCACAAGAATGATAACCACGTGCTTGCCTTTGCGATCACCACTCCATCCCTGTCTGCCTTGTATGTGTCACCAACTATGTTGTACTCCGGCTCCAGTGCCTTGCAGTGTCCACACCTGAGTTGAGGTGTCACGGTGCATCACACGCAGCACTGAAACAAGGGCCAGGCTCGAGCGGCACCACATTGATGTGCCTCAGCACTGGCATAATGTTGGTGTATGACACAATTGTCTCAAGCACTGTTTCATGTATGGAAAGCGGACAGAAGAAACTTGCATGCTTGAAGCTGGGAAATTTGTACACCCGCGCAACGCACTTGTAGCTTAGCACACTCATGGTAGCTTTGCACAGCGCCATCTTCTGTACTCCGGGGTCAAACACACCACGCACACAGGACAAGGTACTGAGTCAAACCGTACCACGTTCTTGCACTAAGCATTATGTATATGACGAGTGTGATGACACCATGTTGCCACATGAGTCATGATTGGACACTCTGGCTTTGCTCAGTAAAGACATGTGCAGGCAAATCAACGACTTATCGTCGGCTTGAAGTTGCCAATACGAAATCGAGGCACGGGTGGGGAATGATAATTTTCGACATGACTGCAGCAACAAGCAAATGTGAGTGACTCACCACGGTGCATAGTGCTCTACGAGCACGTGGTGGCCCCCGCCGACGACATCCTTGAAGGTGGAGCCTGTCAGAACCTGGACCTCAGCACGCGCCAGCCAGCACAGCGGGCCCAGGATTGAAAAGGCTGCGCACAGCAAAGTCGGCCTCATCTTTGCGCCTAACGCTCAGAGACGAGGACGCAAAGTAACACACAACAAACTGAAATAGTTCAACTCTGGAGTTCAACAGACGACTCGCCGTGCTAGCTTCAGTGACTAAAGTGTTTTTGAGAAACAAGCATCAGCTCGTGCATGGTCATCGGAACAAGCAGATTGAGTTGATATTATACTGGAATCCAATTGCATTACAGGTGGAACTTCCTGCGGCTGGTGTCCATCTCCTTGCGCTTGTGTATCCACTCATACTCGCCGCACTCCGTATCAAAGGTGCCCTCCTGCAGCCACCGCATCTTCAGCGTGAACCGCGGGCCCAGCTCTTGCAACCTGGTTCGCGTCGCCGATCCGTCCTTCCCCTTGAGCGTTGCCACCTTTTTCTTGTGACCGCCCCCCTCGCCTGCCCCCCCATTTTGTCCTTCATCCCCCTCGTCAAGCACCTCTGCGGCTGCCGCCGCTTCCAGCTCATTGCCCTCGAAAACGTAGCGGTGGTGCCGCACAAAGATGAAGTCGCGCTGATTGTGGAACGTCACCACCTGACGCCCGTTGAAGTCTGGTTCGTGGGGGAAGACGGACCCCAGGAAGCGGCCCACGCGGTGCCCTAGGCGCGTGTTGAAGTTGTTGAGGATCAGCTCTGGCTGGTGTGGCGAGACGGTGCCTCGGTTGTGTATGTCTGCAACAGGAGCAGGGCACCTTTGGTGAGGACCATGCAACTGAGACGCTTCAAGCATCGCATCAACATATGTGCTGCATGGGCGACACGGTGCACTGCAATGCAAACACACACATGCTACATGCGGGTATGTGGTCAGAAGCAAGTTCAGTGGTCTGGGCACTCAAACATTGAGACCGTCTTCATGTGACACAGCGCAGCAGCACATGACGCTCAACTGGCTGAACTCCAACATCATCGCCGCATTGTAAGGAAATAAAAAAGCCTTCCCTGCAACTCGATGTTTTGGCAACAACCAGTGCACTACTGTACAACAGCGGTCATATACTACGCTGACAAGTGCCACTGATCTGCAAAAACCTCTCACCTTCGCTGGTTTTCACATTGGACACCTTGAAGAACGCCGTGGGCCCCGCAGGCAGCACCGCCACCAGCAGCCCATTGCACACCTTGCTCTTCTCGCTGAGCACAAACAGGTGCGTGAACTTCTTGTTGTTGCACCACTGGCACAGCTGCTTGACCGTGGCACTCTTGCGCGGATAGAAGAACGCGTTTGGCAGCATCTGCATGAGGTCCCGAATGAACATGAACAGCTCTGCGCTTGGCCGTGGGCGCGTGGTGATCATGATCTTGGGCGTGGTTTCATTGTTGAAGAAGCGTGCAAACTCATCGCCAGCCTCATCTGCTTCAACTTCTTCGTCGTCGGGCGCGACGACTGTCTCGTCTGCCTCTCGCGTGTTGTCCAGCGTCCGCTGCACCTTCTTCACTGGGACCTGCAGGGCGTCAATTCGTACAGCCGATGAGCCACCAATGATTAGTCACCTTGTGACTAATGTACAGGGCAGCACCACCTAGGCTTGTGGTGCATGTACAGCAGCATCTGATCTGCTTGAACGCGATGGGAGACGCACACAGCCTTGCACTGTTGCTATGGCTTTGTGTGAACTCGCAACATAATGGAACAAGTTTTGCTGCCTACAGTGGTTGCACGACATCCCGGCATGATCACAGTTCCTGGCCATCTTGGCAGTGTTGTGAAGTACTTGCCAATTGCTTGTTGCACGACACATGACGGTGTGAACATATATGTTGACCTCAAATTAAAATGAACTGGTGCTTGCACAACTCCACCGGTATTCACATCAGCACCACCTTCATGATAGGGGTGAGTTTAGGCTTGTCAGAGTGATGTACTTCTGAGTACAAGATAGAAGTAGCATTGCCTGGGTACATTCAATGCACCGTCTTGGTGAAAATGTCTGGTATTTCTATGAAACTTCATCAGCTTCTGGACTCAATAATGTCACATTGTGTAGCAGTTATCGCATAGCATCGCAATGCGATCTTGGCCGCATGTACGTACGCCATGCCGCTGAGACGCGCATCATGAGCACGGACTTGACAGAATAGCTGCCTATCAGGTGACTCGGCAAGCGCATGAGCCTTTCTGAGAACAGGCTGGTGATGCCATGCCATGTACACATTACACTTGCGGTTCTTAATTCATTTAATCTATCAGAACATCTCATTTAATCTATCAGAACATCTCATCTGATACGAAGCTCGTTGTTCATGTTGCCTGCACTGTTGTTGGTGTGTTCGGCACGCAAACGCTCTTGATTTGGTTCGGTTCTCAATTCATTCTGGGCCTTGATTTAGTTCAGTTTAGCTCAAAAATCTTAGAGATGCAGACTGCCACTATGAGTACACTGTGTTAGTTTGGTTTATGCTGTTGCGCATGACATGACGTAGGCAATAAACAGCATGCTCCATAGCTTGTTTCACCCTGCACTCTCTGATGGCATGCCTAGTCATTGTTTCAGCAGTCTCAGAAAGCGATCGCGGCAGTAAACACGCAGCGAGTTCACAGGCAAAGAGAAAAATCTCACAACTAAGGCGAGTGTGAGCGCACGTGCGTTGATGTTGGACCCTGACAAAACGGCCATAAAGCAGAGAGGTATTCTAATTTGATCTGCAGCCAGGTGCTCAGACGCATAGAATGGAGTGAAGCCGTCGACCTGGTGGTTCCAGCTGCTATTTCGTGTCACTGTGGTGTTCATCAGAAGACCTGCAAAGGTAGGACTTCAGCAAGTGTAGCAGCGCACCTCATCTCCCAAAGCTGCTGCCTCAACATCCCGCTTCCGCCTGTCCTTCTTGTCCTTAGCTTTCGCCTCCTTTTGTTTTTGATACACCTCGGACCGCTTTATTTTGTTTTTGATGTTGGCGGGATTGACGCCAACCATGATTTGCTCACTTGCTGTGTGTGTGGTCTCCTGGGCTGCCTTGCTTTGCTCTCTGCCGTGTGGTTGCCTGTGCTGGCCACTGAAACACTTTGTAATGTAACGCAACCCCCGATATGCTGGCTGCCCACAGCGTAACAGTGGAAGGCGTGTGTGTGCGAGCCAATCACAACTTCAACTGCAAACTTCAATTATAAACTTCATGAAACCGTTTTTCGGTTGAGCCGAAAGAAAGAGGCTACGCTCAAGTGAGTCAATTAGCGGTGCTGCTAGAACAGCTCAGGCGGATGCAATAGATAACAGTCATCGGCAAGCGCACAGGACGCAAAGGCGAAGAGGACACTTGCCAGCGCGCTGAAGCGTGGAGCCATGTTCTTCTCCAACAATGGAGCCAGGAGAAAGAGTCCTGCTGCCCATGCTCGACGGTCTCTAGACATGGGGCACGAGGAATGGTCAGATGATGGTCGTGACGACGATGTCAACGTTTTCAGCAACAACAACGCCATGTTCACCATGCCAGAGGAGGTGCCCCTGGGGCAGCAGAGGGAGCTCCAGCACAGGGAGTCCGTCCATAACGAGTTCCATGTCCCCTCGCCCACCTACGAGGCCTCTCATGAGTTCTTTGACATGAAAGAGAAGCGCCCCGATGAGTGGATGGGGGTCAAGGACACGATAGGGCTCAAGTTCCTGGGGTGGATGGCTGCACTGCACGTGCTAGGTTTTGGAGCCGGGGCAGCCTATCTCTCCAGTGCCTTCCACGACCAGTTAGACTGGTCAACGTCCTGCTGGGGGGTCTGGAACGAGATGCAGGACACCACTCCGTCAGGGCTGGCTCTCGTCAGCTTCGACACGCAGCTCGGGTGGAAGGGGTACGGCAAGGACGGCAAATTCGGCTCCCTCTCAGACCTGAGCTCCAAGACGTCCATCGCGGGGATGATGAGTGCGTTCATGGCCACATTCACAGTGCTTTTTGCGCTTGTGTTTGGCGTATGGATGCTGGTCATCATCTTCAAGTCAGAGCAGGGGCGGCGGCAGGCGGAGCAGAGGGCTTACGAGCAGTCAGTGGAGGGGTTCAAGGAGGAGGATCCAGAGCACGAGACCAGGTGCACAACAGGGTGCCACGGGATAGAGGTGGCAGTGCGCTCCCACTTTCTGCTCAAGATCATGGGGTACTGGATGGTGTTTGCGGGGCTGTGGCTGCTGGTAATTGGCATCCTGGCCTACTACTCTGCGGTCATGACCGAGGTGAGCATGCACGGCATTCACAACTTTGAACTGCATCATAGCAAGAAGTTGTAGGACATGGCAAATGGCAAGATGCAAGTCCGACATAGGCCATGTGCAGATAAATCAAGTTTAATACCTTTCCAGAACAAACACAACAGGTTTGCCATGCATTACTTCAGTACCCAACAACATACATACAGTCACTCCAAGCAGTACTCTTTAATTCTTCAGTGCATAGGTTGCCACGTGAAAGTTGCCAGGCTGCGGCCATTTGGCAGGTTTTGTACTGTAGCGGGAAACGCCACAATAACTCAGGTTTGTATTGGCTACGTGTGCAGGTGGTTCAGGCCACATGGTGTGCAGTCAGTGTGAATTGCATCGTGTGTTCTGCAAATCAGTCGGTGAATTCAGCATTGCCTTGTGGGCTCAGCGTGGTTCGTTGAGATGTTTAGTCAATGAAGCGCCCATGCTGATGCCACATAGTTTGAAGTACACTTGTTATACATTCAGACGGATTGTTGCGTTGTGTGATGTCGATCTAACGAGGTAGGCGATACATACTCGTTCAGTATAACATCTCATGTCGGTGTCAGCAGCCGTTGTGCGCATGCATCTACTTCAAAGTGTGGCTTGCCTGCGTCAGTAGCTATTCCACAAAGGCTTCCTAGAGTCTACATGTCATTGCACACCTGCACTTGACAACTACATGCACTCACAGCCATTTGACCCTTATGCTGTGTCACAGCCTGTGTGTGCCTTGTCCCATTACTCTGGTATTGTTATTGGTCACCCTGCAGTTCAGCGCCGCCATTGTGGCCATCATCTCAACATGGGGAGCGCAAGTCAAGTGCGAGTACCCTGGCACATCCCCTAACTATGGCTTCTTTGCCATTGGAATTGCGGTCATGGTGCAGCTAGGTGGAGGCGGGCTGGTCATCATGCGTGGTGAGTCACTTTGTCGCGCAACTATGACGTTGAGCCCTTGGCTACTTCAGGGGCATGTGGAAGGTATGAGCCGTAGTAGCCTTGGGCATGCATCAAGGGCAGTGATCACACTACTTCAACGTGTGATGTGTTGTCATGATGTGCGCGCATTTGAACTTGCTAGCTACATGGCGGCCTTCAGAGCAGCAAGCGCGAAGAGAAGGGGCAACGTGTCTGGCAGTAGGTTTGGCTTGCAACAGACAGCAGCCGGACCTGTAGGGCAGCTGCACACGGAATGTGTCCGAATGCATCCATAGAACGCCACAACTGTTATGTATGCAAGCTATATTCGCTAGTAGCATTATGCATTCGGCAGGATGAGTGCTAGATACTGTCTAATATAATGGTGCAAGATGTATCTTGGGTAGTGTGAGCTGTTGAAGCTCCACAGAGATTGAGACGGCAAAGCTGCACCTGCGCAAACTTAACGCACGTGTGCGGGCAGACGCGCTCCTATGCTTTACTCATGCCAATAGCCAGTACAGTGGGCGTAAAGCCATGCCATACTCTCACCACCATGTTGACGTGCACGCCAGCCTCACCGAAGACGTCAACTAGCACTCCTGGTCATTCATGTGTCCTCATCACACATACTCCAACGTTTTGCAACCTACACCCCCTTCCCATCAGTTCTGGCGGCGGCGCGCGAACTGGCTGAGGCGTGCGCACTCTGGGAGCGAGACCAGAGCGAAATTGCAGCCCTGAGTGGCGATGGCAAGGCCAAGAGGAAGGGACCAGTGGACAAGAAGCTGGTGGAGGCCCTGGCAAGTGCAAACTTCCCAACACCGCCTGTCAGTGCCAGGCGCTCGCCCAAGCGCGCCGCAGTTGGCAATGAGGACTGGGGGAACCACGGGGGCTCTAGGCTGTGATATGTGTGGGGGGGGGGGGGGGGGGGGGGGGGGAGAAGGCGGTGCCTGATTGATTGAACTAGCTCATCCAGAGGGGGGGGGGGGGGGGGAGAAGGCGGTGCCTGATTGATTGAACTAGCTCATCCAGATTTGTGTGCATCCAAATGTTGGTCCAGAAGTATGGTGTGCTGCACTGCTGGTCGGCTGTACAGCTGACAAAAGCGCAGTCAGGCACAGCGAGGAAGCAGATTGGGGGGGGGGGGGGGGGGGGGGGGTCGGATGCATTGGGGTATGGTGGTATCATGGCGCCAGCATGGTCAGTGCCAAGCGCAATATTGTGCACCTGCTGCGCACTGTTTGTATACATGTAGAGCAAGCATCGCACATTAATAACACAGGTGAAGCCTTAATGTGCGCTTGATGCTTGCCATGCGAATTGTGGCATCGATCACAAACTGCAGAGCAGCAACACAACAGTGTGGGCGGAGCAGCAACGTTGCGCAAAAAACACCCTGACAACAGATGAGGAGGCGATGATAGTGCCAATTAGACGAGCATGACCGACACACATACACATTACAGCACCAGTGCGCAGGCAATCTGCACCGCCGCATTGACTTCCCACATTGGCATACAGACGGATGTCAAGAGTATCGAGTATGCACACTGCGGCATACTGCTACTACTACTATAACGCTGATACCGTGGACCGCTCCAACAAGTAAACCGGAGGCTCACCAAGGCCACAATCCAGCTGTGCAGCAACCGGTAGTGAAAACCCTCAAGGCCACACCACAGCCTTGCCGCGGCTGGTTTGAAGTTCTTTGGACACAACTGACTGCTAGGTGCATGTATTTTCTGGCACCAGCCGTCATCAGAGTGCGACAGCTCACAGCTGATCAAAAATTTCGCTATCCGAGTCTTCCCCTAAGCCCCCTTGGGCACCCGCATGAGCGCCAGCCATGAGGGCGGGATCGAGTACATTTGGTGTCCACTGGTGGCCATTTGCAAATGATGCCGTCAGGTTCAAGGGGTTCTCCACCCACTGCAGCGCCGTCGCTCTGCAGAGGCGCAAGGCGTACAGAAAGGGACAATCACCAAGAGGTGTGAGATGCGTACGCATGCCACGAGTCGTTGACTCAGAGTCAACAGTGTGCAGCAAGTGGTGAAAGTATGGTAACATAGTGCTGCAGGCGATGCGATCCTTCAAAGTAGTTTATTGTGAAATGTGGATGAAACTGCTCATTGAAGTACATGTATGCCTGTGTCATCAAGAGCGTCGCAGTGCAATGAGTCTGAGTGCTTTGCCAGGTCTCCGTCATGTTTCTTTTCCATGGGATGCTGTACTCAAAGTTTGTGAGGCCTTTATTCCAGCTTGCTGGTAAAGCCTGGCGCCACTGGCACAGAACAATACAGTGCCAACCATCAATGAACAAAAACGCTTGAACAGCTACTCCACGTTACTCAGCCGTGTACTTGACATATGTGGCAGGCTACAATTCAATGCGCCAAGCATGACTGCGTAATCTGAATCACAATACTACTGATACCGCTGAGACTGCCATCATCACCAGTGCCGTGCTTGCTTTACTGCGCCAGAACACAGCCAGACACTCTGCTTGAATCATATGCCTGTGTTGCCACGTAGTCATGTGTTGTTGTCGTCTATCATATTCCATTGAGGCCAACTATCCCTTGTCACCTGGAGCTCTACGATCTTTTGATTCGTTTTCATTGATGCTGTTTCCAGGGTAAGTACCTCACCTGTGTCGAGTCCGATAAGATACAGCCAAGCCCAAAAGGGCCGGCGCAAACAGTGCGCAGAACAAGAGCAGCGGCACAAACAGCGCTGTGGCACTGAGGCCGCTGTGCTCTGAGCTAGAGTTGCCATACACATACGCCACCAGGAGAAACTGCAACAGAGACAGGGAAAAGCAGGCGGACAATTTGCGCCAAGTCAGCCCATGTACACAGATTAGCATGATGAGCAGGGAGCAGAGACACAATCAGGAAGATGCATGCTGTTTTGGAAGGCACACTCCTAGGGTCACTGGCTTTGGCAACTAAGAACTAAACGAGGTCATGTTCAGTGGTGCAGCCCCCGCCATGCACTAATCTAAGCGACCACAACCTTCAAGCTGCATCAACCACCCTGTAGTGCCCTGTTGTGTGTGACTCGTGAACCATATGCAGCTGCAGTGCCAGTCTGCCATACCCACTCGGTGCTCAATGCATCTTGTTGAGTCAGCCCACTCCACAGATACTTCAGATTGACCAAGTCAAACCCTCCACAACTTTCACATATATTTAAACACGAGAGCTCAGGCTCCTCGCTAGGCCCCGTTGTGCGCAGCAGGACAGCTCTGCAGGATAGGTCTGCAGGACTGCTCAACACGCTCATTTCGATCAACACACGCATTATGTCCGCACATGGCGCTAAAGCAATGTGCATATCAATGTGAAGCGAGTCCAGGCAGCATAGACCCAACCTTTGCTGACAACAGCGCACACACGGCACGTTCAACAGCGTAAATTTCAACATCGATCCCCCACGCTCTGCAACTGTGAGCGTCCACCAGCTGACAACGCGAACATCACATCTGCACTTCAACTCTGAACAGACTGTGTCTTTAGGTGCTGACTGCACATGACATAGCTTGTATTGTGACCTGTCACAACATTACCATGTGCGAGAGAAGATTACAGTCACAGGGGCTGACCTCAAACAAAACCAGCGGCATGAGGAGGCACAGCACGGCAATCACGCCAGTTGAAACCACTGACAGTGATAGAGCTGGCGGTAGGTGTCCAAAGTTGGCCAGGTCTGCAATGCACAATGAAGAAGGCACAGGTGGTTGGCACATGGCACTTTCAAAGCATGGCCAGCAATGGCAGAAGCAGCTAAGAGCCACGCTTGGCGACAGTACATATGCGTTCCAGCACACCCCTGCCATGTGAGCTTCCAGCATTTTCAGGGCATATATGTCTGTATCGCAACAACACACTGCAAGAGACAGCAAGGCTTCATTGCAACAAAGCAGGGCTTGACGGACAAAGTTGCTGACCATTGCATGTACACTTTCCGCTCACAGCCAGGAAGAACTGCACATGAACTGCTCAATGCATTTGTATTCAGCTTATTCATGACAATTATGATCAATGCACTCTTGCACAAACCTGGTCTGTTGTCCCCTGATGCCAGCCTCCGTTTCCGACACCACCAGACCAGCCACCGAATGGCCACGCTGGCATATGCACCCAGCGCAACGCACACGCACACGCCCTGCACCACCCACAGTGGCGCCATCACTGCTGGCAGGCCTGGCTCCCCATCTGCAGTGCAGAGCACATGGGTGTCATGCTGCTGCATATGATGATAGTGATGCGTCATAATCATGTGCAGAACTGGACTTGACAAATGCTGCCATCAGCCATGGAGCACATGAATGACTGAAGCACATACACGATGCTTCTATGCTGTATGTAGTAATTGTCTAATGATGGTATCATGCAACGTCAAATGGGGGCTGGCAGTGAAAAGTCATCAACTACCGCACATACTCTACTCATTGCTGCAGACGAGTGTGGTGCTAATACTTAGCTTCAATGACACACTTGACAGTGTGCTTCTGCACCATTTGGCACCGTTTGGCCTGGATATGCTGCGACTTCGACTAATGTCACGGTTGCGTAATTCCAGCGCCAAGCCATGTCAGCTCAATGCACAAAAGCTGCACTTTCAGGAACACCCTGACAAGTGCACTGTGATCTGCCTGCCCGATGAGCACTGCAACACACAACACCACGCCATTTGAGAAAGTTCACCCCTACATAGCGCGCAAACTAGACCAGAACGAACCCCCAAGTGTAGGTTTACAAAAGTGGGACCACTCACAGTCAAGATGCGCTGCTGCCATGAGGGCTGTTGTCAGCAGTGGCAGCCAGCAGAGCAACACGGCCAGAGTGTAGCACGCTGGATCCTGTCGTGTAGACCACCTCAGGCATGGTGACAGGCAGATTATCATAAAGACCGCCCACAAGGGTGCTAGCACTGCAAACCAGCCAGCTGCAACCACTTCCTGCAACACAAGGAAAGGAGGTGGGGAATCATCGGTAGGTAGGTATGTATTGGGTTTGAATGTATTGGGTTTGAATGCACATACGTCGCCGTCAGCTGCTGTGCAGCACGTCAAGCACCATGTGAACCGCCATTTGCCGCAAACATGAGAGAGTCTGGGGTGATGGAATAGAGTGTGGAGGACTGTGCACTCAACATGCCGAAATACTTCTATGACTTGGTGGAAGTGTCAGCCTTGTGGAGTTGAAATGTTGGACTCGCATAAATGATCTCAGGTCTGCTATGCATCGCAAGTCAACCAGGTGACTGCCATGCGTTGAGCACGCTGCACAATGCTGGTGCTGCTATCGCAACAATGACAAGCCAAAGTGAAGAGGTGGTGTTCCATCTTCTATGCGCAAACATGCACTCAGTGCAGCTTGCCACATTCTCGTCAGTCGCGCTTGAGCTGTCACATAGAGTATATGCCATGGCATGGCCAGCCACCACCTCCTCACTGCTTGACAGCTACCTTACATCTTGAGCAGATAGATACCCTGCCTATAGTGTTGTTAGCAATGAGAAGGTGTCTGATATACTTGAAGTAATATGCAGTTTCGTCCCGACACAGCAAGCATCACGTGGGAAGTGCCTGCAGCTTATGGCAAGTGACAGTCAGGGATAGCGCCTGAACTAAACCCTTGCGTCACCAAACAGGTTGCGCCAGTTGCGCCAGCTGACGGCCTAAGTGACTCGTGGCGCAACTGGCGAAACTCGCAAGTTTACTCGCGAGTACTATTCATTACTCACGAGTTTACTCACGAGTCCTAACTAGGATTAGTCGTAACTGTGGCCCTTATGTAAGCTGTATGGACCTTATTAGTGACCGTAGAAGGACTATGAGCCTTATAAGAGTTGCGCCACTTGCGCCATGGTTAAACCACGTTAGCCTGCTCAAAACCTGAACCCAGTTGCGCTAAGGCCATCTGAGTTGCGGCGCTAGCCCTGGTGCTACTACAACACCAAAAGTGAAGTTCCACAAAGACAAAACAGGGCCCGTTCTTGTCCGCATTCTTCCGGGCTGAGACCAATCTACCTTATGAAAGAACGTCCTATAGGAACAGCGCATATGGGCTGCCGACCTGTATACTTCGAAGTACTATCATTTATGTGAGTTGGTAGATGATGCACTCTCACCTGTAGCTTCAGCCCAATCAGCACCAGCGTCAGTGTCACCAGCACCAGCAATGCCACGCCACTCAGCACTCCAACTGTCCGCTCCTCAAACACACGGTGGATGAAAAACCACACAAACCCACGCATGCCCTGTGTGATGAGGCAAGTAGCGATGCAACAACAATGCGCATGCACAACAAGGTGCAGCAGCTGCAAATCAGTTCTGCAAATATGCAGCAGGATTTTTTGGAAAGAGCAGTGCGCAGGCTGCCCCCGAAGGCACTGGTGCTGTGGCCTGATCTGGCCGCGTCCAAGCGACAAATACCATCTTCGTAAGCTTGCAATGCTCCGATGGATTGAAGCAGCTCTGGCGCACATTCCGTAAAGGAGAAAAAGCTGTACAATATCCTTTTACAGCAAGCAGCTGCAATCACGCTGCAATCCATGCGGTAAGTTACAAGTTCAACTCACCCTGAACATGTCCCTGTAGAGAGATACGCCATCAGAGCTCTTGACCCACATGAAGATGGCAGTTGCAGATGCCAGGGCAAGAACCCCCAGCAACGTCCACATAGGCACCATCATTATCCAGTAAGAGGACTCCACTCCATCCATCCAGCGACCCAGCATCAGCAGGGTGGCTATCGGTGCGAGGCACAAAAGAGGGCTGAGCAGTCGAACATGTAGAATATCCAGACAAGTCCCCACTCTCATTTGATGCGCTTCCTGCTTTTCGGCCTTCCGCCATCGCACCTGCCGCAGCCTCGCGTCAATGATGCGTTGCCTTCTGGCTGCGAGGGCGACAGCATACGAGGCTCTGGGGTGCGAGACATCCACGTGCGAGACATCCGCTTCGACGTCCGCGTCCGCGACGCAGGTGAAATCGCGCAGCAGCAGACGCTTCCAGAGGGAGGCATCTCCTGCTGACGAGGCGAAGGCACGGCTCGTTGAGGCACAGCCACTGAGGTCGATGGCATCCAAATATTGAAGGATTCGCCGCATTGTATCCTGGGTGAACCCGTCATAGTCGATGCATACGTGAGCAGAGTGGTGAGCTGGGGTTTCCACATCGCCTCCACCTTCGGTCCTCGCTGCGCTGCGTGATTCTTCCATGGCGCGAGTTGAGTGATCGATCAACCTATTTTCGAGGGTCCTTTCTTGGGGGAGCACTGATTTTGCCTGTTCCCGCTCCTCGCGGATGACGTCTTTTGCTGTATCTCCATGCCGCGGGGCACTTTCGCTGGCACAGCTGTCGCTGCTGCGCTTTTGCTGTGCATTGATCCAGCCCAAGCCTCTGCACCAGTTATCACAGAGTCCATCAGGGCCAGGATGCAGGTAAGCTCATCATCACTCTCAGGGCACAAGATCGGATTTGCGCGTCACGGTGCAGCGTGTAGTTGCTCAAGACATCCCTGATCTGCAAGAATTGGCATCCATGGCGTCTAGAGCGTTGCATAATCATAGCCGCCGTCACCACTGCTCAGCAATTCGCTTGCCATGGAGCCCGCAAAGTTAATTGTTTTAGATCTCAACTATTGACAAACTTGGTTTCCTCCTGCTTTTGGACTTTCCGCTGCTGCACTGTGATGCAGTCGCCATCTGAGTCCCACCCGCCTCTCGGCTACACTGTGCTCAAGACGCCCACACTCAACAAAGGCCTAGGCTTCACCCCTGAAGAAAGGGAGAAGCATGGGCTCAAAGGACTGCTGCCTCCCGGATACCTGAACCTGGTAAGGACTGCAGCCATGCTTGTTGCTAACGATTGTTCTCGCATCAAATTATACTGCTGTGCGGTAGAGGATACATGTGCTGACCACTTGCACCTTTGACAGATGTTGACATTGCAGGTGTCAAATACGCATGAAACACGTGGCCGTTTCATCATGACGGGGCTGTTTCATGTAAAATATGCATGTATGCATTGCGTACGTGCAACGCAATCACTGCGAAACTGCTAAGATTCACTTTAACAGCATTGCCGATAATTGCTTCGGGCTAATCCCTTCAGGTTGGTCTGGTGTCTTTTTTTGCTATGGATGCTCTCGCTCGCTCTTCACAGGATGCACAGGTGCTGCTGGCGATGGAGCAGCTGCGGCTCAAGACGTCAGACATTGAGAAGTACATATACCTTCAGAGTCTGCAGGTAAAGCATAGTTATCGTCAGCACCGAATAAGCTTACTGAGTAAATTAGGCGGACATAGTGCCAAAAATTTGGGATGCTTGGTGGCAAACTCGCGCATTTGCCCATGACCGTAATTGCCTTCAAGGCGGCACTTCACATAACGGCCAACGCGGCAGTGTACGCTGCTAGTCGTGTTTTGGATGCTCCTCATAATAACTGTGCACCGCATGAGGCAACTGCAGGGTTCAGGTTCATGACACGACTGACTTTTTGGTGCAGACCAGTTCCTAAGACATGCACGTTTCATGGGCCTCTGCTCAAATTACACACAGCAACCATAGCACTGCGCCAGGGTCCTGGAACATGCCGGGTAGAACAGTTTCTTGTTCCTTGCTGATCTATGCATTGCTGAAGAGCATGCTGCAGCACCAGGTCTGCCCTAATTTGTGGCAACTTCAAGTTTGGCGCTCCCGACACAGCATGACTTGGCCTGCCTCCACATGTGCACGACGACTGCAAGCTTTGTGGCAGACGTTGCCGCCTTTGGCTGCTCCGCTCATCTTGTCAATGACGTTACGTGCACTGTGAGGATTGGTACATACACGCCCTAACACAGCGACTGCACAGCTCATCGTTTTTGTTGCTTGTATGTGCTGCATTCAGGACATCAATGAGACGCTGTACTATGCGCTGCTGGGGAGGTACACGTATGAGTGCATGCCGCTGGTATACACGCCCACTGTTGGAGAGGCCTGCCAGAAGTTCAGCCATCTGTACAGGTATACACACCATCAATCACATCTGGCTTACGCATGTGCATGTTGCAGCTGCTTGCTCAGTACTGCCGCTTTTGCATTTTGGCAAGTCTTGCACAGGCAGCATGGCCTGTTTGCAGCACTTGAGCACTGCACATAACACGAGCAAGTGACGACATCACCTACTGTGTCTGATGCATTCAACTCATACATGTACTTGGATCCTCACGTTTGCTTGGCCCTCATACTGCAGGCAGACGCCAAGGGGGCTGTACATTTCAATCAAGGACAAGGGGAATGTGCGGGAGCTGCTGGACAATTGGCCGCATAAGGACATCAAGGCCATTGTGTTCACGGATGGCGAACGCATTCTGGGCCTTGGCGACCAGGTACACCACCCATCAGATTATGTGTTGCCACAGTAATTTAGGTGCATAAAGGTTGGGCTTACCTTGCCGAGTTCTTGATGAAGTGACTGGTGCCAGGTCCTACCATGCACCTGTACTTCTGCCACATTGGCATAAGTCTGACAGGCATCTGTTTTGTTGACTAGTGATTGTTACAGTGCTCCAGCACAAAAACATGCCCTGAGGCCGGGCCACCATGTAGGGCTAGCCCTGGTCCCTGTACCTGAAAGCCACTACTTGCCCCACTTACATCGCTAGTGCACAAAGTCCTTTGTACGCCATTGGACATGTCTCATGCAGTGTTCGTTGTCTCTCTGTAATGTGCGTAACCAAGTGATGCTAGTGCGCACATGTAGTATAGCGGTACAAGTACAACAGAAATACACATATGCAGGTATAGCAGATGCTGATGACCCTGCGTAGGAGTTTGATAGGCGCTACTGCAACGCAATCCCAGGCAGCACATGACTTGAAACGGTTGCTGGCTCTGCAATGAGTAGTCTTGGTGAAATTTGCTGTTTGGTGATGAACTTTTCCAAAGCCGTCAAAGTTCCTGATTATTTCGACAATGAGGCATGCATTGGTTAGTTTGAAGACTGGCTTTTCTATGCCGAAGAAGGCGATTTTCAGGCCATCTTCCAGTCAAATGCTCGTTTACCATTTGCAGCATCTCAAATGCCCCATGATGCATACGCGCAGGATGTGTAGGAGGTGTAGAAGTCAGATAACAATTTATGGGCTGCAAGCGTGTGACCAGAGCTCAACCGAGGCATTCCCAAGGCCTGCACCAAGCCTCATGCACAGGTGTGCTGATCACAGCGTCTGTTGTTTCTCATGATTATTGAGTGCTGCAGGGCATTGATGGCATGGGCATACCAGTGGGCAAGCTGGCACTCTACACGGCATGCGCAGGAGTGCACCCCCTCAACTGCCTTCCTGTCACGCTTGATGTTGGGACCAACAACCAGGACAAAATCAATGACCCCTTCTACATGGGGCTGCGGCAGGTATGTGTACATATATAGCGTCATGGCTGGTCCTGTGCTTCGTGCCACCATGTTTAGGATCAGCATGAAGTGCGCTGTGCAACAAAGCTTATGCATCCATAATATGAAAGCACGGATGCAATGGTACGATGCGCTACAGCCTGTGCCTGCGCATGCCGACAATTTCTGGGCGCCTTGCATCAGAACTTGACAAGAGTGCAGGCAGGGCAATGGCACCGCTCAGTGAAAAGTGATTGCCAGCTTGTCAGCCCTTGCAAATGTCACAGTGTTTACACATCCTGCCTTGACACTGATGGCCCTCGGACACGAGACACTGTTGTTGACATGACCTTGAGCGCGTGAGCTGATGCACTACTCCACTTGCCTCCTTTGTGCAGCCCCGTGTAACAGGGCAGGAGTATGATGACTTTGTGAAGGAGTTCATGGAGGCAGCTATAGACGCTTATGGACGCCAAGTCATGCTTCAGGTACGTGCTGAAATTAGTGATACTCTTACGTTGATGTGTACGAGTCTTGGTGCGCTATGCTGTGTGCGTGCAGTGCTATGCAGTATCGCTCGTGGTCACTCACATAATGACTCAAGAGCCACGAGTCAACCAGCTTAACATGTGCGCTTCACACAAGTATGGGACCTCCATTTGGTGACGGCGCGGTTTCGTGAGTGGTCATTGGCGGAAAAGACATATCCTGCTTGACGTCTGAGCACAATTGTTTCTGTTCTCAGTATGAATGTGCAATTGCTGTGAACCCTTTCGAATCTCAATCAATAACTATTTTGTTCACTCCATTAATCTCGTAGGCGTACGTGCACCGTGCTTGTGCATTTACTGGCCAGTGTTGTCGTAGTGCTTTCGTGCTGGACTAAGTACTTTGTGAACAATCTGAGGCAGCACATTGCATTCGTGAACGATGACTCAGAATGAGTCAACTCATGGATAAGTCAGCTCATCTTCACATTTGCAGCCATAGAATTCATGTACAGTACACAACGCTGTTGGTGAAGTGCGTTCTGCAACATTGCCGCTAAATTTTTGTGTGCGTCTTGTCTTATTATCCCCAGTTTGAGGACTTTGGCAACAGCAATGCGTTCAGGCTCCTGCACGACTGGCAACCCAAGGCCTGCTGCTTCAACGACGACATCCAGGTACACTACCCAGCTCATTGCAGCATACTTCGATGTACATTTTATGTGCGAGTGGTTTGCTGTAAGCAGAACATGCTATTCAGGACAGCCTGCTATGTCCGCAGCAATTGAGTCATGTGCAGATCAGCTAGTCTACGCACAACAAAACAGACATGACAAGGTATCTGATGCTGCCTCAACCGAATTGAGTAGTCGTCAACCAAGTTGCACTGCATTACACTGCCCCCATTGGTCAATGGAGGTTTGGACTCGTGAGTGGAGCACCTTTGGAGTTTCCCTGCTATCGACATCGGTCAATGTGGGTTCAATGATGGTGCCTCATCACAACTCAACAGCAGCGTCCATTGGCACGTGCACTGCAACCAGTGATTGATGTGTTATAACATGCACATTCGCTGTATCCCGTCAAGGTCGTCATCAGGCAATCACATGCTCTGGCATGCCCATATCAACTGTGCCATTGACTCATCCCCATATTCCCGTGCAGGGTACCGCATCGGTGGTGCTTGGGGGTCTGCTGGCCAGTGAGCGCATCACAGGCGTTGAACTCAAGGACCGCAAGGTGCTCTTCCTGGGGGCAGGGGAGGCGGGTGTGGGGATTGCAAACCTGATTGCCTACGCCATACAGCAGGAAACTGGCGATCCCATTGAGAAGTGCAGGTCAGTTTAACTGGAATGTCCATGCTTGACTCGCTGTGATTGGTTACCTGACGTTCCACTAACCATTGACATTGTCAGTGAGTATGAAAGAGGCCAAGTGGTTGAATGTGTAATTACTGGTGATTGTACTGTGAGGAGTTGCCACAACGTTCAATGGCACGTGTTCTGTCAGCCATGTCTGCTCCTTCCTGAGTACTTGAAGTACTTCTATGTGATGTCATCAGGTAGCAGCTCGTGCAGAGGGCGCACTGTGTCGCAGATCGAAGCCCTTTGATTAGTGGGCGACTGACAGCACCTGTGAAGGGCAAACTGTATTGGCATCATAATATGCTGCAGCACCATATACAGATGCAGCTCTATTTGAGCTACAAGACCGAGAATAAGGACACGTGCGACGGAGGGGTGAACTCTTTACAGCACCATTGCGCGAGGAAAAATAGTCACGTGTACTGCAACATTGTCAGGTGTGAACTATCATGTCGATTGGCTGTGATGGTACCGTGTAAACTCTGTTTTTGTTTTTACTTCAATACCTGAGCTGCTTCCATAGCATAATGTGCTAGCATTGCACGATCAAAAAGTCCAATACAGGCCATGTCAGTCACAAGTTGCTGCACAAAAAATGCTGCGCCATACAAGTGCCTTGCTGGCCCTACCAGCCACAATTTTGCTCACCGCGATCTGTCTGCTTGGCTTTGATTTCACAGGGAAAACATCTTCCTCTTGGACTCCAAGGGCCTGGTGGTCAAGAGTCGCATTCCCGAGCTGCAGGTAAGAAGGACGAGGTTAAATGTCATGGAGTTGCTGAAATAGCAGTCTGCCATAGTGTGTTCTCGGTCTGGTTTATTTGTTGCATGAGCCAAGCACACATGCTGTATTGTGAGCGCACGTCGTGGCTATCCCTACCACAGGGCGTCAATGGTGCTTCACACGGGATGACCGCATCGCTGACTCAACCAGCTCTGCACATGATCGTTTTGCTTCTAGCAAGCTGCAAGGGCTGATGAATGCTCTGCTTCTTCATCCACATCAACTAGGCATGCACTCTGTTCACGGCCACAGTGCACCTGCCTTCTCAACCCAATCAAGAGCCCTGTCCCATACTTCACCTGCGCATGACTTTATAGTTGTTGATAATAACCCTGATTGTGTTGTTGGTGCTGTGTGTATTGTGTGTGTTGGCAGCACCACAAGCTGCTGTATGCACATGACGTGCCCACAGCACCCGACCTTATCAGTGCCATCAAAGTCATCAAGCCATCCATCCTCGTAGGTGTCTCCACCATTACCAAGTCCTTCAATCAGGAGGTAAGACCGGCTCACACATGACGGTTGATGGCACATGTCAGAGCAATAGTGTCTCGGATACGGTGTTCTCCTGCGCAGGGCAGTGATATGTAGTACAGAAGAGCGGGTGCGCAGCATACAACCTCGTGTGTCATGCATGCTTTCGCACACGAAGGGGGAATCCAGCAGTGCACCAGCATACTACACCATAACATCACTGCACTTTTGAGCGCTCACACTTCTGTGACTGCTGTGTACCCATAGCACCTCTTGTGTGAAAATTGAGGTGTTGCTGCTATAATCAATGCACTAGACTTACTGTGCTGTCGTTGTACAACCAATCAACTGCTGCAGCACGCAGCCTCCTCACTTACTTAGTGTTCCTGCAATCACACTGCCACAGGCATCCCCACTGCCGAACAGAAAGCTACATGCAGAGTCTGCTCTGTACCAAATCCCATTGTGAGAAAGACCTTCACTGAGCAATGTGGTCGTTTTCATGCAGGTTTTAGGTTTACTCACAGTGGTGAACCTTGCAGTGCCATTTGTTGTAGACGTGAGTCTGCCCACGCCTTTTATGCTGATGTGGTGGTAACGCAAAACATTCTGCTGTTGCGCTGCAATTGGTGACACGAGCAGGTGATCGAGACCATGTCCTCCATGACAGAGAGGCCGATCATCTTCGCCCTGTCCAACCCAACTTCTAAGGTACACAAACTATCAATGGATTGTGCACGCTGCAAGACCCCCCTCTCGTCTGGTTCAGTTCCATGTCCATAGCTTGTTGTGCGCGCTTGTGAGTAGACGCAGACCTGCCTGTCAAGTAGCCGTGATTTTCACTGTGACTTCTGCCTCATTTGATTCAATTCTGTGTGAAGTGACACAATGTTGTACAGTTTCACATCAAATTTAAAGCAGGTGACAGTAGTGCTGTCAGATGGCAGCAGCAGGGAGTCTGCATTGATATTGTGTGCACAGAAATCTAGTACTTCTATGATGCTGCCAGCATGAATGCTCTTGTTGTCACATGCCAGTTTGTGATGTTCATCCGCCACAATTCCTGTGTGGTCTGTGGCCGAATATGTCAGCAGGCATCTCTGTTGCACAGACTTTGTTGCTCACTTAATCCTTTGCCGCATATGACATCATGATTATACTGTGTACATCCCTGCACTTAATCTGCTTTCTAGCTTTTTGAATTTACTCAATACCATGGTGGTGAAGCATTTGGCAAAGTCTTGCCATTGCTGCGTGCCCTAAATTTTAGCGTGTCACCTATTGCCACATTTCCTGATAAAGACTGTAGCATTGCCCTGTCATCAGGGCATGCCCAGTGTCCAAGGCCTCTTTCTACATGCTCTTGTTGTCTGACAGCGCACTGCTGTGCTGGCTCCTCTCATCATCAATTCACTGTGTAAGTGATATGTGACTACTGTCTCCTGCGCTTTGCTGACAGGCTGAGTGCACACCAATGGAGGCCTACCAGTGGTCCAATGTGAGTTGTCTTGCCGCCTCATGCTGTGCAGCTACATGTATGTGCCTATGGAAGCACTTTAAAGTACTACTTGCAAGTATATGCATGCTCAGTTGTGCACTCTCGTTGCAGAGCCTTGTTGTACTTGAAGGTCATCAACAGTGCATCCAATTCAGCCCACGGCACCACACACCGTTGCCACCTGATACTGGTTGTATTGGGGCCGTCATTGCTTACCTGCTCCGCAGTACGGTGATCACTAACATCAGCTTTTATCACTTGCTTGCTCCATGAGTACCTTCGCCTATCTTGTTTATCTGTACCTACGGCATGTGTGCCTAATTGCAATGCTCTGATGCACGGATTGTGATGTGCAGGGCAAGGCCATTTATGCATCGGGCTCACCATTTGAGCCAGTGGAGTTCCAGGGCAAGGTGAGCATGTCACGCACAGGCTTACTTGAACCAGGCATTGGCAACTCTGTCACAATGATTTTACCTTCTGGTTAACAGAGTTTTCGTGACTAAACCATTCCCAAAGCGTGCACAGCGAGCATAGCTGCTGTCACCATGGTTCAATTTATGTTTGTGCTGCATGTAGACTCCAAATCATACCCACCCAGCGCAGAGCCCGTGCACCGACTGCATGTTCTGCTGTGTCTGCTCAACCTATGTGCACAGGCTGCTTCCGGTTGCAGTGATTGAGCATTGATTGCAGAAGCGTCCTCCATGCTATGATGATGTTGGCATTTGGTGACTGCACTGCGTGTCAGTGGTGCGTGCTGAATCTATTAGTGTGCGGGGCATTCATTACCCCGGCTGAGCTACCACTGCCGCTCACAAAATGCAAGTCACAATCAGTACATGCCCAATAACTGGCGGTCAGAGTTCAGACCACAGCGGCACACGTTGAGGTTCTACTACTAGTGTTAGCATCTCCTCTTATAACGTTCCAAGCGTCCAGACAAGCAAGCAATTTGAACTGCCTTGTTAATCCTTGCACTGCCCACTTGTGAGTTCTTGCTGATAGCACAATCCTGTACATACCTGCAACTGCAGCCATGCACATCACTGTTTGACCAAGTGTTCTTGTGTGCTTGTTTGTCCCAGACCTACATACCGGGGCAGGGCAATAATGCCTACATCTTTCCTGGCATTGGGCTTGGAGCTCTTGCTGCTGGCAGCACAGCTATCACAGACCACGACATGTTCATTGCCGCCAAGGCAAGTCAACTTGTTCTTGAACTGCGACATGTGTCGTGCCTGTGCTGCACTAGCCTTGTGCAGCAGGAAAGGCTCGTTCCCGGACTTCAAGATGGAGTGCATGCGTGCATGCAGACCGTTTTTGCACATGCTTTTGAGCAAGTACATGCAATCTTTGCTATTGTCAGAACTGTAAGTACACGCAATCATTGCCATTTTCAGAACTGTCAAGTGCTTGACAAGACAGCAGCGGTCCCTCTGAGATTCCATGTGCATCGTCCGAGTGTCAAAGATTGCCGTGTGATGTAAAGCAATGATCCCTTAATCATTCGCACTTCCTCATTCGCAATCATCCTTGCACCATCAATCCACTGCTCCTGTAGTACCATTCCAGAGCCATAGGGAAATGTCATACTCTGCGATGGCGTTGTGTCGGGGATGCTGCCCCGTGGTCATGAGATAATGATGGTGATCGAAACTAAACAGCGCTTCTGCCTTCACAGAAAGCAGTAGTTACTAATCATGTTTTTGGTTGCTCCCCACTGCAGGCACTGGCTCTGCAGGTTCCCCAGGAACGTCTTGATGCCTCGTGCACATACCCCCATCTCAAGGTAAGCTGAAGGGTTTGGAATACATGATGCTTGTGCATGTTCAGGTCTGTTGTTGACCATGGCCATCCGCATGCTCTCAAAACATCATCACAGCAGGAGCAGCAGTAGCATCAAGTTTGTCTTGAAGCCAATGCTTTGTCCACTGGTGCATTCAGCGATGATGACTTTGATGCAGAAACGAATTCCGTGCGTACATAAAAGCTGTTTCGTGCCAAAAAGGCCCTCTGACCTTGCTTCTGGTCAATGCCTTGCGACATGCTGCCAATCGGCTTTCGAACATCGCAGGATGCCTTTAGTACTGTCATTGTTTGCCTGCTGCATGGCTTTCCATTGCTGACGACATGTCGTCATTCTCACCAATGATTTGTTGCTGCTGCTGATTTGCTGTCATGCCAGGACATCCGCCAAGTGTCGCTGGGCATTGCCGTGGCTGTAGCAGACAACGCACACCTCACTGGCACCGCATCAGCACCCAAGCCCGACAACATGGAGGCACATGTGCGCAGCCTCATGTATGAGCCGCAGTATTAGGGTGCAGTACTCACTGTGCATCTGCCAGACGGATATGGCGTCAACGCTGGTTGGTAGTGCTATCATATCAGTGCAGCCTGCTGTGGCTGCGCCAGTTTTGTGGTGGGAGGTCAATGGCCTCCGATTGTCCATGCTGTGGGTAATTTCTGTATTTGCAAATGTGATTGTGGAGTGTGCACCTATGCACCTCTGCAAGCTCCATCCCCACCAACATTCCCACCCACGACGACATGTCATGTTGAGTGCAGCGACACACAAAAGAAAAGTCCACCCTCCGTCAATGACAGGTTGTGTTGTCATGTTCTGTGCTCAAAACAGTAGCAAAAGCAGTGGCAGGCTTCTTGCATGCAGCATTTGCTTGGTGCACGATGTGTACTGATCTTTGAGCTGACGATGCAAGCAGCACCATGTCGATTCATGGCACATCTCATGGTATGTGTAGCCCATTGACATCAACTGTGGCTGCTTCACTGAGCAGCTTCAGACATTGATCCGCAAGTTGTAACATGCGTGAAGATGAACGTGTGCCTGCTGCTGATGTCACAGAGATGCCTGTACATGACACTCGAAAGCTTCTTCCATGTTCTGCTTTCAAAACGAATTTTGCACCTTGTGTACCAGAGCATACGACCTTCACAAAGGCACATGGGTGGCACACGGCACGACACAGCAACAGGCAGCCTTGACATTTACATTGCGTACAATGTTGTGCGCAAGGCCTCAGGCGGCAAGCAGTGCAACGCCTGAAGCCCACTGTTCTTACTCGTACTGCTCTGTGATGATGTTCAAAACGGTTGCAGTCCAGCCTGTGAATGGGTGTCCTCTGCGGCCATGCCCAGTCGCATCGTCGTACTGCTCCCAAAAGTAGCCAGTGCGCTGAAACTCTCCCAGCACTGTGGTGAGGATGTTGCCTCGCAGGTTTGCATAGAGATCAGCGGACCGCTCTTGTATCGGCCCAGATTGCTTGGAGTAGTGGTGAAGCTGCACAAAGGACATGACAAGCGTCACTCGTGCATGAGTCCCAATGGTTGAAGTGCTTGCAACATGCATACGGATCTGTACAGCGGGACACACGAACAGAGAATGTATGCATACCTGCCTATTGTGGCAAATAGGCAGGTATGCAAGGCATTCTCGAGGCAGGTATTGTGTAGGTTGCAGGTGTGAGATGCAGGGCGGCTGAATGAGTCTGAAGACGCTTTCAGACGGTGCGGCAATTTGATGCGACTGTGAATGTGACACCGCATCCCAAGTGAAGGCGGCAAGATGTGAGCATCAACACTGGGATATCAACTGCTTGTTGTGTTGTCAGAGCAACATGTGTGATGACGGGTACCACCACCCATACAGACTCACAAGCTGACGACACTGTTGAGCATGCACTTGTAAAACCAAGCCTACTGCATGTAGGTGACTCGGACATTAGTGGATAGGTTAACGCCTTGGACACCTGGCATTCCTGCTGAGTAATGGAGCACTTTGGCCACAAAAGGTAGACCCTGTTCGGCACTATGGCTGCGCAGTATGTATGCGCTGCATTGGCGGTGGCGACAAGTCGTGACAGAACCAGTCATAGCCACGGACTTGAGGCGCTCTCAACACAAGATCCTTAAATTGTGTACTTGGCGCAAAGGTCACGAGTTGTACTCACTGCTGCGCAGGCGAGGAAGTTGATGTTGATCCAGATGTATCCACGCCAGTACGGCTGGTCCCCAGGATTGTTGGCCTTCAGATAGAATGGATCGGACTTGCTGAGGCTCCTCAGGCCATACTCGCTCCAAAGATGGGTTGGATCTGCCAACAGGTCTAGAAGGGGCGGCAGGCGGGGACTGTCGGGGGGCAGCAGCCTGAGCAGCAGGGGGAAGATGCTCACATATCCCAAGCGCTCCACCTGTTGTACCTGTGGGTCAGACGACACACAGGTACACTCGTGTCAATGGTGTGTAATTGATCAGGAAATTGCGCAACACACACAGGTACAGAGTAGCTTCACAGCATCACACCACTGGTGTGTGCTGCCATCATAGTTTGAAGTATGCAATGCGTGATTTGTTTCTCAATGGCTACTGCTGCCAGTGCTCATGGCTGCCCTTGCATGTCAGTCAAGAATGAGTGTCCATAGAGCGAGCAGTATGCTGCTAATAGGACATCACATGAGTAAGCGCATGTGTGTGGTGGCACCCACGTGACAAATGTAAGACACAGCACACCTGTAATGTGATTCGTCGAGCAATAGTTAGAGTTCCCTTGAAAGTTTACTAGCATAGACTGACCTTCAGCGGTTCCCCCACCCAGCGCTCACGCGTTTCAAGAGCCCCTCTGCCATCTGTCACAGGCCGCACAGGAACGGGAAAATCAGGGGGACAGCTTGGACCCTGCTTGTAAATCTGCTCTGCGGCCATGCCCACAAGCTGCAGCGGCAAGGACACAAGCAATGGACAGTGCGCAAAGGTGAGTGCCAAGAGAAAACTGATGGTGACATGGTAACTGTTGCATATTCGTAGGACTGGCAGGACTTCCTCAGCATAGTGCAGGATTGCATGACGGCCACCACCTTTGTGGTGCCAGCAATACGGCCAGCTGGCGCAGCTGTCTGCTTTGTCTGCCAGAAACACAGTCGGCAGATTAGGCCTGAATCGCAGTGGCACTGCCATTTGGTCAGCCCTACTGGCCTCATCAAGATATTGCAGTGCACATTGCTCATCGTAAATCAGCTATGAAGCGACAATATCCGGAGAACATGATGTCCAACTGAAATGATGCTCGACACAGTCATGAGCACAGCGCCCTCACATTTTGTATCATAAGCAATGGCACTCTTGGACTTGGTATGCGCAGTTGGTTGCTCAGCATGTCTGCTGTTCCATCGTCACCATCCTGACGTCGTTGCACCAGGCGGTCATTGCTGTGAACATGTGAGTGACTGACCAAATGCACAGATGCTAGACATGAGCTGGATGCAGGTTTGACATGCAGTTCATGCAGTGACTACCGGCATTCTACGCTTTGTTCGATGCATCGCCACCACAGTCGCTCTCATGTGTGCATTTCAGTAAGTGAAGCCCCTCACCTTGGTGGCGTGGCCCTGTTTGGCCCTGCAGATGACCGAAACCTGTTGCTGTATATTTCCCTGAGCACTGTGGAGGCCAACATCCAGGTAAGCTCCTGCAGTGGTGCTCCAGTGGAGGTAGTCCAATTGGGCCAGCAGCTCCTGCGCAATCTGTTGCATCAACAAGAGTCATCACATGAAATGACTGATCAGATGCTGTCATGACTGCCTACGTGCCATTATCCAACATGAGGCCTGATTACGGTTACTGTGATCATGCATGGGCTGGCCCGCTTTTGAACACCGTGCAGGTGTGTACCCTGCACCAGACGCCGTTGTGTCAGGCAGCGACACAGAGATCTGTGCTGCATCGCCATTGGCGTCTGTTTTGCGTGCATGACAGGCTGGGCAAGCAGTGTGCCTTATGATGACTGTAGCTTCTGCCATTCCACTAGCGGACATGTGGTTGTGCTACAACAAGGGAGACGTAGCATAGAAGCCAGCACACATACGATGTTCTGGAAAGGTGAGGTTTGTTGACGCCCATCTGATGTGTCTGCCTTTTGAGAATTGTGGAATTGGTGACAAGTGGACAAAAGCCAATGCGATGCGGAAGCCAACACCTGAACAAGCATCACACTGTGTCCCTTGAGCCGGAACCATTCAAAAGAGCGTAATTATTGGCAGTCGTCAGCTCTTCACAATGGCACACGATATGTCAAGGTTGCTCTTGCAATGTTCACCATGCTTCTGATTCATTCTCTTACCTCTTGCAAACATGCTAGCATCAGCCTGACAGCTATTCTGTGCAGTGTGAAAACAGCATGTTTTGGACCAACATCTCACATGCAACAAAACCTACAATCAGTGTGATGGCACATGCCTTGCGGTACGGCAGCATGTCCATGTCTCCCAGCTTCGGACCCAGCTCGCCAAACAGCTCTGCCATGACCTGTGTATGCAGCACATTGCAAATCATTGGCATACAGCGCCTTGAGTTTACTCGAGTGGTGTTCAGCAGTGCATGTATCCTGCAACCCTCCTGTTGGCTTTGTCACAGGCAGTGCTTATTGGACGGGGCGCTTCTCGGAAAAGCCATCAACTTCATGGGCAACAAACACCATAATAGCACACCATTGATCAACAAACACCATAGTAGCATACCATTGATTATTGATGATGCCATGACCAGTTTCACAAGCAATCACACGTCCACCCTTTGTATGCAGCAAGTACAAGCGTTTCCTGCGGGGTATTGCACAGCTCATGAACACACTCGTGCGGGTGCACTGACAGCAAGTGAGTGCCAGATGCTGCAGGCTGAATGGTCATAATTGCGATCTTTGATGTTCACACGCGCAGCAGGCATGTTCGTTGAGCCGCAACTTGCGTTGCAGAGTCCAATGGCTAGCATCCTCAATCAGTTACTCCTGAATTATATTCTTGAGAGTCCAGACACAATGGCTTACTGACTTTGACTGCAAAACAGACACCCCACTGCTGCATCCTGGTGACTAGTGGGGAACCCAATACACAGCTCATTTCCTCAATAGCATCTGGACTTGATAACACGGTGCATTCATACCTGGCATGCAAGTATGAGCCAGCACAGGCCATCCACATGAGCGTCATGCTCACTGGGATGACTTGCCCTTGGATAGTCATCCAAGCCAGATGCCATCGTGTTGGGGTTCAGGATGTCCTGCCTGAGCATATGTGAGAGGCAAGCAGGTGCGTGTGAGCATTGCTTAACGCATTCGCAGTAGCAGCATCCAGGTTTGAAGGGGTAGTGGTAGAGCAGGTGTTGCACAGTGCAGGGATCACAGGTGCGTGCTGTGAGCGTTAAGTACGAGCAAACTAATATGCTGCCGCCGCCTTCAACTTTGATGAGACATGGGCAGCACATGGCGATGCTGTAGCAAAACTTCAAGCAACCTAGAGCAGCTGTGTTGAAAAGATCATGCACTCTTGCGCTGTTCAATATGATCACAGCAGCGCAGAGTTCAGGGAAATGTGCTCACCAGAATGTGCACCAGTGCACAACCACAAAGTCTCTGCTGTCCACACACTAACATGCACTGCCTCCCTCTTGCGCAACAACATGCATAGCGCTTTGACCTCCTGCCTCAGGGCCACTCACTTGGGGTCTCGTCCCTGCCATTGGAAACCCCCAACAGGAGCACCACCCACAAACGTGCCAGACCGCATGTGAACACGCTGTGTTGCCAGCAGCCAACGCACCCACTGGTCCAGCAGTGGTGTTGCAGACAGCAGAAAATACTGCCGCCGTTGGCGAGCAGCTGATGCAGTGCCGCCATCATGACTGACGGAGTGACTGCTGTCATTGCGAGAGCGTGATAGCAGTACTCGTACCGCCAGGAAGAGAGACGGCGGGTTGGCGACAGTCACGTCCTGCAACACAGGTTCATGCAATTATACGATGCAAATATGAGTGCACATACAATGACACAGCATGACAGTAGCATCGCCGATGTGGTGATGACATTAGCCAGGAGCTAATGCTCCAGAATGACAATGTGTGCTGTAACGAAGTACGCTTGGGCGTGAATGTGAGCATGTTGGCATGGAGACCCTGCGAAACAGGGACGTAGCAAAACACAATACTTTACCCCCGACATCATGCAGGAAAACCGCTGCCGTGTCGTATAGCATGCATGCATGTACAATAATATAAATCCATGAACGATTGATGCAGCGCAATACTATCCTATAAGTGAAACGGCACACCTTACCAGCGCCACTTGCAGGTTAATTATTAGCAGCATTCTGTTTTGTTCACTCTATTGTTCACTCTATTGTTGGGTTGGTACCTGTGGTATGAACTCTTGAGGCACGCGCCGGCGCGCTGCCTCTCCCAATATCTGCTCCCGAGGCATCCAGCCTCCTGACACCCCCTGGTTGCTGCTAGTGCTGGCGTCTGTGTCGCTATGCGCATGCATTAGTCCAAGCCAATGGCTCAGCACATCTGCAAAGAGGGCAAGAAGCAGATGGATGGGGGTTCGTTATTGCCCATGCACACGATTTGGATGCAAAGGCAGAATATCTGACGATGAAAGCAAATTCGTCGGCTACCATTCATACACTATGTACTTGCAATAGCAAATTGCCTTCCACTACTAGCATTGCATTGTGGAAGCCAAGTTCGAGGTTTTATGCCAGTCCACTCATTGTGATGCACACTTTTCAAGCAGGTGCAAGTGCACCTTACCAGCATACCGTATTTTTATGGTGACATGAGCTGCGTCAGAAGGTGATTTAAAGTATTGAAAACACATCACAGCGAGTACGAGCAAGTTGACGATGCGACTACAAGCGATAGCTTTTCAAACATGCCTAAGATAGAAGTAGTTCCAAGCATACATATGCAAGCATACTACTTCAAGGTACACAGGTCTTTGCTGATACTGACCCATGGCAATGTCTTCATCCCACTGGAGCACCACTAGCTGATGGAAGCCTTCATCCCATAGAAAACCCCGAGGAAACACGCTCCTACTTGGTGTTCCTGTGAACAGCCTGTAATGGCACCACCAGCAGTGACCACACAAGTGCACTGTGATGACATGGAAAATCAATGGCAAAGCAATGCTCAGCCTTCACAATGAATGTTCACCAATTGGACATCAATGTGCATCAACATGGGCTTGTGCCAAGCATGTCAGTTGGGGTGATGAGTGTCGATTTGCAGCAATGCATCCCTTCACCCACCAGTCACTTGTGCAGATCAAATCCGGGGCCACCTGCATTGGGTTGCGTCCGTGAGGTTTATTTTGGATGCATTCAACATAGAAGCTATAAAAATTCAAATAAGACCGCAACGTCCTATGACCTATTTGAATTACATACTATGCATTGACACACTGGTGGGTGGGGTGAGTGTATGCAACACTTGTACTAAACTCGTACAATGGCGGCGAGTAACAGTGCAGCCCTGTTCGCTCAAAGCTTGGATCCACGCACTTGCACTTTGCTGACTGCCGGCCCTTGACCAGTAGGTGCCTCAGGCTGGCGTGCTCATCCGGTGGCTATGGATGCGGTAATACTTTTTCAAGAAGAATTGTGTATTATGTGAAGGAGAGGCGCAGCCGTAAATCTGACATCTGCAACAAGAGCACAATAAGCAGTGACGCGACATCGATGCTTGTAATTTGATGCATGAAAGGAGAGTACTACCAACAACTTCAACGCAGAAAGAAGGAGAAACCAATCACTTCGAAGTGGTATACCCTGAGCTATGTACATGTAAATGATGAACAAATACTTAACTCAACACCAAGCAAAGCAAAACACACTGACTTTTTTGCATCAGTAATGTGGCACAAGAATAAATTGAATCACACACAACTGATCATTCTAGTCTAGGGCAGCACCAACTGATTATCTGAGCAGTAGTTTTAAAACTCTAACTGCAATTGAAGATCCTGTCATTACACTGAGAACATGACTGCACCTAAACATGATTGAATGTCCATGTGTATCTGACCTGGCAGGAAATGGCTTTTGTCCCCCGGATACCCCCCTGATGATGCCAGTGCCATGAAAGTACCCCATACCCCCCAATAATCCCCCCAGTGCAGCCAATGCCGCCACCCTGCTTGCTCCTCCATCCTGTCCCTCAACAGCACTATCAATGGCAGCGCAGTCACCCCGCTCCTGACAAACTCCAGGTCCTTCATCTGCTGCTGCACTCTCATCTGTTACTTGCGGCACTGAGCCATGGCTGGGCAATTCTGCTCCTGCTCCTGCCAATGCTGGCGTTGATGAGACTGGGAATGTCTGAGCAAAGCGCTCATCAACTGCAGCTTCAGCGATCTGCAGCCAGTGTGACAGTTCTGCACTGGTGATCAGCGTTGCAGCAGCGTCGCGAATCACCAGATCTATAGATGCTGGAGCAGTTGCAGTGATCTGTGAGTAACAACAGCAGCACAAGGGCGACAAATAAGCACATTGAACATTCTCATGTGGCAATTCTGCGATGGGCTGTCAGCGATATGATATGCAGTTGTACAGTCAACATGATGTCATGGAGCCTTGTAGTTCACGGACCATGTCATTTGTCAATGTGGAAACATGAAACCCCAGAGACGAAAGGCGTGAGTGACTGGATGCAAACAATGATGACCGCAATGTTGTACAGGCACAGGTGTGGGTTCAAAGCTGCTCACCTTGACACCCACAACGTTTCCTCTGGCACCAGCATCCAGCACTTCAAATGATTCTCCATTCATTTCCCAGCCGCCTTCCATCTCCCATGCATGTGATCTTGTGTGCAGCATGATGTGCTGGCGCACATCAGAGAAGGTCACGTCTGACATCGCAAATGCTTTGCACTCAGTGATGCCGCTGCCAGTGACATTGTCGCTGCCGCATGCAATGTCCACCGCCAAATCACCAAGCCCGTCCATATGACCTGCAATGGGTTGACAGCAGTATCATCAGCACGCCTATAACGTTTTGATGACTGCGAGGCAGGTTTTGCTTGAAGGTGTGGCAAACAGTTGAGCTCTACCTATGATACCGCTGCAATCAGCTTCCATTCCCTTCATAGTCATCAGTGCAGCTGCAAGAACTCTGCATTTGGTGCTGTCCGCGGCTCGCACAAGCTTTGCATCAAGTACCTTTGTGCATACGTTGGGTTTCTCCACTTCATGCACAATAATCAGCAGTGCTGGCATCCTACTGCATCGATGCCTGAACACATGGTACACGTAACCTCCTCAACCCACGCCACTCAGTTGACAGCATGGAGTCGTGGCGCACTCCGTTGTTCAGGCATTGCTTGATGCTCTCAATTTGAGCTAACTGCACCATACAGCAGGCCACTGACACAATGCTCGCAAAGGTGGCATGGCCCCCTAATTGACCTTCAGTAAGGCAACACCATCAACAGTGCATACTGAGCACAGCACAGTGCATAGTGCAATCATACTTGATCCTGTTACTATAGACACCGCTGGTCACCTGTAATTTCCCACTGCCTGTCACCCTCATGTATACGCCGTGCCTGCAGCCCCTTGGACCCCACAGCAGCCAGGCACATGCCGCCCTCTGCAGGTAGTGCGCCGTCGCAGTCAATGCCAAAGTACAGGTACAGCAACACCTTAGGTGGCGTCCCCTGCGCACAGACAAACCGTGACACAGGTGTGACGGCATCAACGCCATTGTCAGTGCTGTCGTTGCATGTGGCAAGCAGGCAGTTTCAATAATATCGGTGTTTGTAGGTCAACACCAGCCCTCACCTAGGCTTCTGGCCCATGGCTGGTACCTGTGAGATATGGTAAACCGTTTCGACCATAGTCAATATTCTCACACCACATTGTGCAGATGCGGCCAATGCAATTGCTCGTACTCGCAACTCCACAAAAGGTGAACAGAACAACACTATGTACCAATCTGCTAAGTGCAATGACTCGGCGGCAAGTACTTGCTTGAGTGGAGGCAGGAGCTTGCCATGTGAGTCACCGCTCATATAGCAGTCAAACCATGCGCACCGGCACATGCTCACCTCACTTGCGCCATTTGGAAGAAGCTGGATCCTGGTGGCAAATTGAGTACCCCCCGATCCCTCGGGAATTTGCTCCATCGCCATAGGCTTGACCATGCTGGTCACCAGCGTCACACCATTCTGCTGACAAGTAAAGCAGGACGCAAAACACAGCACTGCCTGTTTAGCGACAAGTACCTCAACACACGACTGTGGTTTACGTCAACAAACCATGCACAGGTGCTTGGATACCGTTTGTCAACATTTATGGTGACAATGCCATGTTTGTAGACATCAATGACTACAGAGGATCTGAACAGGCAAGACTTGCCTGTGGATCTTTGATGGTCTGCTTGCCAAAGCAGCGGCCATCATGCATATCCCAGCCGTATGATTCCACACCATCGTTGTCAGCTGCCTCATGCCTGCAACCATCAACATTTATATACAATTTGTCATCTTGAGGAGATGGCCACTAGCACATAGCAGACATTATTTGCATCATGATAAAGGCAAGCAGCGCCGCAGGTCAGTGCAAGTCATGCTCAGCAACAATAACGTTGACAGTGTGGACACACTACATATTCCATGTCTGCTGTTAAATACTTTTAACTTCTTGAAAGAAGTATGGTTTGCATGGAGGCACTGAGCGGAGGCCAAGCTTAAATGGCAAGTGTCAGCGGTGGACAGGGCAACAGCCGCTGATTACTGGTCAAAATGTAAAAATGCATGCAGTTATGCATGCTAAGCAGCTTGTTTGTGAAGCTTGCACACAATACGCGCTTGTGATGGCGGAATGAAGACGTGACATCCAGCAGCGCAGCTGCCTTCTCGCATGTAGCATCACAGCTCTCACCTGAATGCTGACAGAGGCGTGTCTGCACTCCCCCACAGGATACCCCCTGACAATGCCGCAGGCACAGTACGTGTCCTGAAGCCAAAGTACAGCCCAGGCATGTAAGTGCCCCACAGCATATTCTTCTTGTATTTCTCACTGCTGCTGTTGCCGCTGTTGAAACCATTTTCATCGCTGTCCTGGCTTGGCAGTGAGGACGGTACAGAGCTTAGCCAGTTGTCGGGGCTGGTGAACTGCGCATGGGCTTGGGCTGAGGCTGGCAGCAATTGTTTCAGAGCTGCTTGCATCGCTGGCATGGCAGGTGCACCTGATTGGGCAGCATCCATCGCTGCTTTGAAGCCTAGCCAGTTTCTGGTCGCCACAGCAGCTGCTAAAATGCCAAGAGCTACCAGAATACGAAGTATAGTAGGTTCTGGTCCCATGACAGCTGTCAACAGAGGCGACCGGTACTCCTCTTGTTGTTCAGCTGTGGCAGGTGCAACTGCTGCTGCTGCTGCTGGATCCGAAGAGTGATCCTCCGTAGCTGCCGTGCCTGGACGTCTGCGCAGCGCAGGGGAAGCTGACATGGCGCACGCAATACGAAGTCTAGCCCTCCGCCATGGTCGCCTACTTGCTTCTTCGACTTCATGTTGATGTTGAGCTTGGTTGAGCCAAAAGCTCGCTCTAGTACTCCTGCGCGATGTCCACGGACCGCAGGCTGTGTATCGTCCGGCATGCTGCAAGGCTGGACGTGTTACTGAGAGAGACGAGAGTGCATCATGACACCTGGCGAGAGGCCACGGCCTCGGCCGGCAGAGCACGAATGATTGCAGAAGGTTCTGAGGGGAGCAGCCAGGAAGATTTCGTCCGCAAAGCAGACCAGGCAAGGCAGCAGATACTGCAAAAGATTCCCTGGGATGACAGGGAGCATCGGCCGTACGATACTCCGATCATCGACGCTGCTCTGGCGGTTGAAGCTGGCACTCAGCTGATGGGATCTGGGGTTCTATTAGATTGTCCAGCCGACGGATGTTCCTGTGACCGAGTTGCTTCTTCCACCAAGATATGCGGCAGGTAAAGACGGTTTCTACCGCTCTCATCATGTGCTTATCGTAGTTGTAGAAGGAAACATGCTGAAGCAGACAGACAGCGTCACAGTTTGCTGTTCCGACTTTGAGGCACCAGGTGCACAACCGCTAGTAGGCTCCTAATACGCATGCTCTGACAAGATGTGTTTTTGTGGCTTTGACTGCTGCAGCGTCACATCTGGATATGTATTGACATCAATCAGCTGATACATGATGGTCATTTGGCTGGCTTCAATTCTTCAAGGCTGGTCAATCGCATGAGCACAAGTGTTCGCTGCTGTGCTGCCGTTGCTCATCTTGGTAGCAATGCTGTAGCATTGCTCTGGCATTGTGGACGTACTGCATTGCCAATGACCCCTCTCATGTTGTGCACAATGATGCATGGGCTCCTGAAAAGAAGTTGCACAAAATGTGTTGGAGCACTGACAGGCCAAGAGTCGCCTACCTGATTTGATCAACTTCCATAAATGACATTGCGAGCACACATTTGCACTACGTTCAACTGCCGAAACTGCTGCTTTCAGTAGACTGCAAGGTCCAGATGGTGCCTTACTGCAAGCGGACCGTTTGTGTGTATTGCAGACCACTTGCTCTGCAATATCATGGGCGTGCTCATGTGTTTCTGATCACTTTGCTTTGCTTCACTAACTGCATGCAGGACTGTTATCGTGAGCTCCCCTTTTAGGCGTGCCCTTCAGACCGCGGGACATGTGGCACGCGTGCTCGGCTGCACTGAGGTGCATGTTCACTTGGGGCTTGGCGAGATGATGGACAGGGTGAGGACTGCGACATGCAGGCTACTTGCTCATATTCTTGTTGTGCACAAATGACACTGTTTCAGACGTCCCTTCACTGTGCACAGCGGAAAAGAAAAGTGCTTGTGCAGAGTGCTTACAGTAGCTTACCTGGTCACACCAACACCAGCTGAGATACTGGCGCAGCAGTGTGCGCAGGGGCTCCCTCTTGCCTTCTGGGCACACAATTTGCACAGGCCAGTGACGTTATTGTCAAGCAGTTGTTGTTACATTCTCAAGCTTCTGCATGGCCTGCACAACAGGAACCATAGTTGACGGATGATCAAAGCAGCTGGTGCAAGGTTCCGCTACACTTCTCAATGCGGCTATTCCAGGCCTCGCTCAACTGCATGCGACCAGTCCTGATCCCAATTCTTGCAGTACATGCATCTGGCGAGTACAAAAATGCAAGCATTTAATGCAATGCTTACAAATCATGGCCTTGCGCTCATTGTCTGCCTAGGTACGTGAGGAATGCGGCCCAGACAGGACTTTGCTGGAACACCGTGGAGGCACCACTGATACCACTGTTGACCTCCCCAAGTCATCAGGTATGCTGACATCGTCTTTTTTTGTGTTGGGCCCTTTACGCCATACTCTGTGGTACAAGATACGCTGCTTGCCCGTGTACATTTGCACATTGAACAAAGACAATGCCAGTTCTGTCTAGCAGTGGTTGTAGTATGCACAGACCAATGTCCACATCAGCCTGGGATAGTCACTGCAACTGTCATGTGCATTGCTTTTACGCATGCACCACCCACAAGCGGCTGCTTAGATCAGTCCTCGCAAGTTAAATGTTGCAAATAGCACATTGTGAGCACCACCTTCCGTGCTGGTTCTCTTTGAGCGCTTCTGTATGCCTTGTGCATCTGATGGCCTCAACACCTGCGCCAACCTATTCGAGTCACAGGGACACCACCTGTTCCACCTTCATTATTCATATCGTGCATTCATCAGCTCATGGTTCAACCAGTGCTGCCTCTTGTCCTTCTGTTCTGTACATGCGCAGGGACACGCGCCACCCCTGCACAACAAACTGGACTACCTTTCACCTACCTATCACGCGACAGCATGCAAGAGCACCTTGGACAAGGCGTCACGCTTGGCAAGATACTAGGGGAGCAGCCACACATCATGGAAAACGCCCCTCAAGCACGCATCCGCTATGCCCGTGTGCTAGCATCTCTTGCTGGCATGCCCTACCCCTATGCACAAGACAATGGCTGCGCCGCCACCGTCGCAGCTGCTGCTGCCGCCTCTGCCGCCGCCGATGTCGCTACTGGCGAGGCCGCCGCCCCTGGCACAAGTGACGCTTTATTCGAAAATGCAAGCCATGTTGTTGCCGTGGCCCATGGCGAGACTCTTGCATCAGCATCTGATGCCCTCTGTGGGCGCTTGCTAACAGAGGCTGCCTACTGCTCGTGGATGGCGTTAGCCCTACCACAGCAGGTGGCATCACATGCAACGACCGCAAAGGCAAATGATGGCTTCACTCATGTGGTTGCGGCTGAGGGTGTGCGCATCATGCCAGCGACTCCACGTCCCCACATCTAGGTGCACCGGCTGTAGATTCAGATCCTTGGCACCATCAGCAGTGGCAGAAGCTTGGGTTGGAGCTACTTGAATGCTACTTCGAAGTATATGTGTAGACTACAGCTGCTGAAAGTACGGTCTTTGTTTTATATGGTTGCATGATGTACCCTGTGGCGATGCTTCTGAAGAATGCTGTCAAATACATGCTTACTGCTGACTTTTTGTGGACAGCTGATCACAGCGCTGCTTGACATTATTGATGGTGGTTTTTGCTGGGTAAATGCCCGGGGTTGTCGTGCTTTACATTGGCCGCAAGACATAACATAACAACTGCGGGGCTGTCATATTGCACCATGTATGTGTCTAGATTTGCCTGCAGCTCCTGAACTTTGAGCACGAAGAACCAGCAAAATTGTTCAAGTGCTCCTCGTGTGTGCGTGACTGTGGTCCATCTTGATGCAAGAAGACATATGCAAAATCAAAATGAAAAGAGTCAGTTTGCCAGCTTTGGCCGGTATATGGGTACTCGGAGTGTGAAGTGATAGTTGTATCGCTCATGATATATCCACATGTCCTCGTGACAAATGACCTATCACTGTGACAAACGACCACGGCCGGCCCCCCCCCCCCCCCCCCCCCCCCCCCCCCTGTTGGGACCCCCAGAGACGGCTGTTGCAGTGTCCACCCACCCACTCCCTCGAACTCAGAAGTCCCACTCGCAGTCATCCCCGAGGCCTTCCCTTGAGAAAACGCAGCCTGACGCGCGCACTGGACACGGAGCCGGAAGGGCGAAGGACGCGCGCGTTGCTTACCCGAGAGTGTTCCAATTGAGACCTGCTGCCGACGGAGTGTCCGTCGCGCTTCTCGCAGCGGCGCGTTTGCGATTGCTGCGGGTCAAGGCGGCAGCAGCAGCGGGGGGGGGGGCGCCTGCTGCATCCGATTCTGCGGCACGTGTGCCGGCTGGTAGCACTCGTGTGCACAATGGAGATACGCCTCTGCAAGGTGCGCCGGACTGCGGCTGACACGCACAAACCGTAAAAATCAAGGACGGCACCAAACATCAGTCCTTGTGCTTCAAGATGTGCTAGCTGTTGGGTTCTTGTGCGTGTTGTGATGCCTATACTGTGTCTACTGACTGAGCCTTTACTCTGTGTCGTACCTGTATTGATATATTTTTCATGTAATCACTTGAAGCGCGCTTCTTGACCGAAGACTGCATACTCGCAACTCTCTGCTAATAATAGACATGCACACATCTTTGTGCACGACAGGTGCCGTGATAACGCTGCCAGAACTTGAAGCGCAACTCATGTTGGCCGGTCAGCAGATTGAGACAGGCTTTATGGATCAGGCCAGGCACGGTGGTGAACTTGGAGCTGGTGGACAGGCCAGGAGCGCATTAGTGTCAGGTATGCAATGTATGCATAATCAGACCAGACCAGCAGCTGCTCAGGTGTGTCGTCAGGTCAAGTGCGCGGAAAGGGTCGGCAGCTATATTGTGATCGTCACCTGCTTGTTACCAACATCCACTCGCTGATCCATGGACAAGACGCACGGTAACGTTTACTGAGATTCTCTGATGGTGAGACGGGCTTCAGCATTTCAAGTCGACGGTGTGTCGCCGGGGTCGTCGTCAAAATCAGCTGCACCAGTATTGCCATTCAAGCACAGCTGACCTTAACTTTCATGATCCTCATCATGTGCAAATGACGTGCTGAGTGGTCTCGTGAGAAATGTGAGTGGTTTGCCATTAGCGCTGTTTTGTCCATGTTCTCAGTGGCATTGGCAAATGCAGCTTACCACCTTCACTGCCATGTATATATGAGTGCTAACAGTGCACGACCACATTTCAAGGGCTGCATTGCAGGTTTCACCAGCATACAGGTCAAAGAACAGGGAAGACGATGTCGCACTCACATACTGATACACGCTGTTTGCTTGCATCGCAGGTGCCACCATTGTGGCAGTTCAAATCCCGATGGTGAGTGAAAATAGCTTTGTCTGTGGCACTGCCCTGAGGTGTTGATTATGGATTCACACGCAGACACCAGCAGGGTGCGCACACCTGCTGCTGTAATGGGAAAGCCAAACCATTTGCGATCCTCGCTGCATCATTTGTTTTGCGCTTGTGTGGCGTTTGAACGCCATGATCCGGTGTGATGCTGCGGGCTGGCCACATGTGATTACAAGAACTTGCAGCTGCAGCATGCGACAGTTGAGTTGCAAGTATTTCACCTGCAGGTATCATTTCACTGCTGGTGGTGCTCGCAGGACGATACTGCATGGACAGAGCAGAGGTGGTGGCCTGGGCAGCTGCTGTGTGTGCAAGAGGTGGCGGAAGAGTGAGTGCCAAATGCAGGCCTATGCAGGCCTGCGCCATCTTCAGTAGTCCCACTCGCCAGCTTGTCAATCATGCATAGCAGCAACCTGCAGTGTAGAGGCAGCAAGCAACTACTTCTACTGAAGATGCTATGCACATGTATCTGTTGCTTCAAAAGTACATGATGTGACCATTCTATGAGAGCCACGTTTTTCAAGTGTTGATGTTGCACACTTGTGTCCCTGTCGTTGCCACCAGGGTAATGTCCAGCCGAATTGCTTTCGCAGAGCAGGGACAGTGCCTGGTGAGGCTGCTGGTGAGTGCTGCACACACATAGTCGGAGCCTTCAATATGTATGGAAAATGACGAGTACCATTCAGCATATGAAAACCTCCAGCCAGCATCAGTCCAGCATCTTATTTGTTCAGATACTCCTTGGCAGCAGTCCTCATGTACAGCATTTTACGCAAGGACTTGCCTGTACACTGTGTACGTGCATGCATTGAGGCAGCATTTTCGTATGCTGTGTGTATGTGATGGGCTTGTGAGCTGCTGATGACTACTGACCTATCATGCATTGTGCTTGTTTGACAGGCATACAATGGACACCACACCCTGCGCTGGGTGGACCCGCAGCAGTTGCAGCCCTACTGCACAACAAACTCAACTGTGTCCTCCAGGCAAGCCACTTGAATTGCAGTGCTGTGGTTGCTGGTTGTATGCTATCTTGCACCTTCATGCTCACACATCGCTGCACCTCGGTCCTTCACAGTGAGTGCCATGGTGCTTGTCTCTTGTGCTCTTGTTGTCATGTGCAGCGCCAGTACAGATGCTGAGCAAATCTGCGCTCGTGCAGCGGATGCATGGGCTGATGCGCTGACGGATGTGGAGAAAATGGCCAGGGACAAGCCAAAGGACATCAATGGCGAGTGCCTTATGTGCCGGTACGTACACAAAGTGAGAGTGCATGGACATGCGTATACACTGAGCTCAATGTCTGCAATGACACCAGATGACCTGCTACATGTGTATGTATCATTACAGTGAGCTCAATGTCCGCATTGACGCCAGAGACCTGCATGTGTATGTATCATCATCCGTGCGCATGACCTCAGCGCATTTGCTCGTCTCTGTCCGCCCAAGTTGCACTTCTTCATGGAACTCCTCTTGCTTTACAATGTTTAGGAGGGTAGTGTGCATGCCATGCTGCGATGCAACCAGATGCATGGTGGATCCTCTTGCTCATGTATGCAGTTCAAAGGCAAGGTGGCATCAGATGCAATGACATTGTCTTTTGCCTTCGCTGCATGTTAGAGACAATGGGAATGTTCTCGCCCTCTGTATGGTGCTTTGCCTGGGTGGAGTCATCTGGATCAGTTATGTCCGCATGTGCTCTGTCAGACTGCACAGCATCCCTCTCTGGTCTCCTTCATGTGCGAATTTATGGTAACAGTGTACATGCATGAAAGGCAGGGTGCTGTCGCTTAAACACCAACTACTATGTGCCTGTGTGAGGCACTCGGTGCTTGGTGGTTTGAGGTACGGTGTCCAAATAAGCAGTTGAAAGCGCGTAGTTGTGTTGTTTGGCCTCATGTATCTGCGCTTGACGAGTCTTCCATTACATTTCAACATATGCTGCCAGATTCTGTCTCGACAAGCTGCGACATGGCGGCAACAATACGCTGCGGCGCCCATGCATCAGAAATGCCAGACCCACAGTTAGGCATAAGACAATCAAACCACCGGAGATGTCAATGGCAGGCACTGTACCACCAATACAGCAATGGGCTGCCACGCTCGGCGCTGACGTCAAGTGAGTTCACAGTCTCTGTGATACTAAATGATCATGGCTTGTGATTTGAAGAAGTCAATCATTAACGAGCTGTAGGAGTGCGGACAGGACATGCGCATGACAAGCATTTTTATGCACATCAGTCTTGGTGTGATGGGCAGATCTGATTACTCAGCAAATGCCGGTGGCTCCGCTCCGACAGTGTACTTTGAGAGGGATAGCTACACGCGTGCACGACATGAAAGCCATGTTTGCTGCTCATGCCGCTTCAATGACAATAAGCTGCATTCCACGCAGCTTGCAGCATCTCTTGCATCCACACATTCGATAGCGCCCTTCCTAAGCTCACTCTCCCTCATCGAGAGCAGGCTACATAGACAGGTCTACATGATGTGTTGACGACCTGCTTGCTTGAAGTGTTTTCAGGAACAGATCACTGCTGAAAATGATGCTCATCACCTGCTTGTCTCCTGGAATGTGTGATGATAGCTTACCAGACTCGCAGCAGACATTGCAGACTTCAGTTTGTAAATTTTGATAACTTATGGGCGACTTGTACTGCATACCGACTCCTACTGTATGCACACCTTGCATGTAGCACTGAGACGGGAGTGCCGCTGGAGATTGAGAAAAGGGTGCATCCATACAACCTGGCTGCCTTCCGATTCACAAAGGACGCCCTGATATGCCCATGGCGATGTCCCGACTGCCTCAGTGAGTTGCCTATGTCTGAAACGCACCTTATGAAGGTGGTGATGCAGACACTTCGTTGACATGATGTACATGTGCGCTCAGTTCATGAGAGCGTTTTTCAGGAAGCGAAATGCTTGGTAACTGTTTGAGAAAAATCTAGTGCACAATCAGCTTATCACCCTAATGAATATCCCTGGCAGTAGCAGTTGCACGCCTCAGTGTTGAGCTAAAGGTGGCTTGGCAATATGTTGCTGGCACTGACTAGACTATGGGGAGAGCATGATTTAGTTACATAATCATGTGAGGCTGCTTTTGCGTGAAGGCTGCTTTTGCGTGAATGTCCACTACATTGCTATGCGAGGCTGGGGGTTTGTGGTTCTTGCTGTGCCACCATTTCAACTGTGGGTAAATCATGAGCACAATCCCAGCTGGTTGTTTGCGCCATCATAACAGTCGGTCTGTCATGCTGCAGTAGGGACGGCATCATACACTTTTGGCACTCGTGATGGTCATTGCAGTTACATGCCTGACTGCCGGCGTAGCTCATGCATCACGTCTCCTTGCATCGAGTGATTAAATGTTTGGTTCAAATACTCTGCACTCACACTATTTTGTCAACAGACAACAGCAACACCTTGACATTTGGGCTTGCAACCGCAATGTGCATGCACTCACACCTCAGCAGAACCTGATCATGTGTGCTTGTATGACATGCTTGTGCGTCATGCTATCACTCGTGACATAGATGGATCTGTGTGCTTGTTGACGCCAATTTTGTGCTGCAACCCATCTGCTGTGTTCGTGTAGCTGTAGGTGCAGATGCTGTGCGAAAGTGCAGCTGCGCCTCTGGCTACAAGCAATCGGGGCAGGCACAGCTCAGGGTGATGCGCAGGTACGAGGTAATTCCCACAGCAGCATTTGCCGCTAGTGCCTGTGCCAGCTTTCAGATATGTACAACTTCACAATGTTTACACAGGAACATGAAGTGGCAGTTTGATGGCCATCTTACCGCCAATCTGTGTGTATTTTTTTAAGCATGTGTACTTGGTGTGTCAGTTGCAGCAGTGAGTCCCGGTGCAGTGACAGTTGATACTTCCGCACAATTGATGGTGTGCTCTTGATTGTGCTGAAGACTGTGGCCAACGTTTTTGCATGCGATGCTGCTTTCATATGTCCTGCGAGCACAGACACATGCGGCTATTTTATTCAGTTGATGTCTGGTGACGTTGCTTGCCCTGTGCAGTTTCAAGCACTGCAGCGATGCCCCCAAGTGCTTTTGGTGCTCGGAGATGGGCCCTGGTTCGGCTGTGGCAGTTGCCGCCTGGGCCCAATTGAAGCACGCTGTACACGCAGTGCCCAGAGATTCAGGCACGAGGACAAAGAACCGGCGTGCAAAGGAAATGAGAAAAAGCAGCGAGGCAAGTGTGAGTTTGTGGTGCCCTTCAAGTATTCAACACCAATTGTTGAGTACTCGCACAGCACCTTCTCGTGTTTAGCGAGATGTCAATGACAGTATGGTCATGGTTCATGTCTGATATGAAATGCGAAGCTGAGAGCTTGAGCTAAGCAATGAGCTTGCCTTCAACAAGACAATCTGCACGTGCCTCATGTCACGGGCTCAAGTAGAAAAATGCCATGCTTCATGCATGAGATAACAGGACTACGCTGCGTTGGCGCATAGGCATGACACTTAGTGCTCTGTCTGAGCCTGTGTACTTTGCTGGCTGCTCGCCCTTTCATGTTGTCGAGGCCATCATGAGCAGATCGAATTTACCAGCACACGATATTCAAGTTGGAATTGAATGCAATTTCTATATCCACCCTTTTGGTGCCGTGTGGTGCGAGGCACTGATTGGCCTTGTGAGTGTGGCCATTCACAGCTGCTGTGGCAGCCATGTAACGGTCAAGCCAGTGTGGTTTTGCATTTGGCAATATCATAAGTCTCACATTCATGTCACCATATACTGCATGTGCTTGCCCTTGTACATGCAGGCACCATCTGAGGACACAACGCCCAGAGCTGCCAAGCGCCACCACTCAATGCCACTCTCAGCCGCATCATCAGCATCATCGCTCCCCAACCATCACCGCACCGTGGCCACAGCAGCTGATGCATACCAGCGGCGTCCGCAACCCCATGGGGCGCTGGAGCATTCTGAGCAGAGTGCTTTCCAACCCTGGGCAAAAGGGCACATGTTGAGCGACGATACACAGGCCAGTCATGGCAAAACCTCTAGTCACGGCGGAGTTGATGTGGACGCCCTGTTCTCTGATACGCCTTGGCTCGACAGCCTTGCGGGCGGGGAGGGACTGGATTCGGGTACAGAGATGGACCAGATGGGTGACAGTGGAACAGCACTGGTGCTTGAAGGGCGCGAAACACCCCGGTGTCACGCAACGGGTGCCTTTCAGGGTGGGCATGAAGATGTACATGAGGATGGGCATATGGTGAGTGGCAAGAAGGCATCTGCAACCGCAGTGCATGGTTATACAGTAGTTAGCAGTAGCCTGCACATGTGATGGGGCCGTTGGCAATGCATGTTGTTTCAAGTCTCCACGCTGTAGCTGACATCTGACGGGACCGTAGGCAATGCAGGTTGTTTCAAGTGTCCACGCTGTAGCCACAAAAGTCATTGAGCTTGCTCACCACTCGGCAACTGTCAAGCCTCGCTTGTCAAATAGCATTGTGCGTGTTGTAGCTACTGCTCGTTTTGCCCTCCTCCAAGTGTAGCCGTGGCAGACCTATTTTCAATTTGAGTCAAGTCAAGATGTGCTTCGTGTCAGTTTTCATACCGGCGGTGTCTGTGCCATCCTCAGCTCGTGCATCATCAGCCTCAGTCTTTTAAACTCAATGTCTGTGCCAATGTGCCTGTGACATGACTTGGCTTGGCTTGCGGCGTGCTGCTCATTGATGTTGTCCAGCGACAGCACTTGCGAGGTTTCGCAAACAAAACACACATTGGTCAGACTCTTGATTGCAGCTCAGCACCTCGGCTTACAAATGTTCACATTGCTGTGGTCATCAACATTGCATACTGAGCACCGTGCCTGGCTTACTTGGCATATGCACTTTTCAAGCGCTCTGCACAACCCAAATGAACGCAGAAAATCAGCGATGTGGTCTTGTCAGGTGTGTATAAATGACCATATTGTGCGTCCACGTCCAACATGAACAAACAGTGCAAACTCCCATGTGCCATTACTTGAGGTCTGTCGTCAATTGCGTTATGGCCACTCACTGTTGGTCTCTCCTCTCCTCTCTTCACAGGATGACACTGCCGAGGATGTGCTCATGTATGAGGCAGGAGCAGGTCGCACCTCTGCTGCAAGACGACGCCGACATGCTTCAATGACGCCAGCATTTCTGCCTTTCATGCCGGGGTCAAGGGACGCATATTGCAAGGCAATTGGCAAGTCTGTCAGGTACGCGCATGATCAATGTGTGTGCTCAGTAGTTGGACAGGTTTCATGTGCAGAAGCGGACAAAGGCTTTGCTTCGCTTCCGATAGTAGTAAGCATCGGGCTCTCACTGGTTATAGATGGCCACCAGCTGTTGAGAACTTGTCGGTCATCTCTCAGGTCTGACATTGTACGATTCTGCTGCTATTCCCTGAGTCTCCGCCTGTACTCCAAGCCTTTGTTTACCTTCTGTGGCGTGATCAATAACTTTGCTTGATCATGAATCACGCAGTGCTCCCAAGGATGCTCTCGACATATTTGCGAGAGATATGGGCTGGTCGCTCACCGGTGACACCAAGACACCCCATGTCAATGGCACCGCCGATAGTGCAAGCCCTTCCATGCACCAGCAGGGGCAATCCCCTCTGGCCAAGCTGCTCAGCCAGGAGGCGACGTGCGCCACAACATGTACCATGGTACGTTAATATGTTTTTACCTGCTTCATGCATGCATTTGTACTCATCTCATAGAAGTTGAAGGTGACGGGCGCTCAGTTTGATGGATTGATCTGCCCGAATTGAGAACATCAGATGCCATAACATCAGCAAACAACATGCACTTGTCATTGAGCGAGTAGGCTGGTGCGTGCAGCATGGCAAAGCCCGCACAGCTGGCTGCCTCTGTGGCCTGTGCATGTTTCCCCTGTTGCTTGGTGACCAGAAACTATCATATGGGTCTATTCAGAGGAAGGTGACGTCATTGAAATCATATGCGTTGCTTTGTGGACAGAAACACCTCCTGGCACAGCTGGAGTTGGTGGTGGGCCTGTGGGCACAGCACCAGAACAGCAGCGGGGGGAGGCAGCCCAAAGGAAGGCATGTGCCGTATGCATTTTTGCTCAAGTTGTGTCAGCAGGGTGTGGAGGGCGTGCTGCAACGCGCCAGCACGGCTGTCTTTCCGAAGGAGGCAAGTCAGGCACAACACATGCTGGGGCCATCATGTTATATGTACACACTTGCCAGCAGAGACATGACAACGCTGCATCATGTGCACTAGAATGATCCATTGGTGCGGTATGTAGCATGCCTGCTGCATGCTTCACAGTTCTGCATCCACTTGGACACCTCCTCTACTTGCTCACTACGGTGGAAGAGCATGTGTGCGCTTGCTGAGCAAGTTGTATGCCTGCTTCAGGTACATTGCACTCGCGCTGATGTCCTAGCAATGCCTGCATGTTCTTTCTGATACCTTGCCATGGCAGCAAAGGCCAGATCCTTTGCATTATAATGTTGCAGCTAGCACCTGCTTGTGCGCACTAATGCTAAAAGATGGTCTACTGGAGCCAGAAGTACGCCTCACTGCCAAATACGATTGTATAACACAATGTCCCAATTGTTGTTTGTTCTGCAGCCCTCTCAAGAGAGCCTGCGCAACAGCCATCTACGTGCGCGGCTGGTGATGGTTCTGGATGAACAGCGCGAACTGGTCAAGTGCCAAGAGAGCAGGACCAAGGGCAGAAAGCACTTGCAGGGGATGTTGGAACTGTACGTTGTGGACAATTTTTGTACCCTCTGTCACTCGCAGTTCATCGTTGGCCCAGGCATCTGGTGACTGCCATGTATGGATACTTGACACCAGCCCTTCATGATTTGCTGGTTCCCCAGGCTGTTCCACCATGCGCTGCAGATGCCGAGGGTTGCAGGAACCAATGCATGCTTTGTGTGCTTGCACTGGGAGATTGCCGCAGGTCAAAGTACATAAAGTATGTACTTAGGTCCAACCGGGCGATAACGTGCTGTTCATGCTTTTATTTAGTCGTTGTTGTCTGTTGTTCCAATTGGTGCCAGCTGCCCGCTTTACTTATCAGCTGGGGTGATGGGAAGTGTTCAGCACTTGTGCCGACTCGCGTCCATGGCAGCCTGGCATCAGACATTTACTTCATTCTGCTGATGCACATCTTCTCTGCTGATGCTTTATTGCTGTGTTGCTTTGCAGGAGCACCACACCAACCTCCGGTGTCACCTTCTCAGCAGCAGGCATGCGGAAGCTGTACCAGATGATTGCCAATGAAGACCGTCGTGCCGAGAGACTCAAAATCAAGAGGGAGAAGGCAGACTTGGAAGTGCTGGAGGCTCAACAGCTGCTAGCACTGCAGGTATGTATGTATGTGTTTGTGTGCCGCGACGCTCCAACATGTTGAGGCTGTGCCAGGTTGATTGTTGCCAATATCTCACCTTGTGCCAATTGCAATGACATGCAGTGACATTGCAGGTGTCATGTGGTAGCACAGTCTTCTCGCATGACACTGAGGCAATGGCCCATGTGTTCACACGATGCAGGCACTGCGATTGATGTAGAGAGGCAGTGGCTATACTGCTTGCATAGGTACATGTATCCAGCGGCAGATCTATAATCTGCAATTGTCATCGTGGCTTTGGGTAGCATTATTGATGAGCTCCTATGGCAGAAGCGGTGATTGTCCAGATGGCTAAGACCAGTTTCAAAGCACTTGTCTACCGTTTGGCATGGTCAGTGTGTACTTGATGCACCAGTGATGTAACCACGCATGCCCAATGTGTCGTGACTTTTCAGGTTGCCAGTGCTGCACCAGCGGTGTCACCCGCCGCTTCTGTTTGTACCCTTGCAGACTGCTGACCGCTGTGCGCCATTGAAGGAGGAAGGCATGGTGGCAGCCACAAAACCAATCATCGCACCCATCGCAACAGCAGATGCTGAGGACTGCAAGGACGCAGCACTGGATATCAGCACTGACAGTGATGAAACCAGGTATGCTATGCCTTCGAATTTGTTTTGCAATCTACTGTTCGTGCTGATCTGAGGTTCGCGTTCTCCGAGTTGCATCCTGCACTTTTCAGAGCAATGGCTTTGGATCCGACCATGACCTGGTCGTGGCCTGAGTTTTTGCCTGTGCCACTGCATGTTGTGCACTTCATTTCATGTCCACTTTGATCTATGGCGCATCTACACGATGGCCAAGTATGAGAACCGTGCGCGATGTAGGCAAGTGCTGCAGCGCCCGTGCATCTGTGTTTCTCTGCAGTTCGCTGCTGGCTGCGGCCGCAATGGAGTGGTCGCTGATCTTCAGCTCGCTGCTGAGCTTCAGCGGCACCGGCAGCTACAGAAATAGTGGGCAAGTGCTCATGGTGCCCCCAAAGCAGCCTACAGGGAAGACGAGGGCTGCATTGAAAGGGGAAGCATGGGGGGGTAGTGTGGCAGCAGCACTCAGGATGGTGCACACACAAGACCACTTGACTGAGGCAAGCAAGCGCTGTACGTCACCTCTGTCAAACGACGCGCATCACTCCTGTTGCGAGGTGGAAGAACTGAGCAGAACTCAATCACCTGACCACCTGAACCGGTCCAGGATAAAGCTGCCAGTTGATGGCAAGGTCCCTCCTTGCGACGTGCTTTGAATTGTGTTGTTCAAGTTATGGAGGCACTTGCAGCATCAGCAAAGTAGCTGCTGCTACTTTGCCTGATGCATAGAAGTATACCTTATAACTATGGCTGCATCGCAGTACTGTGGTGGGTTTATTTTTTGCGTAAGTCCTCACCAGAGCCAACTGCTGCACGTCGGACAGTTTTCTGCTTGCTGGTTCTCAAGCGTCGCCTGTACTTCTTCAATGGTCAGTTACTGCCATAACAAGCACATTATGACAAACCTCACGCATATGGAACCTCAAAGCCAGAGTTTAGGGCTCTTCATGCTGCGCCATACGCGGTTCATTCACTACCCTTCTCGAGGGAAGCAAGGACGTTGGCATCTTATGACAGCAAGCTTTTCAATTTCGTCTTGGCTTGGCTAATATTTGTGCAGCACACTTCATGCTCCTGTTGGGAAGCTTTTTGCTGCCTTGATCACACCAACTGGGAATCTGTGATCAGGCCTGCAAACGCCACTGTTTGCCGTACCTAACGGTGTTCCATTCATTTTGGTGGTTGCATCACTTCAAGACACGGTCAATGATAGTTACAGCGCTGCAACTCCATTCTGTCACTTTTTCAAGCGCTTGCAATAACCCTGGTGTGCATGCAGGTGCGCAAGGATGGGCCACGCTGGGCTGCAGTTTCAGGCACTGTGAGCGCTGTGCTGCAAGCTGTGGACACAGTCCTTTCTACCTCTGGCGGTCCAGCTGTTTGCTCTGTGGGCGACATCTTTGCCAGTACCGTTGGTGCAGATGGTGCGTGGCTGAGCCTGCCCTCGTTTTGCTCCTTGAGCATGCCGGTGCATTGCATTTCATGGCATTGCCTAGTGGATTAGCCATTAGCAGACATTCTTCTAGTAGAGCGCATGCATCGGTCATGTTATGCACCCATTACCTCTTGTAACTGATCTTGCTACGCTAAGCCTCAAATGTGGCAGAAGCAGCAGCTAAGGTACGCAGGTGCTGCCTGCTTGCTGTCTTTGCCTGGAGTCCGGGTGTGTGCTGCTGTATATGTGCTCACGTATCACTTTCGTCATTGTGTGCAGGAATGGGGTCAGCAGGTGGCAATGCCTGCGTCAATCTCGGCGCAGCAGTGGCGTTGTACGCGCATCACAATGCTCAGGTAACATATGTGGGCCGCTCACATGAGTGCTTGATTCATTTCTTGCTGTATCATGCAAAACAGCAGCCTGTTTTAGTGATGTAAACAGTGAAACGACTGAGAACATGCAGTAAATGCTCCTTTGACCCAGAATGTTGCGCCGCCACGTTTCATGTTCAGTTACCATAGTGGAGTTGAGGTTTGCAGCGTATGACGCACTTATCATACTGTGACGTGAAACACTGTAGCTGCTATCTGCACTTGCTGCATGACAGTGAGACATTTATTGCAGCTCCTTGAGTTCACTCGGAAGTTTGTCCTTAACTTTCTTCATAAAAAAGCATAACGCCGCATCATTCAAAGCTTCAGCACTCTCTCCTGTAGCACTTCGGTCATCACGTAAGACAATGCCAACATTTGCAAAACTGTACTTTGTGCACTAACAGAATTTGCAGCACGGTCTTGTGTCCTGTAAACTCCCAGTGAGCATCCCAACCCCTACTAAACCATGATGTCCATGTAAACTTACATCTTATTCCTGCTGATAAATTTTAGCACATTGGACAACTTTCCGCATGCATCCATGCGCATACATCACTCTGCCGAGACTAGCATTGTGCTTTGGCGGTAGCTGCACATATTATCATGTGTGGCACAGCCTGTTTGTACCTTGCTTGACACATTCTGTTGTCACGTGTACAAGAAAATGGTGTGTTTCTGGGCGATTTCAATTCCGTGAGTCGTTTTGATCTGGTGCACCAACACCAGCAGCAATGGCAATTTCAGTGTGCGTCGAAGAGTACAAGGTTGAACATCGCATCATTTTTGCTTGCAGCTTCCTTTCATTGCTGTTTACAGTTGGTAGATACATCCCATCAGTACAAGCAAAATTCTTGTCTCCGCGTCTTTGCTGTCTCAGTGATGGCTGTCCCGAAGTATGCGCAATGGATGCAATAAATTCACAGAGATGCCCCGTTCTGCCATCATCGCACCAGTCGCGGGTACCGGTACCAGTACTCAATAACTGGTACCAGCAGCTACCCGTACCAGTTTAACTGGTGCGCTGTGACAACCGGTACCAGTATACTGGTGAAACCGGTAAAAACTGGTCTGACCGGTTTTCACCTGTGGTACCAGTTTTTTAATAGTAATGCCAGGGCTTTTCTCATATGCATAGCATACGTAGTATACCGTGCGATCAGTACATACAACTACAAAGGCTTCAGGAATATTGCTTGTTAGGAGCTCGAGGATTCTAGGTTAATGCAGCCGAATGGACCCAAGTGCATAGTGCGCAGCTCAAAGCCTTACCCGCAGCATACTAGCGCAGTATTTGCTCCTGTAAGTGACACTCAAAGTGCACCCGTCATGATGCAAAAGCAGTCAGCAACATGTGTGCAGCATGCAGCCAGCAAAAGGATGGGCAGCATGCTCATATATCATTCTGCCTGCTGCCACGACTTCCGCTCTGCAATCGGCAGCCTTGTACTTGTGGATCAGCGAACAACCTCTGTCATATGTGTAAACCAGGTTTTCTGTTTACGCTGAAGCTTGAGCCTTTCGTTGGCTGCGACAGCGCATCAGAAGCGGATACGCGGAAACAAATCCGATCCGGTGTTGCGTTCCTCAAAATGAATCCATCGCGTCCCACGTCGGTTGATGGATGCTTATGCTTTACAACCAACCTGCTATCTCAGCCTGCAGAAGCTGCTTGTGCATTTGGCGACATCAAACAGTTGCGCATCCATGTTCGATTTTTGCGCCATATGGACCGCTTGCATGCCATCACTAGCCGAACCCATATTTCAACAGCAGCATCAGTAGGTCGACTCACGACCACATCTGCCAATATACACCGTCAATTACACCTGTCGTGTCGAGTCGTGGGTCCTGTAACCCACGCTGAACTAACTTCAAGGCACAAAAAGAATAAACTCGCTGAGCTGAACGGTCTACTTGCATTTCACTGGTGGCGCCGGTCATCAGCTACGGCATCGGTACGTGTTTACGGGTTGCCTCACGCGGCCAGTTACCCGTACCGGTTAGCGAGCGGCAACCAGTTACCGGTTAAAACTGGTACAAAAACTGGTACAGGTACCGGTGCTACCAGTTAACGGGGCATCTCTGCTCACCTAGGCCTGTGTTCATCCTGCCAGCTCTGCTGCCACTACACACAACAAACTGGCATCGCTGCAGCGAATGGACACAGCACTCTGCCTGACATCATGCTGCAGCTTCGCGCCAAGCCAGCGAATCAAACTGCGACCACTATCTGATTATGTAGGTCTTCTCTGTACTTGTCATAGGTTCCACGAGTTGCCGTCATTGAGTGCGGCGCGGCATCACCAAAAGGCACGCAGGATATCTTCTCAAGAACTCACATCCCGCCTTTCAAGCTGGCTTCTTGTCACTGGTACGACGACGATACATCTGAATGGGCGCCAGAGCCCAATGTCCTGGAGCCAGGATTGGTCAGCTGCGCTGTGCCACACACAGCAACACCTGAGCAGGTATGTGCTGTGCCATGGAGGTTTGTTCATATATGTTGGGTGTCGAAGGCCACATGGTTCCCCTCCGTCAACTTCGCAAGGGACTTTGTTGTGTGTCTCAGCACCAGGTGTTTGAATCCTGACTAAACAAAGCAGTTTGCAGTGCAACATGTCTCATGTAGTGGAGGATCTACCGCTGATTAAGATTCGCTTCACCTTGATCCATGCGTTTTCAAGTAGCAAGAGAGTATGCTGATTATGCCGCAACAGCCCGAGTTGATGTTAGCACTCTCTGCAAGTATTCCATGCCTGACAATAAGGAACTGCATCTGTGCAGCGCTCGACTCGATAAGGTGACACTTCTGCAACAGACAACTTCTGAAATGTGGCCCAGCCTTGTACTAAACATCACCGCGTAAACGACCCGGGGCACGTAGCTGTCAGCGAAACGTGCAGAACCTGTCATTGGGTTGTTCACAGCACCGCGGTCATTTACCGTGAGGTGTGGGGGGGGGGGTGCAAATGCATTCACTGTGCGTGACAGTCATGTTGCTACTCATTGCTGCATGTGGATGTCAGGTGGACAATGCCTGCCAGACACTGAAGGCGCACCTCGATGAGTTCAGGCCCGGTTTGGTGGTAGCAACCATTGCAGCGCGGTGCGGCCCAGTGAGGGACCAGGTAACCAGGAAGTCAGCTTTTTTGTCTGTGTGCAATGGTTGTTGCAAGTGCATGACACAACGCCATCAATGATCAGCTTCGCACATCTTTTTTTTGACAGCTTTAGGAAGTGGGTGCACGCTTGTGTGCCCCATTTGTCTTTTACTTGAGTCAAGTTTCAATGTCTCAAGACAATAGCAGCCGTGTGCTGAGGGCAGTTCACGCTCATTTCAGCACCACCAAGGCCTGGAATCAAGCACCAATTAGTTCATGTAGTTGAATGCGTCACTGTACGGATTGCTGATGGGAAGAAAGAAAAAGGAGAGGAAGCAGTATCGGCAATAGCATGGTATGAGCATTCTCATTCGCAGCTGGCTGCTGACCAGTATGGTGCACTTCCTATGAAATTGTCCAGAACACCCACTTCAAATTGCTTCATGATCAGGTGGTGGAGATCTCGCCTTCCCAGCATCTCATGCTGCGACAGCAGTCATCATGTGCATAATCCGGGCTTCACTGCATGATGTAGGGCTGCTGCTTATCTGTTGTACATTCAGTTGTACTGCAAAATCCTCACATTCTCGTGTGCTGTGTGCATGCCTCACAGACTGCGCTGAAGCAAGTGATGGGAGTTATATCAGCAGCGGCTCTGCAGCATTGTGGTCACAAGATTGTGATACTCGTCCCCCTGGAGGCTGATGAAGTTGCGGAAACAATCTGCGCTGTGCTGAGCCGGGCATGATGCGCCAGGGGCAGAGCTTCAGTGACCTGCAAGTATATGGTGGTTTTCCTTATGGCGCATTGTTGTTGTTGCTCGATGTTCGTCTCAACAGAGGAGGCGCGGGCTGAATATCAGACCAAACTGGCCATCAGGATGCGCACGTACACCTGGTGCTCAGTCATTTCTGTTGAGTGTAGCCTAGCTTAGTTCACATTTCACCAGCGATGTCACACGGTGGGCCTGTTCATGGCTCATCATGCAGCGGACAAGCAAATAAACATTGCTATGGCATTTGTACCGGTCTATGATTGCTTGGGAGCCATTGCAGGTCGTGCGTGATGTTAGTCTCCTTTGTCAATTCCTGCGCGCTTCGCTCTCCGTGCCTTGACCCTAGCATGATGTGCCCTTGGGATCCACTAGCAGCTGCGATCGGGACGTGCTTGTTCCCGTGCGATGACATCGATGCGTTGCCGCGCATTGTGCTTTTGCCATCTGGGCCGCTCCGAGTGCCTGCGTGTCACTCAGACAGCTTTTAAATGGCTTTCGGTCAGGAGTAAATGCGACGTGCGTTGTCGCTGCCACGCTCATCGTTGAAGCGCTCGCAGCTGCTGCGCCTGCCGTTCTCGCCGCTGCTGCGCCCATCACTGCCGCGCGCGCGGCTGCAATCAGCAACAATTTTAGCCCTCATCGATGTACAGCATGCAGTTCTGGCGCCTAAGGCTTCAGCTGCGGTGATGGCCGGTGCGGTCTGGCCGCTTCTGACGCTGGATGCTTCAGTTTCGAGCGCACCAAGATTTTATCTGCCCCGGCGCTGTGTGCCGCCTGAAAGGCAGCGCAGCGCGTCGGTACTTCAACACTTTGGGGCACGTCAACGTTGAACTTCTGTCAGGCGTGTAAAAAAAAAGGCAAAAAAAAAAAAAAATTGGAGAGAGAGAGAGAAGCTGGTGTACAGATCGCCTGTCAGCGAAGGGCAGGTTTGCTGGCGCGAGCGGTCTGAGGACCGCGACGCGCTCTTGTGTTTACAGCGATCGGGATCGTACATTCTTATCTGCGAGCGAGCGCCTCCTCTCTTCCAAAGAAGGTCATCGCGCGCCGGGGCACCGAACAACCCAAGGAGAGTCAGGTGAGAATGATATGGCACATTCAACAGGTTAGTATATGGACCGGTCGACAGAAGTAGAAGCGCGCTGTCCTGCACTCGCTCGCTCGCCTCAGCGGACCGACGACTTTCTACCAGTTCCTTGGCTGGTAAGAAATAGCATCCACCGGAACGGAAAAGCACTGGCGGCTAGAGCCATGTGCAGGAGAGTTTTGAACCGGTATGTGCAGTGGTGTAATATCCCGGGCAGCCGCGCTCCACATGTCGCCAAAGGCGAACCGAGCTCGCATCTGACTTGGCACGACCGATGTCAAAGATCGAGCTTTCTCGCTGTTGACCTACGTGCCGTACACCAGTGACAATACACGCGGGACACTCGCTTGGCTGAAAGCACGGCAAGCATCACAAAGCCATTTGCAAGACTGCGCGGCTGGGCTGGCTCACGTGCGCCCGCCCCCGCCATCGGCCCATGCGCGAGAAAAACCAGTCGACTAGTCACTTTCGCCCCGGGAAAAACTGGGTCGGTTTTTTTGGCTGGGCCAGAAGTGCCCTCTGAGCGGGAAGTCACCTCTCAGTGGATCACCGCACGGGGCGCTCAAGCCTTTAGAGCCTTTGTCGTGGCAGCGATCGAGTGCTTTAGAGCGCAAGCAGGATACACCGGCGCCGCGCCTCGCGCGTCGGCGCCACATCGCACCGGAATTGCGAACATATCCAGACATCACAAGGTTTAGAGCCCCTCCGGCGGCGGCACACAGCCAGCGCCTGCCGCCGCTCGCTTCAGCATAGGTGAGCATCGGGATATACTGATGCATTAGAAATCCCGCAGGGCCGCGCCGGGTTCGCCGCCTTTCGTCACGTTCCCTCCCCAGAGCAATTTTTCGTCTCCAGGGGGGTTCTGGCGCGCGTCGATGGATGATGCAGCGCGTCTGCTCTTTCGCCGCGGTATGCTGTTTGTCCTGTTGCGCCGTCAACTTTCAACCACAAAAAGTGCGCGCCTCATGGTGCTCCGCGCTCTCCGCTCCGTACCTAGCATGACCGCGGTCAACAGCCTGATTCAACTTGCGCTTGACAACCTCTTTGACTTCTGTTCGTGGTGCTCGTTTGCAGGCAACTTGTCAGCACGTTGCGGAGTGCGCGTGCGGTGAAGCGATGCTGGCGATGGGCGGCGATGGAGTGCATGTCGATGAAGCAGAAATACCAGGTGCGTCGATGTTGAACATCTGAATACGGTTTCGACCTTGGTGCTGGCACACAGGGCGTGGCACACAGGTCATGCGCGCCTCTTCGGTGGTTAGCTTTCCGTTAGTAGAAAGGGAATCGATATCCGATCACCACCTTCCACTTGTACTGGCTCATTGCCAGGTGTTGGTGTCTTCCAGTAACGCGCACGCGCTTCGTTGGCGACGTGCATTGCGACTGGTCCGCAAACTTAGTCGGAGGCGTCCTGCTTGTTTGTGCATCATGACTCCGCTTTTCATTTTTCTTGTCATCCACTGCTTGTCACCTGGGGTGCCACAAGTTTATTCTATTCCTCTGTCAGATAACCTATCCCTGATTGTTGCTGTAGCTGAAGTGCGCCTGTGTGAAGCACGAAATGTTACCAGCCACATTCACACAAAATACGACCCAATCATCAGACAGTTTCATGACCACGAAAGCTGCTCGAATCCAAGATCGCCATGTGCAACTTGCAGAGGGCTGGAGATGGCAGACTGCATGTGCCAAAGTATTGCAACTGGAGTTGTAAGGCCATTGTTGATTTGGCAATGCGTTGCGGGTTGGCGACAGCCTTATTTTTTGGACTTTATGTCTCAATTGCGTCATTGTGTCTTGCTGCTCTGTCGACGATCCGCAGATGTGCCTGTCGGTGCCACCATTGTGATCGCCAAAGTACCAGCGGTGAGTAGGACAGATTCGGCTGCATGTTTCTCAATCACATGACTGGCAGCACCTATAAGCAGCAGCTTTGTGTCAGTCAGTGCAGCACAAGGAATGCAGTCGTCCGGCTCAGTATAGCAATGGCCTGCTACCTTCTCGCTCAAGCAGAGTGTGCTCATCACTATTGGAGTTTTGTGACGTGCATGAGTTACATGACCGTTTGATCTACATGCCATGTTGCGAGTCCTGGTATCTGGTATCACCCACCGATTGCCCCTTATCTCGAAATGGCTCCCACGATCTATTTGCTGCCATTGCATTTTGCCAAACAATCCCTGTGAGAGCATTCTAGCAGTTTAGCAGTGTAGTGCACCAGGTCATGCTCAATTGTTGGTATTGTGGCATGCTGGTTTGCAGGAGACGGAGCATGAGCAGCCGGAAGGATACTGGCCAGCGCAGGTGCTATGCATGCACGAGGTGGCGCAAGAGTGAGTGCTGCAACCGCACCATCAATTGCACTGCATTGCTCGGTGTAGCCACTGTGCGCCTGTGGCGCCCATCCGTTCACATGCTCATTCATTATACTTCGTCTTGATGTCCTACTTTTTTTTGTGTGAGGCAGGAAACAGAAAAGTGAGTTTGCTTGCATGCATTCTTGCGCTACCTGCATATCTCATGATGTTACTAGTCTAGGCCCAATACCTGTGTGGCGGTGATATTTGTCATATGTCACGAATGGTGCAGTTCATTGATGCTGGATGTCACTTTGATTTTATAGCTATAAGTGGAAGCTGCATTTGGGCTTGGGGATTTCAACCTGCAATTGTAATTTCGGTGTGCCTTGTTAGTCAAGCTGCTACTGCGAATGTGTTGTTCCTTGACGGTTCTGATGTGTTTGTATCTGCTGCTGCTGCAGGATCATGGAGGGACGCCAAGCTTTTCCTGAACGGAGACAGGTTTTGTTGAGGCTTCTGGTGAGTAGTTGGCTGGTGCTTGATTCGTACTAGCTTCGGCATACTATCTGCAAAGCACCCAGCTTTGTCTTTTTATCAAGTGAGGCATCACCTCCCAAGTCACAAGACCCTGTGTCAGCAACAGCACTTTAGTAGCAAGCGATATAACTTACAATGATTGGTGCTCAGAGTGTTTGCATGAGTGCTCGGACTGGAGCTTTTGCTTGCCTATGCTTTGCACTTCATCGCTGCTGTTTCATGAGGTCATGCAGGTACTTGTGTGATTTCTAACAGGACTGCACTTTCAGCACGAATGAGCCCTGGTCCTTGTGTGCACCGCCAGTGTGCATCACAAACCAGAGGCAGCACAAAGTTGTGTTGCAGTCAATACCGCTGTGAAGTACCCCTGTCGTAGATGTATAGAACTGGTGCGGCCTGTTCTATGATTTTGTTAGTTGATTGGCTCATGAATAGCCTCTCAATACTCGCTGCGCCTGCCCAGGCTTTCAAGGGGCATCATGAACTGCGCTGGGTGGATGCTCGAGATCTGTCGGCATATGAGGCTGACGAATATGTCAACAGGCAAGTCACACCTTTGCTGGCTGTGCGCTTCCCACTTTCTCATTGGCAAGGTGTGTAGCTCGCACTACAATGCTTATTTGTCAAATGCGTTTCATGTTACTACTCCACTGCAGGTCACCATGCACGTTGCGCCCATGATGTTCCTTGCATTGCTCTGCTGTTGGTGGCAGACTGCTACTGCACAACAATTGTGATTTACTGCCAGACATGATAGGCTGAGCTCACTGTACTGGCCTTTGTAATGCCTTCGGCACGTTCGTGTATGCAGTGCGGACACAGGGGCTGCAGGCATGTGCGCGAGTGGTGCGGAGGCATGGGCTGCTGCATTGGCGGATGTGGAGCAGGCGGGGAGGGAAGTTGTACAAGTGCCCAGCCTGGACTGCCGCATGTGCAGGTGGGAGACCGCCCTGTCATAAAATTGTACACAATCATACTTCGAAGTAAATGTATTGACCAACCTCTTGCTGCTCATAGCCTGACTGACCCAGCCGCAATGCATGTCAACCACAAGACCTTTAGGCTAACTTCAAGACTTCATCATGCTCGCTATGCGTAGTAATTTTTGAATGCTTCAGGCATGAGCAACTCTGACGTTGCTGCGTTGCCTTTGCTGATAGCTGTGATAGTTGCTAGCGTGTCTAGGCATTAGGCGTCGGCTGTTCTTCAACATTGTCGGCAAAGCCTGGCAGTGCACTCACTCGCGAACAGGTAACGTAACAGCGCCTATTGAAGGGTGGTGCTGTTGTCAGACAAGCTGCATTGCTGATCAAGCTCCAGGTACTTCTCGCTGCAGCTTTTTCTAACTCTACATGAGTGCATTTAACCTGGTGTGTCTGCTGCTGCAGCATTGGGTTGCGTCACCAAAACTGCCAAATGGGCCCACTGCCACCTTGTTGATGCAACTGTGCAAGTTGCAAGCATTAGCAGCACACATGGTGGTCCTTCAATCGTAGTCCTGGCAAAATCCACAGCCTATTTGAACTTCAAGGAACGGGCGCGTGTAAGCTCTTTGACAGGCACGTCACACCTGTGTCTGCAAACAAAATAAATACAGCAGCGCTGGACTCATTGATGTGGCAGTCCACCCTTGTTGTGCCTCAGGCAGCACATGCCTGTTCCACCTCCATTTCGAGCATTTCAACCCTTTGTTCAAATTTTAAGCCAACACGTGCTCCATGTGGCCAATCTTAAAGTTGGCCCACAGACGCCTGTTGCAAACTGGTGACGAGCATTGTACAAGCTTCAGTGAGCTCATTTGCTTACTTTTCTTTTCAAATGCCAGGGAACATCAATGCAGAGTGCAGTACTCTGCTTTTCAGAAGTTGATCATTTGCACCAACCTTTTTCGTTGCCTGTGATTTGGATCACGTGCAGGTTTTGCCTTGACAAAGTGAAGTATGGGGGCCTGAGCACGATTCGACGCCCTTGTGTCAAAACGGCAAAGTCAGCACCATCGCATCGCAGGGTAGGGGGCCCTGAGGACGCTCTGGCTGGAACATTGCCACCACTTGAGGCGTTCGACACGCAGTTCGCTGCTGCGCACAGGCAAGTGACACATATAGTTGCTTTGTGCCTGGACAGTTGTGGCTCAACATCACATACGCGGGACGCTGCCTTAGGAATCACTTGGTTGCTGTCTTGTGCATAAGCTGGTTCTCCAGCTATTGCAGCTGTCAAGAAATCATTGTCACTGGATTAGGCTTTTGTCACTGTTGCTAGCAGCGCTGTCTGCAGCGGGTTCAAACAGTCGTTGGTCTCTTTTCACTCAAACATGATGTCAACGACATGCAATCTTGTGGTTGGGCTCATAGAGGCATGTCCCCTCTTAGCGCTGAGTGCTTTGAGCCCATCAATGTCTACATGCAGATGTTTGAAGCATCCTCAACAACAGGGCAGACCCGGAGGTTTTCGGATGCAGTAGCTCATGCAACTATCCAGGCCCACCACTGCGCCATTGGTGTCCTCTGAGCGTCATGTACCAAGTACATAGCGGCTTTGCTGAGGCTTTGACAACTGCCGCATACACATAGTCAGCCCTCGTTTTAGATTATGGCTCTGTGGTTCCAGACTGAACCCCCCTGACTGACATAAAAGATTCGCCAGTTGCAGTGGTGACCTGCAATTCCAGTCATGCAGTTGGAGCTGTCGCAAATGTCAGACAGTGTACATCATATCAGATCAGATGATAGCTGCAAATCACCCTTGATGAGTGGCCTTGCCAATTGCTACTTTCCTGATGCAGCATAAATGGCGTGCCAGGAGAGATAATGAGCAGGATGCATCCGCTCAATGTGGAAGCCTATCGCTTCACAAAGGACGCACTGTTGTGCCCTTGGAGGTGCACTGGTTGTGGAGGTGAGTTCTACTGGATGTGAGATTACACGGTAGGTCGCTGTTGCTGCCCTCACTGCAGATGAATTTTGCGAACTGTAACTCCTCTGCTATGACCTCATGGCAATATGTGTTTTTAATTGCCGCATTGGCTGCGATGATTTTTCGGGGCTGGTTGATTGTGGTCAGATGATCCAGTTCTCTGCTTTACGGGTACACTGCGCCATTATGTTCCGATGCATCTCATTTATCAGTGCCTAGGACGTGCTGAGTTGCACAGACCCTACTTGTGTGACTGTATCATGGTACCATGATATGGACGTCCAGAATTGACAGCCTTGATGCTCTGCTTGCGTACTGCGTACGAGACAAATTACATGGAATATGGCACTGATTTCGATTGCTACCCCCTGCGCAATGTTATGCTGCAGGTACTGGCCCTGATACCCTGTTTAAATGCACGTGCAACAGCAGCTACCAGAGATGGGCTGAGAGCCAGGCCGAGGTGCTTCGCAGGTGCGTGCTGACCTCTGCATTCATGACTTTGAAGCATCACGTTCCTGTCATAGCATCAGCAGCAGGGCCAATCCCCTTGTTAACATCTCCCTTCAAGTGCTTGCCATGCATGTGCAGCTGTCGTCTTCACCAATACTGCTCTGTTTCTGTTGTGTTTTTTATTCTTGGCCAAGTGCTGATGCTCTGCCCACATGTGGGCCTCTGTCCTGTGCCTCATTCATTTGTGACCTTGCATGACCCTTGCTGCAGCTTTGGCCGATGCAAGGACGCGCGCAAGTGCTTCTGGTGCTTTGAGCTGGGCCCAGGCTCTGCAGCAGCTCTTGGTGCGTGGAGCAAGGCGGACCGGGTGGTACATGCTGTGCCCCGGCCTGCTGAAGTGCAAGAAATGCCGTATGGCGCTCCTCCTGCGCCTCCTATCACGGTGCCCAAGAGAAAGACCCCCACTGAGGTGAGTGTTCGAAGATTGTGCAATGCGATGCACCACATGGTTGCCATCATACACGAGTGCCACTTGAGCTCTCCAGTTCCGACAGAATGTTCTCAGGCAGTTCAGCTGAAACAGCCTTCCAGCCCTCTGACACACCCAATTGCATTGGCAAGGCATCATGAAGGCAGAGTTGGCATTGCAGCACAGGACTGGGTTTCACATAGCATAGTAACAATTGCACTTACATCCACTACACAAGATATGAATATTTGCGGTACAATTTATCGCATCTGTGCCAACAGGGATGCCATCACGTGCTTGGCATCTTATCTATTGTGGCCAAAATTTTGTGTACATCGGTGAGCATGGCAACCTTGAGCGCAGGCACTGATTGGTGCTGCAGCTGCCTATGAATGAGCCACATTGCAGTCATGAACCCCATGCTTACGGAATGCTTTGCAGCAGAACTGCATTGCATTGCTGCAGCTTGCCTTAGTTTTAAGGCTCAGCCGCCTGATCATATCCATTGTGGTTTTGCGCAGGTCCTTGCTGAAGACGCCTTGCAGCTTCTGCGCCCTGCCAAGCGGCGCTCACTGTCGGCCGCGGCACTGTGGACACCCAGCAGCCTGCCATCCACGCCGACAGCGGCAGCCACAGATGCAGGAGCAGCAGCTGCAGCGGCCATGTCAGTGGCGACAAAGGCAGCAAGTGTCCTGACGCGTCAGCAGAAGCGGACATCGCCTTCCCCGCCGCTTGATCAAGACCCAGACATGATGGACGACGACAGCGCATGGGCGGACGCTGGCATGGCGGACAGCTACAAGTCATCAGTCGCCGCAAGTGACAATGGCATTGTGTCTGAGATAGACCCCGGGGATGCCGAAGCTGCAGAGCGGGAGCGGCAGAGAGGGGAGGAGAACATGGCGGCAGAAGATGACAATGAAGTGGTAAGCCAGGCTGCATGACGCGTCTTTTGTGACTGTCCAGAGGCTCTTTTCACATCTGAAGGCAGCAGAGTTTCTCTATGCTGGTGGTCACAAGTTGGTGCTCAGTGGTGCTCGACATGAAACTCCAGAGTGATGTGCATGAGTCGCTGTACAAGGTGGAGAAACTCTCAAAGCTGCCGTCGATATTCTTTTATTTTTTTGTCTAAAGCTTCACAGTTTCTGTATCAGATATCAGTCAGTGCATTCTGGCATCAAGTCTTGACCTGAACTTCAAGCAGAGCACTGCAGCACAGTCCTCTTCAATCAATTTATGCCATTGATGATGCTGGGGTGTCGTCCTGTTGGGTCGCTAGATAGATTATCATGTATGCTTGTTCTCACACCATTGCTTGCCTGATTGCAGCGGGAAACAACTTCTGATGAAAGCAGTGCAGAGGAGGGCCAAGAGCTGGTCGTGGAAGTTGTCAGGAGGCGATTTGGCCTGGAGGTGCCACCAACGCCAATCCCCTACATGCCTGGATTGGTGCATGAGGACTTGAAGTTGACCAAGGACAGCCTCAGGTATGTGCCTGCACGTCATGCCAGCTGCCTCAATACTTTGTGACGTATTTGCAGTAGCTCACAAGCAATCATGTCTGCGTCAGTGCCAAAGCTGATAGGATGTACATAGGTGTCACATACTCTCACTTCGCCCTCGGGACTTTCATACCGCGCAAGCAGTATATCATTTATAGCTGGCCACATGTGGTCAAGCAAACGACTGCATGCAAGGCGGCGGTGCAGCAGCCGTGTGCGTCAACGCATCTCACAACTTGTGCATCCAGCCTCAAGTGTGTCTTGATCGGCCCAAGCATTAGATTGCAAAGTCTGTCAAAGGCAGTGTGCAGTGTTGTTTGTGTCAAACATCACACAGCAGTGGAACACTTGAGTAGCATAATATTTGGCATTGAAATTGGTTGCTTGTACTCTAGTAATTCGCACCTCGTTGCAATGTTGCGCAGGAGTGGCGGGGACGCCCTGCAGTCTTTTGTGGCTGCCATGGGATGGACATCTGCTCTACAAGCTGTTAGAGGAGCCAAGGACGAAGGTGCCTGGAACCCTGTTGAGGGCCAGGCTGAGCAGCAGCAGCAGCAGGATGTGCCGGCCTCACCTCTGGCCACCGTGCTCAAGACAGCATCATCACAGCAGGATGGCACGTGCTCGACGGTATGTCATACATACACCTTACCAAGGCGACCTGCGCACTGACGTGCAGCACTTGTGGGCAACTGCATGGCATAACACATGTGCTTAGCAGTTGCTTGTTCATCTTACTGTACATACTAGTTTTGCGGCAAGTCTTCCACAAAGAGTCGCTCACAAGAAGTGTGGCTATTCTGAAGGCAAATGGCTGTGAATACTATCTGTTGCGTCTCAATGCACAATTGAGATGCTTTGAAGCATTTTGTGCTCAGTTGGTAATGCTGTAATCAGGTCCATAAGTCTCACAGTGATCAGAAGCAATGCAATGCCCTGGTCTGTGCATTGACATGTGCATCCGTCCCTGCTTTGCACCTCTCGGTGGCATGGACAGCTCGCAGATGCAGTGCTGACTCATTGAGCTTTTCAATGGCCTCATGTATTCACCCTTTGCTTGAAGATGTGACATGCGTCAATTGATGTGTTTTGGTTCCTGCAGCGGCACCTTGTGGCCCAGCTTGAGATGTTGGTGGGCATCTGGGCAGAGCAGCATTACAGCGGCAGCCGTGCAGTCATCAAGCAGCTCAGACCGGCGGAGCAGCAGGCCTATGCATTCCTGCTGCGAACTTGCCAGGCTGGAGTGGAGGCAGCACTAAGGGAAGCCAGCACAACGACACAGCTGCAAGAGGCAAGTTTGTCATGTTGGTTGGCAGAGTGGAAATTCTGTGTGTTGCTGTCACATGTGGTGAGGGCTCAGCTTTTTTTGGTTCAGAAATGTAGACGTAAGGATTTGATATGGTCACAAGCAACAACAACTCATGAGCTGCCAAGTTATTTCAAGCAACTCGCTATGTTGGTGCTTACAGCATCACATGCCTGTGTGATGTGTTCATGTAGGCATGCCTGTTGTTGCCTTTGTGTACAGTTGTGCACCTTTTGTCCCGGACCACGGCTTTGGTTACCATTCGGTACAGCATGTTGGTCGAAGTAGCTTCTGTGAACAGAGTTGAACGCTGCAGCTTGTTTTTCACTAGACACACGTTCCATGACTGTCACCTATCAATGACATTGTCATGGTGCAATGGCGTTTGCAACAGCAGTAGCAGTCTCACCTGCTGCATTAACCGTGCTCAAGGCCTCTCTTCAGCAACGTGTCATTGAACCCGCAGCTGACCGTGTTGGTTGCTGCATGCTGCAAACAATTTGTTTCCGCAGCCTGACAGGGAAACGCTGCGGGTGGCATACCTTCGCGCTCGCCTTGCCATGTGCATGGAGGAGCAGCGCGACATGAACCGCTCGGAGCAGCTCAGGATTGAGGGCAGGAAGAAGCTTGATGCGCTGATCGAAACGTGAGGAACAATGTTAATGCACGATGCTCACAAGGTCTGCAATGACGCTGCTCACTCTTTCTGGTATCAACCATATGATGACTTGTGGCAAGTGGCTGCGCTACCTGCAGCCATTCGTCAACTGGCAGTGGCACATCAGCAGCTTCAAAAGGCCCCTGGTGCAACTGCTGCCATTTTGACTCGTTGTTTAACACGAAGGATGTTGCTGACACGCCATAGTGCCTGCTTGCGGAACTCGAGGAATTTCAATACTGGAATCATGGTGAGCCTGCTTGCAGAGCTTGTCAAGTGGTGCGAAAATTGTTGTGGCAAGGCAGCACAGGCTAACAGTCATACATCCATGCTGCTCTGTACAGGTGTGCTGCCACCGTCTCTGGTGTCACGTTATCTGGAGCTGCAATGCGCAACCTGTACCAGGCAGCTCTCAATGAGGACCGACGCCTAGGACGGCTTAGGCGGAAGCAACGCGCGGTGGCAGCAGAGATACTCAAAATCAAGGAGAAGATGCGCCCTGAGCAGGTGGAGAAGCTGTTGATAGACTGACTGAGGGCTGCGGTGTTGATTGCGCGACAATGTATATCATTTGCTGTGCTATTCATTGCCACCAGATTATCATCGATGCTTTCTTGTGGACTTGAGCAATCACCAACAGGTTACAGGGACAAGTTGCAGATTGTCAGTCAAAGGTACCCTTTTCCTTTTCTTTTCTTTTTTTTTTCCCCCAAGATCCAACAAGACAAGTTGAATAAATCATTATGGATGTTCAGCATTATCAGTTTATTCCTGCTGGTGCTTGTGCGTGTATTGTATGCACACCCAGTGTACCATGTTATTTCACTGTTTGCTCAAGTGTAACGGGAAATTCTAGCACGAAACAGTGATAACCGTATGTGAGGCTGACGCGTCACATTTTTCTTGCCATTGGCTTGTGGTCTGCATTGTGCAGCTATGCTCAAGATTGCTGTGGCTGTTGTCCTTTGTTGGTGATATTCGTTACCGCTTCAACGCTTCATTCTTTGGTGCTACAGCGATCATCATGCGACCTGCACCCATCCTTCCCACTTTACTGCCACTTTTCCAGGAAGATGAAGATGGCATTGTCGATAGAGCTGCAGGGTACTCTCCAAGCGCCGCACCAGACATGGCAGAGGAGGATCCGTATGACGACCTGGCTGCTGCTGAGGAATTTGAGGAAACAGCAGAGGCGCCATTCAAGCCGACGGTAGACGCTGCAGCTGGTGAGACAGGGTTCGTGACTGGGTCTGACCCTGGGACAGCGGTGCCAACTGATGCAGCAGTTGTTGCAGCGGATTCGCAGGCAGCTAACACAGGTGCAGCCTCAAGCCCAATGGCGCTGGCGACCAATGAGAGCGCAGCAGCACTGGATGCTGTACACGCTGTAGCTACAACAGAGCCAGATGAAGCACGCAACCCTGCAGCAGCGGTGATGACAAATGGAGGTGATGCGCACATGGACGACGTCAAAGTAGGCGAATCATCACCTGACACGACAGCAGCTCCAGTGGCAACAGCAGGCACGGGGGTCATTGATGTGGAGGTGATGAACGCCACTGGGGAGATGATCAGCACCAACGGTGCGGCAGCTGACGTCAGGCCGCCTGTTGAAGAGGACGGGCATGAACTACGCGACGACAGGTATGCTTCAGTGTGCACCGCTGAGCCCAAGCTCTCATGCTGTGTATTTCATTATGCTGAACCACCTGCTTGCATATACGCCAGCTGTCACGTGGCAACTACTTGTGCTCCAGTACAGGCATGCCATTTGTTGCGTGCAATTCACGCTCATGTGAGCCTGCTACATGTGTTATCTGTTTCCAACACATAATGCTAGTTTCCAATTCTGTGGGTTTCTACTTAGGCTCACTGATGGTAGTCATGGTGGCAACTTAGCTACCTGGCTGGTCAGTTTGCAACTAAAAGAGGTATGAGTCACCAGCTCTAGGCGCCAATCTTCACGCGCCATATGAAGAGACGGCGCACGGCCCATGGGTCAGGCTTACAACCCGATTGCATTGCACACCACAGCGGCCAAATCGAGGCCAGCGCCCTACTTGAGCACGTCATGAGCAAGTGCCATGTGTTCATGCATCGCCGTATACTGCGCGTCGCAATCACGTCATGGTATCGTTTACACGTGCTGACTTTATTGGCTGCCTGTCGTTTGTTGCATGCAGTCGGCTGTTTTCTGCGGCGGCGACAGAGTGGTCGCTAGTCTACAGCACGCTGTGCAGCCCACTTGATGCCACCGGCAGCTCCGCCAATGGCGAGGCTAGTGTGACTGTGTTGCCGGTGAAGGAATCGATCGGGAAGACACGTCTTGCAACAAGGCTGGACAGCCGAGTGTGGAGTGGGGACGTACCTGCAGCACTCAATATGGTCCACACAGCCGAGCTGCTGGCAGAGGTAAGCCCTATTTGAGGACTAGGACATAAGTTGGCAGCTTGTATGATAATGCAAGGAAATGCTAAGTGCGTACATATAGATGTACCACCTGCTTCAAGTTTCATTCAGGACCTTACATGAGCATGTTCAAAGTTCATACTTTGAAGTAATCTGTCTGCAGGTCTTGCACATTTTTGAGACTTTGCACACAACAGCTATAGTCAGTATTGACCTATATTTATTGCATTGCTTGTGAAAAGGAGGAAAGTGTCACGGCTGGTGCGGTTTATGTTTTGTTTCGGTCATCACTTGCTCAGTGGATGATACGTCTATACATTATAGAAGCATAAGGTTCAAGTACATACATACTTCTACTACTGGATTTATATGTTCTTGATTGTCATCACAACTGCTTAACTTCCTGTTTGACGTTGCTGCAGGTGGAAGGTGACAAATCCCAGTGGTCTGCAGTGTCAGGGATCACATCCATTGTGCTGCAGGCAGTGGACACCATGCTGGCTCCCAGCGGTGGGCCGACCCTGTGCAGAGTGCCCAACATATTCTCCAGCGCAGCGCGAGCAGATGGTGAGCAGCTTCATTCACACCAAAATGCTTCAGTTGCGCATCCATTGTTAAACCACGTAAGGGACTAGAATAAAGTGGCTCAAATAACTTTTTCGACTTGCACCTTTAGGTTTGGGGTGTGTGTATTGCTTATAGAAGTATGCGCATATGTCAAAAGTCTCTGTGCAGATATGTTTCAATTCAACTACAGTGACTATGTCAGCAGGTACTCACTCCTCCGTTGTGGCTTTTGCAACACTAGTTACAAATTCGTACCCTTCTTTTCAAGTAGGCTCAGAGGCTGCAGCTGCTTTTGTGGGGGTTCTTCGTCCTTGCCCCTCTTGGGCTTGTCCTGTTTCTGTGGGGGCGTTTTGTTCGGCAACCCAGTGCGCGGTGGCGCCATGCGTCCCCCGTGGGGATGGTTTTGTTGTCCCAATATCTGAGTTTTTCAATTGTGCGCACGTGGACTACATCAGACTAGATGCATGCATACACTGACAAGATGCTTGCACATATTTAAACGCATGTCCAGGATAAATGTGCGTCTTTGTAGTGGTGTACTTGCTTTGCTACCATCAGACCTACAGCGCCACACATGCCAAGCTGCCCCTCATCAGCACATACCATGTCACCCGGCTCGTACTCACCCTAGGTTGATGATCACGCTTGGAAATTCCTGGAGATGATGTATTCCGTTGCTATCACACCCCATTCTTGTGGTTGTCATTCATTCACTTACAGTACTCCGTACAATGTTATTACCCCCCCCCCCGTCCCCCTTCTCCTCTGTACTCACACACACTCCCTAGCAACCAAGGTTGCACATGATGTCATACAATGTCACACTTCGTCACATCTATGATTTGTTGTCGGCTCTGGTTCAGCTGTGCATTGCATTCATTAAGTTGCATTCATTAAGTTGTTTAAGTTGACATGTCACAATTTGTCAAGGCATGGTCATGCATGTCACTGCTCATTGCACTGCCATTCTCAAGTACCCACTGCAGTCTTGTGTTGCTTTTCCCCCTTATCAGGGTATGGACCGCATTGGGGCAGTGGTGCTCGCGTCAACCTCGGTGCAGCCGCCGCTCTCTATGCGCACCTCATCCAGCAGGTACCCAAGCATGCACACTCATTGCGCGCCATGATGCCCGTGAGGACGTGTAAACTCTCAAAAATTGCACTCACTTTGCAGAGTCACTGAATAATATATTTGTAACCAACTATATGAGAATGTCTTGGAACAGCAATCCAAGACAAGCTGGTGTGTGCCTAGCACCATATGGTACCAGTTAACACCAGTGCTCCAGGCTATATAGTGTTGGCATTTGGCCAAATGAGTGTTATTGCAGGGTACCCTCAAGATCCATGAGGGACAGGTGGTCATCCGTCTTTGGAAAATGTGTCAGGGTCCATCCATGTGGGCTTGTATCACTGCTTCGGACACAGAAGTTTACCGTAAATCACGGGGTATAAGATAGCACCTCTGTATAAGAAACGGGTATCTTATACAGCAGAAACGGGTATCTTGAACAGGGTATCTTATACAGCGTATAAGATACCCGTTTCTTGTAGCATTCTGACAGGCAGGTGGGTAAGATACTAGGTTGCTGCATAAGAAACCCCCTTTCTTACACGCGGTACAAGAAACCTTCGCGTGCAAGAAGCGGGGTTCCTTACGCGACGGTGTGGGAACCCCATACCTTATGCAGTAAGCAAGGCAACTTTGCAAATTGTAGCAAAGCACCAACGACAGGCATGAAGCGAGCAGTATTGGCTTGGCACGCCCTCGCTTGCGCTTAGCAGGCTCTGGGGTTGCTGTAGTAGCGGGTCATTTGATTCACCATCGCTGGTGGCGCTGCTGCTGCTGCTGCTGCTGCTACACCGGCTAAACCAGCTGCACTACCACTGGCAGCATACATTCAGCCGTACTGCCTCTCTACCTCCTCGCTTCCGCAACCTGAAGACCCCAACACACCGTTTGTGACGCACGCGCATACGCCGCATAACATACTTGTTTCTTATGAGGCCGGTGCCCTAATTCCGGGGTTTCTCCCGACCAAAGGGGGTCGCTTTGATTTCGGCGCTAACCCTAACCCTAGGCAGCAATATGCATGTGTTGGTCTATGGTGTTGACGCGTGCTGTACTCGACAGCAGGAGACAGCGAGACGTGTGCCAGTCGCCTTAGATACGTTTTTGCTTGCCTGCCGAGCGCTTCACCCCAACGTGGGCGCTAGCGGCTAAGAAACCAGTTTTGGGTTGGGACCTCTCGGTGTGCACAGCAGCTATTCTGTTTTTTGACCCGTTCGTGAGGTGGTGAGCTTTTTGGGCTGAATGGATACATAGCATTGTAGCCCTTGGTGCATACATGAGTTCTTCTTAAGAAACCTATAGCTAACTCCTCAGCTGTGATGAGTTGATGCCTTTGGCGCAAATCAATAGCATTCAGTTCAAAACTCCGCGCGCGCGCTTGCGGAAACCGGCGAATCCAACCCCAGAATTAGGGCACCGGCCTCTTATAACAGCACTTTGACAGTCATGCATGTAATGTAAGATACTAGGTTTGCTTCATAAGATACTCCCTTCCTTATACGCCGTATAAGAAACCCGTATCTAAGAGGGCCTAAAAGCCGGTGTTGTTAAGGAACGGGTATCTTATACCCCGTGATTTACGGTATGTGCTGTCACAAGCACTTGCTTTTGTATTGAAAATGTCTTGCAGCTGGTATTTTATCACGCCTCAAGTTGTTGGTTTTCAGGACATGATTTGCGCGCACATGCACATCTACCAGCAGTGATGGCCCATCACCTCCTGCGTTCAGCATATGTGCATAACACGCACTGCATACAAGGCAAACCACAAGACCTGTACATAGCTGGTGCATACATGAACCGGTATAATAGCCGTTATGTTCACAATAGTGTGGTACCACATGCAATGGAGCTGCTAGACGTAGATGTATTAGAACGCTACTGCGAATCTCGTGGTCCTTGTCATGCGTTACATTTGCAGCTTGCTTGGGCCTCATTTCCTTTGCCTCTGGCTTGCTGCCCTCCTGTAGGTTCCTCGGGTGGCAATAATCGAGTGCGGAGCGGATCCTCCCACAGGCACACAAGACATTCTTGCTCGCACACTGATGCCACAGTACCTGCTGGCTTCTGTGCATTGGGAGAGCGATGCAGCACCTGAATGGGGCGAAGGCCGCAGTCCACTAGAGCCGACACTGGTCAGCTGCTCCCTGCCCAAAATCCCAGATGGGCACAAGGTATGCTGCTGTGCAAAGCAAGAGGAGAGAACTGTACTTTGACAAAGTGTTTCAACGTTGCTGACACGGCGCCCTCCCCTTTGCTGGTGCTGGGGTCAGATAAGCGGTACCGCTGCTTTCCCCCTGAAATTGCATGAACCTCACGCAGCTGATGTTGGCTTCCAGGTATTAGTGTTGGCTCTGCTGCATGGTATGTGAGCACTGGTACTGCAGAAGGTTTGTCGAACGCACGCATTTTAACCTTTGCTCAACGCCTCTATCTGCCAGTTGAACTTGCTTTCCTTTGTCACAAAGGCACTGCCTCGCTGCCATCAGCGCTTGATCAAATTGACAGCCCTGTTTGCTGAATGTGGCGCCGCAATGCTAGCAGATCAGCCTCATGAGAGCTGACCGTGCTCTGTCTGACCCTGTTCACCAGATCTTTTGATGGCAGCCACTTGTCTATGCCACATGGTCAATGCAGGGCTGCGGCCACAGAAATGACAATTTTAGGCGGCGCACTCTGCTGCGCCAGATGGAGCCTTGTACTTGCGCACACTGTGCTTGGTTTCACATGTGGGCGCCAAGCAGCAGCCAATGCCTGATTAATGTTTCGGGGACCACTGCAACTTGAGTCACGCAGAGAGAGATATTAGGAAAATCCACTTGCGATATGCTTGTTCGCTAGTTGGATGTACATGCACCTCATCTTGCAGCTCCGGTATGGAGACTACATGTTTTTTCACATGGAAGTAGCTGATTGATCATCACTGTGTTGTTGATTTTTGCTGTATTCAGCTAGTTAATTTGTATCAGGTGGTCGTTCAGTGGCATGTAAGTAGTGCAGTGTCAAGCTGCCACCAAATTAGAAAGGTTACCTTATGCTTTACGACAGCAACAGCTGCTGTCTGTGCAATATACATATACTTCTATGGTAGCTTTGCATTCACTCTGCACGGCTCGGTAGTCGATTTGGCCTCCCTTCTGTCATCACGCTCTCATGTATCGATGATGATGTATGACTGTTGCCGCATGCTCTTTGCATCATCTGCACATTCCTCATCATCACCTGCACATTCCTCGCAGGGGCCTTATGCTCGCCCGCTTCCCCTCATCCAGTGGTTGTCTCCTGGCATGCAAAAAAAATTTAAAGCACTATGAAACGCCAGTGTGAATCGTGTGAAGACAGCGGGCGTATACACCGCGATGCAGCCGCCATGTACAGTGCATGCCCTCCCTTCGGTGTGTGTCTACTCCGGCAGGCAGCAGAAGGACACATCAATCACTGGCATGTCAATACTTACTTGTTTTGTGATTTTCTGCACTCCCACTTGTGCAATCCGCAGGTTGACACAACTTGCAAGGAGCTCGAGCGGCGGCTTGACTTCTTCCGGCCCTCGTTTCTGATTGTGACGATGGCATCTGCACCTGGGCCTGTTGAAGATCAGGTGTGTGGAATGGAATCACTTATGTTGTGAGCACAGCAATATGCATTCAGGCACGCTGGATACCTTTGGCCTGCTCAACGTGTGCGTGTCAATCATACCGCAGGTTCTGCGCAAGTGCCGAATCACACAGACAGCAGTGTATGGGCGGTACACATGCACAGTGTCGGGGCGCATTGCTGTAATGTCTCGTATGATGATTTAAATCAGATGTAGCCTGGCACTTTGCACCCTTCATGTGTAAAGAGCATTGCTTGCTGAGCTAGTCGGATGGTGGCTACACTCCTTGCAATTGTGAGGTCTGACTGTTGCTGCTGCTCACGTACCTCCTGCCTTGCCTACATGGCGCGCACTCGCAATATCCTCATCTTGCCCTCAAGTGTTGCTGAGCAAATGTGGTAGCACTATATAGGATTGCTTCACATTTGTACTTTTCAAACATGCAAGGATCCAATGTCAGCTGATTTTTTGTTCGTTGCTCTGCAGGACGTGCTGCGCAAGCTGATGGCTTCACTGTCAGCTGCTGGCGCCCGGCACTGCAGCCGCAGGATGATGGTGCTGCTGCCTGAAAGTGCTGAGCTGGCATCTACAACCATATGTACTACGTTGAAACAGCAACAACAGTCAAATTTGTAGCATGAAGGCGACTATTGTGGTTGAAGTGAGCGTGGTGCAGCAGCAGAAAAGATGACGGGACCACGCCAAGTGGACCACACTGTCGGCATGCGTGCATGATGTTGAACCCAGATGCAGCTTTGAGCTGGCCTGTGTGCGCAAAGCATGCCACTTCATCACAGGGCATGGGAGAGATCACAAGAACGCACTGATGGTGGGCCATGATGCGCTTATGACCTTTGGTCACTGTGCGTCAATGCAACAGCAGGAGGGACAGGGTGTCCTGCGGCTGCTGCAGACTGTACATTTGCAAAGCTGAGGGTGGTGGGTGTCCTGCGGTTGTTGTGAGAATGTATACTTGCGGGCTATTCTGCTCTAATCACACATCCTGGGAACTACATCAACTCAACGCATGGATGCCTCTTGCTTGCCTACACAGAATATGGTGTGCATGTTATGTTATTGCTGTCTGCAGAAGATGTCAATTGAATCATACTTGGATTGAATTGTTATCAGATTCAAATGTGTTGCCCAAATCATGACGGTCAGTAGTACTACAGTACCAGGAGATGACAATACCATTGTACGCTGCTCCCGACGCCCATGGCATGTGATGGAGGGGGCTAAATTTGATGGAGCATCTTCTGCGATGTGCAGTAATCCGATTTGATATATGCCAGCATGACAACTATGTACAGACATTCGTTGAAGAGAGCAGGTGCATCTTTTGACATCTGCACAAGTGATGGCACGAGGTGTGATTTGGCACACTGCCAACTTCCCCGGGGACTTGCAAAAAGTACCCATTCTACGTCCCCTTCAACAAGCTTTGGGGGGATAGCAGGCAGGGCACAAACAACAGACTCATTGAGCAAATGTCTCTTTATCACATTGTTGCTTGCTGGCTGCGGGGGAATGGGGAAAAAACGGCAAGGAGCTAGGGGTCAAACCACCTAGGTACCCCAGCACCTCCACTGGTGTCGCTGCTAGTTGCGACGTCCCTTCCCCTGCCTGCGCCGCCGCCTCCTGCCGCCTGCCTCGCCCGTGTTCAACCCCCGGGCAATTGGCTGGTGGCGGCGGTGGCAGGGACCAGCAACTTGAAGTTCGAAATGTGTGCTGTGTCGCGCGTCCCGGGAGGGTTATGTAGAGGTATTCAATGCGGCGGCAGTGTGTATTGCAATCATGATAGGTCGGACTGAATGATATGTCAGGCCCTACTAACGCCACACTGCAGTATGCCGCGCATGGATGCGTGCGCTTGGTACGGTGTGGTTCCCCTCATGTGATTATGGGAGCGTTCAAGCCGACTATTGTCGCGAACGCTACGATGCGATGCCCGCCGCAAGAGCCTAGGTAAAAACCTCTGGGGTAAACCTGCTAGTCAGGGGAAACCCCCTAGAGGAAAAGAGCACTCTGGCAGCAGTACGCGTCGTGGGCTTGAGCCTGGTGGCAAGCTGCCAGCAGTCATGGTGCTAGCACATATGGGTCGCTGCAACCATGCATTGCTCAAGCAGATCGATACAAGTGGCCTGGGTCGGCGCGCAGGCCCGTTTGGTAGCCGTTGCAGGCGCACCGGGTATCGGCGACGCAATTGCCCGTCGGCGGCCAGTGTGACTGCATCTGCATCACGTCAGACAATGGCGACGATTGGTGGGTTGGTGGTCCCTAGACGATAATGATTTTTCACCAAAGTGATTCATGCCCCCCCAAACGCAGGTCTGCGTGAATATCCGGCGGCACCTCAAGTAGTAGTGTGCGAGTGCGTGCATTAAGGCATATGATAACGACCTTGTCTGGAGCCCTCCGATCTTTGCGCAGGGTCAATGGCCTGCAGGAGCTCCAAGGTCAGCCACTGCAGTATGTCTGCAGATCTCGCAGTTCCCTAGGAAGCCCTGCATGACTGGCTGGCCACTGGGTCAGCATGGCGCGGAGGCACTCAATGATGCATATACAATATACTGCGTGATACCATTTTTCATGTTATAGGTCGACCGCCAGCACAGGACCAGAGTAGTCTTGTGCAGTCTGCGATCTCAACACATATCACTGGTGCGGAAAACCCGCCCACTTCAAGTTGGGTGCCCAGCAATTCATTATGGCAATGTGCGTGTGCGGTAGATGGTACGACTGAGTGTAATGTACCAACACATGCCTTGGCACAATCGTCTACATCAATTGCCACGGGAGGACCCGTGACGCCGCATGCACCGCCACTATGTCTACCTATTTTGATGACCAGTTAATCACTGGCATTGATACGGCGCACCTGTCCTCTTCGCAGCTTAATGATGACATAGAACACGCCCTGCTCCTGCGTCCGCATCTACGCCCCCCCTTTGCTCCATGGCCTGTTGCTCGTGACCCTTGGTTCGGCGAGTTTTGCCAGCAGCGGCTCTGTTGCTGCTGCTGGGAACCTGCCCAGACGTTACATGCTGCGAGGCAGCCCTGGTGCCCTCGCGCCACTCTTCTAGGCTCTGCTGATCGTGCACAGACTGTGGCGCAGTGTCTCCACTCGGACTGATTCCTTCCCTTCGGAGACCTCTTGGGGCTCGACCACCTGCTGCTGCTGTGCCGCGATGCAGTCTGCGTGCGTGAGCACCTTTCAACTGTGCCTACCATCTATCGCCTCTACGGCAGCTGTGCCTAACACTCGTTGGCTGCCTGTCAGCACGAGGTGTGTTTTGGCACACTGCCAACTTCCCCCGGGGGCTTGCAAAAAGTACCCATTCTACGCCTGGTCCCCTTATGATATATGCCAGCATGACAACTATGTACACACAGTCTTTGAAGAAAGCAGGTGCATCTTTTGACATCTGCACAAGTGATGGCACGAGGTGTAATTTGGCACACTGCCAACTTCCCCCGGGGGCTTGCAAAAATTACCTATTCTACGCCTGGTCCCCTTATGATATATGCCAGCATGACAACTATGTACAGACATTCTTTGATGAAAGCAGGTGCATCTTTTGACATCTGCACAAGTGATGAAGAAAGCAGGTGCATCTTTTGACACCTGTACAAGTGATGGTGGCGGTTTGAATGAATACCCGGCTATAGGTGCGCTACCATTGATGGTGCAATTATTACGGAAATACTGCTCTGTTCAGTGCCTTCTGGCCCCTTAGCAGAGCTAGCCACACCATTGCGCTGTAGTTCCCTTTGCTTTGTGGTTCTCTGTTGAACATGGTGAAAACATCAGCTGTTGACAGCTGAAGGCTCATAAAATCATGAAGAGCATCTGTCGCTGCAGTGTACTGCAGACTTGTCATGAAAACCTTGAAGGTATATATAGTCTGTGAAAGACTTGGTGGTGGCTGCTCAAAAAAATTGTAGGTACCCTGCCATGGATGGGCGCTGCAGTGAGCGGTAGCAGCAGGTGCAATACTGAGGCTAAGTGGAGCTCGGTCTGTTGAGAGCCGTAGAATATACACTCAGTGGCAGCAATTGGTGCTGCCGAAAGCTTGAATATGAATTTGGATACACGCGAATCACAAGATTCTCCTCTCGTTGGTCCGACAGTACAGCAAGTCGCTAGTGACATGCCATCAGTCCGGGGTGGAGATGACCTCTTTGTAGCATCAGTTTTGATGAACATGTCCGCCTCAAGACTGCGCAAATGCCCAGGCTTATGTTCTGTCACGACTGTCGCATACGAGTATCGCACTTGGCGTAGTCTGCACGACATCATCGCACAAGCATGCTGCACTTTCTTTCTGCATGACTGTTATGCATGGTTGCCGTCATATGTTCCGTAGGAGTCGTGAAAGTTGACCTCATTGCAATGTGCCCACTCCCTTGAAGCACCATGTAATGCCGTGCTTTCAACCGAACTTTTGAGAACCAAAAACGTGCTTGAGCGGAACGTGCCATATCAGACAGAATGGAGACGAAGTGACTACATCAAGCGAGCGATGTGCTTGTGCGTGCCGTAGCTATTTTCAGCAAAATGCTCAACTCTGTCGAAAGTTTGACACGTTCGTGTGCTTTTGGCTGGGATGTCCGTTTTTATCGCCAGCACAACTCCTGCGACCGCTGCTTAAGCAATTCCGGAGTTGTGGCCTGCACCCCGTCCATGTAGCTCGCACTGCTTTGAGCCGCATGCATTGAGGGTACATGCTTCCCATTTCGATGACCAGATGTGGCCTTCCGGCCGCAGGATGTTCAAGAACTACACACTTCCATTGCGTTTGCCATACATACAGAGACCAGATCCATGAGAGGTAAGCCTCGAGCTTGTTCAAGGTGTCCAGTGATTGTTAGCAGTTGCAAGCAGCGCAGCATTGCTCAGCGCAATGCCATGACCACGCATAACTCTCTTCGAGCAGCCCAACTTCAACTCTAAGCTGAAACTAGGAGCCTTCACTATGGCTATGTATGCGTACAGCGCCATCACTTAGGCATAATCACAATCAAACCTCTAGATCTCCTACTCGCCAGAGCTCCTCTCCGCGCGTGACTGCGCCGCCCTCTGGCTGCTAGCTGACCTGTAGCACACCATTCGCTCTAGCGGTGGCAGCACGCGTCTCCATTTCCTGAGCACTGTCGTAGTGCTCCAACGTTCAGCACAGGGTAGGTTCTGTTGCCAGCGGAGCAACCCTACTTCAACTTCAAGTTGAACATCAACCTCAACTTGAATTTGAACTTACAATTTCAACAAATGCATGAAGATTTGTGCGCTTCTCATCAACCGCTTCACATGTGCTGTCGCACTTGCACCCCTGCATGCACCGCTGCCACAGTCGTAGTGCTCCAACGCTTCAAAGCAGGTTCTGTTCTGTTGCCAGTGGCAACCTCAAGCTCCCCGCAGAATTGCGAAGTTAGGTTGTGCACTGTCCCTGATGCACATCGCTGTCTGCTATGGCCGCGAAAGCGCCTGTATTGCCAAAGCCACAGTGAGCCTGTACATGCCGCATGCGCCCCAAGAATCCAGATGCTGGATGCTGCCAACATGTACTGACTCTCTTGTACAAACATTATGGGCAGAGTGCTGCTACGCATGTTTGTTCCGGCCTGGCATAAATAGGGCACAGCGTCCTCGCGCGCTCCGCTGTGGCTGTGATCTCCCCGCCAGCTCTTAAAAGCATCCATCCCCGTCCGGGGGGCTTAGAGAGGCATTGCTGTTTTGCGATCATGTAGCAGTACGACCCTGTCCGAGAGCTACAGCTGTAGCGACATCCGAGAGCTACAAGCTGTAGCGACATCAACATTGCAGCGCACTGAGTATATGCAATCCTGATACGGCCTGCCCTTGGAAGCTAGTGCATGACAGATGTTGAAAAGCGCCGTCTTGTCTACTGTCAGCGCCATGTGCTGTTCTCTGCGACGCGCAAGGTTGCAATGTCTCCCATGCTGCTGCCAGTGCATGTGGGTCACTCTTCTCCACTCAGATATCATACGTCGTGCCACTCGCTTCGGAAGCCGTCCCCCAGCACCGCAGTCTGCGCGATGTCATCGCCGCTGCCCCCAACACCCTTCGCGCACCATTGTTGCACCCGGTGCTGGGTTCCACTCCACCACACACTGTGATGCTGCTGCCACTGCTGAGTGTTGAATTTGCGGCACCTGCCAGCAGCTGCTGATGAGGCTCTGAAGTCGTTTGACTGGTGTTGACCGCTGTCCACTGCAGCAAGATGCCGCATGCGCATCTGCAGAAATAGCCGGACTTCTTCGCCCGGCTCTACAATCCGCCGAGCGTTTGCGCCAGACCGCAGCATGCTGTGCGAGTCGTGCAATCTTTTTGCACTAAGCACCGTCCTCTTGCTGGCGGTATGACTGCTGACACCTGCGGGACCACTCGAGGCAGCTGAAGCACAAAGACTCACACTTGGTGGTCCAGAAGGATGACCGTGTGCGCTGCCACCACCATGACGCTTCATGAAAGTCTAAACCGCTGAAAGCTGCTGTCGACGCCGCTGCAAACGTGACCCGTTGTGTCTCAGCTGGGAATGCAGCTTCCAGAAGCGGGCCGCATATGTCTGAGCATCCCACGATGACTATAATCCCTGCTGCAGTATCTGGCACCACTGCTGCGAGCAGAAGGTGCATTTTGAGACCAGTAATCTTGTAGGCGCACTAGCTGCCGCTGGCGCTGTTTTAGCAGCTCTCTAGAGTTTAGTGCTACCGCCGTGGTTTTCATCAACTGCTGCAGCATGTTGAACCGCAGCATCACCGTGCTGTCGTGATGTTGCCAATGCTCCGTGCCGTAGACGCAGCATTAGTCGCTGTTGATGTTGAGCATTGCAGGGCTTTCCTTCTGATCAGCTCTGCATTTGTCGTCGTTGCGTCGGACTGGGCTCGCCATGCTGATGCTGACCCCAGCAATGTCACGATTCTTGACGCCACGCCTGTGCCACTGTCGCCTCTTGGATTTGATAGGACAGAGCAAATGTCCGCGCTGGCTGCCAAGGCAGCACAAGTATCCTTTCTGAAGATCGAGCGCTGCTTGGTGGCTGCAGACATTACATTGCAGGGCGCTGGTGCAATTCCAACATCGCTGCCTCCTAGGCTGCACACTGTCAGATTTGCTGCCATCACTGCTTCGCAGATGTGTTGCGCATCGGCACTGCCAGCACTCCTTCACAGATGTGATGCATGATGCGCGCCGCCGTTCTGTTGCATCGCCATTGCCAGTGCCAGCTGTGTCGTGCAGCACAGAGGCGCTGCCATAGCTGCTGAGACTTTGAACGTATTGTGCTGCCGCTGCTACTGCTGCTGGGCTGTATGATGCGTGCGTAGATCCATGGACACTTGTGCCGTAGACCGTTGTCAAGGGCGGTCTCGAGCGGGTCACCGCATTCGAGGAGTGTCTATAGATGCCGTCACTGGCACGTGCACCATGGTGGCCGCATTCAACATAAGAGCGATATTATCGCTACAGACGTCTGCTGAGCCCACATCGCCGCAAGCAAACTTGACGCGCCAGACGAACGCTGACTAAAGGCAAGCTTAAGGAGCAGTTATCTGAGGATGTAGGTACAAGCTCTCATCGGTGCCTAAATGCACGAGCGGCTGTGTCCTTGATGACAGATTGCGAGGGTTCACGACATGGGGGGGGGGGGGGGGGGGGGGGGCTGTACAGCTCCAATGATGGCATGACATTGAGCAGTAGGTGGTGAGTCGCACGCATAGTCACGTGAGCCTAGGGGCATTCTGTTGAACATGGAGCGAACCTGAATTCTGACGGCGCCTGTAAAACGTTGTAGGTGAATCCGCGTAGAAACCTGCAGTCAACGTGGCTTTTACGGCCGTCTAGGACCACTGCCATCAGGCGAGCCTGGGGAGCAAGCGCAGTATCTCGGGTCCTTGCGGGCAGCACAAGCGGTGCTAGGCGCCATGAACTCTAACGTGGCCATTGAGACCGAAAGAATCGAACACTGACCCGCTGTCGTCGACGTGCGGAAGCAGTTGAGACGCCGACGCTCCGTAGTGAGTGACTCGTATCAACTTGAGCGCGGCTTTAGTTACCGGCCCGCCATCAGAGCTGCTCCTAAACAATATCGTGAGCTCGCCAAGAATGGCACGATCGAACCCTCATAAAAGCCCATTGCAACCTCAGCAGACGGTCTGGCCTTGTGCGTCCCTGAGCGGTATTGCCACCACCATGCGTCAACGGTGTTCGCTCATCGCTATGGCAGTCACAGATTGTCCCGACCACAAGTTCCTCGACGCCTTGCGGGTCGTCCGTCACAGCATTTTCAGCCGTTGCGCGGGGCCACCGCCGCGCGTCAACGTTATTCGCCCATCGTCATGACAGTCATGAACTGTCCATACACAATTTCGAGGCCATGGTAATCCTCGACTACAGTGCTTTCCCCGGCGCCCAGCTCAAATGCATCACCGGACGCCTCGTTGCGCGGTTCAAACGTCGTCATCATGGTGTCACCGACAGTCACCCACCGAGCAGCCAGTAACGTACGCACGAAAAGGTTGACAAGTCAGGGAGGAACCTGCCGGGCTGCACGAACGGCGTGCCGGCGCGCATGCCTGCTTGCAGCTGTAGAATTGCGGCACGCTGACCAGCCATTGCCGCGCCTGCCGACCAAACCTGCAAAAACAGACCAGAGACAGGCTGATCCTGTACAAGCAAGCCCATATCGATCGTGGCGGCCAAGTTCACTGTGCCAGATGGCACCCCTAGACACACCTCTCGCCCATACTCCAGACCGCTGTGGCAATGGAGGTCGACGCTGACCCCAGGCCTGAATGAAGAGCCCCAGAGATTTTTAGATTGGAGGCAATCTCCCAAGGTTGTGATGCCCCAGAGATGTCTCGTTTCCATGCCGTCAGCTACAAGTGAAATTTTTTATCACAACCTATCTGTGTTGCACGAACGCGAGAGCTGTGCAACCCTCCTACTTGCCACTTGGCAACCTTGACTGTGAATCGATGTTTGTATTTTCATTGCTTACACGCCAACTGGGATTACAGTGACACACATGTCGTACAAACCGTTTTATACTTGAATATGAATGTTCGTATGACCTCACAGGGCAGCACCACATCAGGTACCAGAGTGAGCATGCCGACCTGTGGCCTGCACCCCGTCCATGTGGCTCGCTACTGCGTTGCGAGACGCACGCATTGAGGGGTACTCGCTACTGCGTTACGAGCCGCACGCATTGAGGGGCACATGCCCTCATGCCCTCAATGCGTGCGGCTCGTAACGCAGTAGCGAGCCACATGGACGGGGTGCAGGCCACAGACCTTGTGCCTCGTGCACCGTACCCATCAAATGTGCACACGGTTTGTGCTGGGTCCTCAAGTATGTACCAGTAATGTCCTTTCAATACTGGCGCGCAGGCACTGAGCCATCACAAGGCACATCACAACTGTCATGCACAGATAATAATCCAGTACAGCTGCCCATCACCCAATGACTGATTCTGGTCTGTCATTTTGTAACACCTTGACAAAGTCATTGATGTCACTAAATGTCGTATCTGACAAAGTCGTTAATGCCACACAAGTTGCTACCTTTTCAGTATGCTCACCCTTGATAGCTGATGGAAGGAGACAACCCAGAGCAAGCATGGAGAACTAACTGCCTGGCCTGATCAGAGTGGCGCTCTCCAGCACCGTTCTGCTGCCATTTACAGCAGCAGTTACACATAAGAGACCGCCTTCGTGAGTTTTTAAGTTGCCAAAACTGCGACGACGTACAAGCAGCGTCCTTTGCAGTCGCAGTAGAATGTGGCTGCTTCCTGTCCATGTGTCTTGCTACTGTGTTACAACACAAATTCGGCTCGTAATGCAGTCGTGAGCCATGTGGACGGGTGCAGGCCACAGAAATTCGCACTCACAGTATCTGCAAAGCTCAAGTCATTGAAATGGGAGGTGGGAGCCCTTGCACCGTAGACATCATACCTGCTGAAGGCAGTTACTAATGGATAAGAAACGACGCGCCTGCGCCGTCTAAACGTTCAATCGCAATACTGCCTAGCTATGCTTGCAATCGCAATGATGCCTTGCAACAACACAACACCCTTGACTCTTGTCCTTGGACCTCGTCAAGTAACCTCAGCAGGGTCTGGCAGGGCTTAATGCTTCAATTGAGGGTGGGCCCCGACTGTACCTGCAGCAGGATAGCGCTACAGCGGCAGTGTGGATGTGTTTCTTGCTCATCTAATAATTTTTGAGCCGTCAGGCCTGCGGTTTTGAGTGCGCTGCATCGTCTACACAACAGATTGTAGGCACGCCTGCGACAGCGCGCACAATCGCGCCAAGTCACTAGAAGCTCTATAGCTGTACACTCAACGATGCCATCAACTTGATTTTCGTGCTGGTTTCATCTTCAATCAACGGCGATTGCTGCATGGATTGCGCCGTGGGATGACATTGATCTTCATGCTTGCTGTGTCATCGCAATGTCTTAAAAGCTGAAAAACCCTTTTCTATCGAGAATCAACAAGCAAGTGCCGCTGCCCATAAATGCACCATAGTGCTGAACGCTCTCGCTGTCCGCGTTGTACAGCTCCGGTGGGCCAGCATTACAAAATGACTTTATCTGCATGATGAATCATAATATGCTGAGTGATGATGCAAGAAACGCAGTAGACCATTTCACAATTGCGCAATTGTAGATACCTGTGCACACGACCATGCGTCAATTGACAGCTTCAACACTTTCGATGCATTCTGCTGACGCAAGTGTACCGCACGCAATGACGGCGAGTAGCGAACTGCGGCAAAAGGCATGCGCAACAAACAGTGTGTTAAATGTATGTTTTTTCTGGTTTCTTGAGTGCGCTTACACGCTATAAGGAGAGGAGCTCCTGCGATGTAAAAATTTTCACCAATCGCCACAGCCCCAGTGTTACATGATATTTCCAGACCATACAGACTGAGGTATGTGCTGCACAAATGTTTATTTGCTTGACGTCAATCACGGTTTCCACGTGCCGTTTAACGCGTTGTGTCACCTTCTTTCAACATATTATGCTCTGCTGCAGAACTTAGCCAGCCGGTCCGCCATCGTCCTTTTGAGCCGCACCCGCTCCAGAACACGCACTTAACTCCAGGCCAACGCACACATGTGTTCGCCGGTCATGCTTGTGTATGGTCACCTTCTATGCTATAGCGATGTTTCTTGGATGGTAAGGATCTGCTATGCGGGATGCTGCGACGAATCGCCCTGCTCCGTATCGCAGTCTCCTTGACCTTATGAATTTCATTGACTGCCTGCAGCAGAGTTGCGCGTAGCAGGCAGTGAGTGGTATCAAACGCATCAGGCATACAGCAATCAACTCGTGCCAAGTTCTCCTGACCCGTAGCTCAAGTACCAAATTTGGTGACCAACTCATTGCGAGCCTGTACCAAGGAGGACTTCAGCAGCATCGACATCACCTGGCTGCGCGTCGACGTTGGGCTTGATGGAGGACTCCAGTGTGCTGGTGATGTGAGCGTTGCAGGACATAATGCGGCTAATGGTGACTTACTTCTCCGCTTCTAGCACACACTGGAACTCGGCAATGGTGCGCAGCACTACCGTTTCCTCGATCTTCGCCAAAAGAAACATGTAACAAAATCTGGGGCTAGAACGCTGTGACAAGCTTCCTTGTGGTGCTACAAACCAGTAAATACATGTTGAGCACTACTGCAGCAAAAGTAGCGCTGAATAAAGAAATCAAAATGAAGTCCTCCACGAAATCGTCAAAACACGTACATTTGAGAACTCGCAATAACTGGTCCACTTGGCACAAACACATGTACATGCGTTGCTAACCGTCACACTGACTGGAAGTCGGCAATTGTGCGCAGCGCTGCCTCGGTCTGCGCAACAAAAAACATGTGTTTTCGACCGTCACACTGACTAAAAATTGACGCCGAAGCCATATTCGAGTAGTCAACTGGACATACGACAGAGTCAACTGGACGACAGCATCACTGCAGATCGAACCTGAAGTGCCATCCCTTCCATGAGCGTCAGAGATGCGCAGGTGCTCGTTGGCTGTGTTGCTGGCGTTGAGCAGGCCTAGCGCGTGGTCGATGACGAGCTTATAAGTCACCATCGAGTATCACATGTCGAATGGCGGTGCCTGCGAGTGGCCACGTCTTGCCGCAGGGTCGAGCAAGGTGGTGTAGTGAAAGCCCTTGGAGCGGATAAAGCTGAGGGCACACCTATATTTAGCGCGGCATGGTGCGCGATTTCCCCGCTCCCAGGAACGACATGATCGTCCACACCGACAGGGTTTTTCCATGCAATCAGCTGCCATTGCCGCGCCAAGCAACGCGGTACAGCCCTAGCTAGCACCTTCTACGTCCTCTTCATCAGCATGCTGCTATGTGTTTGACTGCGAAGCCTGCGGCTACCAGCACATAGGCATTCAAGGGGTTGCCGTGGCCGTAAGGCCTCATCTGGTGACCGCTGATCTGTAAGTGGCATAAGCCATTTAATGCTTGCGGTTCAAAAAAAATAGCATTGCGATCCACAAGAACGGGGGTGCATATCACTACAGTGCCTGTACAAGATTGATAGAGTCACATGTTCGGCGCACCTGGCCGCCGTCCGTGTAGCGTTCGCGGGAAAACAAAAATTTTTTACAACCCAGCCCAAGATACTGGAGATTATGTTATTATTATTAATGCAAAAGAAATAAAAGTAACAGGAAATAAAGCTACGCAAAAAACTTATATGGCAGCGCTCACTCATGCCTGCATGCCTGTTTTTCCTCGCACATAAATAATCTGCGCGCCGCTTTTACACCTCAACGCCCCAAATGGATGCCGAGTTGATCTGACACGAGGTGTTTCGGCAACGCACCAACATAGCCCTCTGAAACGTGCCCATGTGGAAGTAATCGACATGCGCGACGCGTCGAGCAAGCACTTTGCTGCTTTACAGTGCCTCAAAGCAAGCAGCAATGCGCTCCCCATCAAGTCTGAGTACGGCAACGGTATCAATGAGCGCACTCAAGCAAATGCCCAGAGGCGCATACGAATGCAAGCCCTTCAAATTTCAGATTGGTCTGCCTGACTAATACACTGGTTTTTGAGAAGCCGGGTCGACGCTGCGGCTCATCTTTGGATGCCAAGATCTGTCAAAGCGAACATGGCGTCGGTCGCGTACCGTGCCGTAGTTCTGTTTTGTTTGCACCACATTTCGGCTCAAACCACCGTGTATGCGGGCGAAGCTCGCAGAAGGGCCCCCTGGCCTTGCGAGAATCTAGGCCGCGCGCATGCGCGCGTATGTGTCAGGGAAGCGACCCAGATTCTGGAGTCTATTTGTTTATTTGGCTTCCGGGGACATTGTCTCTGTGTTGATGTCACTAGCGATAGCACACGCGTGTACGCGTGTGTATGGTTATCTGGCTCAGCGCTCTTGAGTGAAGGACTAGCATCTTTGCAGCCATGGTGGCGGTATCTTCAGCAGTGGCCATGTTGCAGCCGCATTTTGCCTGTTTCCTAATGCGAACTACTTGCAGGTTTCGAATAAGCTATGCCCTCTGGCTGCCTCTGGCATGACTGTATGCCCGTCAATTGCCTGCCAAACAAGCAGCAGCACCAGATCGCGGTGCACCTCAAGCATGCAAGGTCTGGCTGGCTGGTGGATTGATAACTTCACCAGTGGTTGCCACTGGCCATAATAATTGGCATCTCATGAGTCAGTGTATGGCAAACACCATGGGCTGCTGCAGCTGAAGCACGTGCGTGCAGTGCGGCACCATGGCTGCAGGCAATATGAAAGTCTATGCGGCACTGGAATGTCACATTTTCTGAGTTTGAGTGAATTGAAAAGTGTACACTTCATCCTGCAAGACTGAAGTAGAACTACCTGTAATTGCTAATTGCTGTATCACTTGCAAGATACATGTTGAAGTGACCAGTAGTATTATACATCCACAAGACTAGCTTGGGGATAAGAAAGGGGGGGGGGGGGGGGGGGGGGGGGGGGTACTGTGTTACACTGGATTCGGTTTATGCATAATTTGAGATGCTGCCGCAGGCAATACCTCGATGGTCCATGAATCGATCTAGTTCTCATGAACAGATTTCGAATCTTTGTGAGTCAAACTTACATTCCGCTGCACGCCATAGCGTATACTGTGGCCTGCACCCCGTCCATGTGGCTCGCTGCTGCGTTACGAGCCGCACGCAATAAGGGTTACATGCCACATAAAGATTGATGTTCGACTTAAATTTGAATATTTAACTTCAACAATGCATGCAGAGTGATGCTTGTGTTGTCGCATTTATACCGCTGGCACAATACTTTACCACAGGCGATCTGGTGATCTCTCGCTTCCGGATGCAGGCTTGGCGCACCACATTGCATCTTTACCCTGTAAGTAACTCAGCCCCCCCCCCCCCCCTTCCCCCCTCCCCTCCCCCCCGTGATGCCTCTTTCCGCACATTAACAGATAAGGAACGTTACACACGTTGTGGTTGGGATTACCAGCTGCTGTGCTGCCTTGTCTTCTTTCTAGGATGTGAATACGAGGCCTCCACAACGTGCCGCTCTCCTGAAAACCTTTGAAGGTCATCGACAATACGTGTTGCGAGCTGGGCAGGGGACTTCATTGACCGGCAACCAGCTCGGCACAGCGTCGCAATTCCTGCCTTGCGATAAGTACAACACTTGGAAGTATTAAAGTGCCCTTTCACTATCTGGCAGTAAGTACCCTTTGGCCCGTGTTTTCGAAGTCCCTTCCCCTCTTTTTTTTTATCACCAAGAGGATGAAATGTTGAATTTTAATGCTATACACCAGCTTTTTGAAAGGTATCATCAGAGCAAGATCAACCGGAGGTTACGGGCCCATAGGCTTTGCCTACAAATACGAATTGTGCGAAACAAATCATTTTTTTCATTCCGCTCGAGTACCGCGTTTTGGTGTGTCCGTCAAGTGTTCGAAGCTGAGGAGTAGCTCTAACTTTTGCTCTATCGCGTCATCCGAGGATTCCTTTGATGCAGGTCTTTATGAGATACCACCGTCGAAAGTAGGCCAGTTGAAATTTGAGACAGAACACGCTGTTTGTGTCCGCAAGCTCTTTGTGGGACTGTACATGCACACAGTCAGACGTTCAAGGGCGGATTTGTAGCCTGCTCTCCCCCGTCCGTGTGGCTCGCCACTGCGTTACGCATTGAGGGTACAGGCAACATGCCCCCCAAGATCCAGATGCTGGATGCTGCCGACGTGTACTGTCCTGTACCAACATGAGCAAAGTGCTGCTGTGTACGTTGGTGTCGGCTTGGCAGCAACAGGGCATATATAGACCAGAAGTGCCATTCAATCAGGATGGGGTGACACCGCATCCAGCCTGCGCCAATATTACGTGAGCAATTGTGCACCCCTTTGTCTCGAAAGGTTCTTGCCGCGTTGCTGTTTCTATGTCCTTAAGGTTAGGTTGTCCTCATTCGAGATCACTTTCCTTTGAAAAAAGGAAGTTTGAGCCCCAATTTTTCAAGCCCGGTTTGTGGCCATGAAAGACGGGGTCTGACATGCCAGTCAGGTATGATGCAATCCACTACGCAGATGAATGGCAATCCTCTTTCCTGCTGACACAGCGATACCGCGGTATACCAGTTTTTCTATTTGTCTATCTCGGACCGATTTGTGATTTTGTTGTGGCACACCTGCGGGACTAGGCATGTAGACTCAACAATTAGGCTCAGGTCTAGGTGTCACTGACACAGGAGCTCTAGACTAGGTTCTGGCTCTATGACAGCCTTGCATAATGCGGCAGCAGTGGCATGACCGTCTGCGCGGGTGACAGTGGCATGACTTTGAGTACTCCAAAGAGTCAGGCCAGGGGTCTAGCTGCTTGCTGTGCGTAGGCTCACTCTTCGAGGGAGCGAGGGCAAGGAGGTACCAAGTGCTAAGGAACAAGGTGAACTGGCCACTCATGTTGTATTCTTGCTGATGCTTGTTTGCCTGGCTAGCCAGCCTCGAGGTGTCTGGAGGAGTCACTGTGCATGTCTCTGGTGATATGCTTGTGTTCTTGTTCATTCCATCACAGCTAGGCAGGGTTCATGGCTTGTGTACTCAGGCAGAATGGGCTCCTGTCTTAACAATTTGCTGCACCGCACGACAGGTAGCCGACAGCTCATCGTCAAGTCTTTAGCCGCTGCAGCTCAGCATGTACTGGAGCCCTCACGCTAGCCTACGTGTTGGCAAAGCTGCAATAGCAGCACGCTGGTGCGTGTGTAGCCCACGCGACATCCACCATCATCGGTCCTTGCAATCCCAAGGGCGCTGCGGCGCCGGGGAGCGAGGGCGTCCAAGGAAAGCCACTGGTCGGACATGGAGCTGACTCGAGCTGCCATTGCCGCTGCACTCAAGGTGCGCTGCAGCAGCGCGCCAAGCTGCAGCAGCGTGTCAAGCAGCGCGTTAGGCTTGAGATTGCAGTCATGAAGACAGGCCAGAGCAGGTCACCAGCTCTGATCCTTTGAAGTATTGGAAGCGTCATGGTCGGCAAGCATGCCCTGCACTTGCTGCGCTTGCCCGCAGGTTTCTTGCCATGAAGCCACTTTGGCTGCGTCTAAGTGCATCTTCTTGCGTGCAGGCTACGTCATCAGACAGGTTTCACAAGTCTGACCGTGCAGAGTCTCTCATGTTCCTGCCAGTGCCAGGGTGGTGGGATACGATGGCAGAGTTCATTGCCAAGGCAACGCTCCCTGAGGCTGAGCTTGTCGCTGCTTCCAGGTTCGCATTGCAGCTTCTACCATTATGATCGTCAGGGATTGCACACGATTACACAGTTCATGTATGAATTTCATTGAAATCCCTTGCCTGCCTGCCAGTGCTGTCTGCCATCTTCTTTGTCTTAACTGCGTGTCTCTGTTGCAATCTATGACCTGCACAATTTGCAAGCATTAATTTGCACAATTTCCTTGCACAATTTGGATGCAGAGCACCATGTAGGGGGGGGGGGGTATGTGGCAGCGGTGCATGCAGAAGTGCAAGTGCGACAGCACGCATGTGGTGGTTGATGAGAAGAAGAGCATCACGATGCATGCAATTGTTGCAGCTGTGAAGTTTCTGCAGGTACAATAGGTGTGCTGCAAGTCCTCGCGCAAAGCAGCTGCAGACAGGCAAAAAGCATGAACAGCGTGGCTAAAGTAAGCCGCCACCGCGCGCAAGCATTCCACAAAGCATAGCATCACATTCAGGTGCAAAGCAACATGAAATAAGAACGAGATCAAGAAAGGAAGTTCCAGTTGATTCGCCGCCTCACGTCGCAGATGAACTTCATCATGTGCTCATGCAGCGGAGGCATGTACATCTGCTTTGACATCACCCACATCAACCAACATACACTTGTCACATTTGTAGCCTACAGCTCTGAACCGCGTCAATTGCTGCTGTGTTCACACTTCAATCTGATACTGGAGCACCGCATCGCCTGCAAGCAGCTGCGGATCCAGGAGCGTTTCATCCTGGTCATCAGCACCCATGTAGACCTGCGCAAACATGCACGACAAAAGCCGCCAAGATCAGATGCGATGCCTAAGCAGGAGATGCCTAAGCAGGCGCATTGAGGTAGACACCAATTGTGCGCAGTCACAAACTGATGGAATGGTCGCGTCAAATCGCATGGCAATCACCGCTTTTGTGCAAAATGGCCTGAGCAGAGCAGTGCGAGGACGATACAAATGACAGTCGCAAGACTCATTCTCATGACGATGGGTAGAGGCACAACACACACCAATCACTTCATATCACTTCACATGACGATGAATAGAGGCACCGCACAAACCATCCACGTACCTCTTGTAACTTCGCTTCGTTGACTGCCAGCCTTGGACAGTTAGCTGAGATGTGCTCCAAGTCCAAAACGTCCCACGGTACCTCGTACTTGTGCGGGACGCTGCTTGTGACCACATACGCCTCTGGTTCAATGCTGTATTCGTTCTCCGGTTCGTACACCTGTGGTCAGAAAAATCATACAAAACGTGAGCGCGTCAAGTGACCACAGGCTGAAGAGACCCTGACGTTAATTGGGGAAGAGGCGTGTGGAATAGAATGTGAAGTTCTTGCGGAGGGGCTTACGGAAGCAGCACTGTACTGCCATTACTTGTTGTCTGGCACAGGCCAACAACACGAGGCACGTGGCTGAAGCAGAGCCCCTAGCTGGTAGGCAGCACAGAAAGCCCACCGACCTTGCCCGTTGTTAGGGTCAGGTGACAGAGATGGGGCGGCATGGCAGAAACTGGGGTTTCCCCAGGTGGTAATTTTGCCACGTGCTTGGACACCTTCCCTACACCAGCAACAGGACAATATACATCATCGTTTTGTGTGCATACAATGGTCTTGTGCCTACCCTGCCTGATTGCCCCTTAACGAAGTAAACCGGTGTTTTTCAGGGCCGCTGACACCAGTATAATTCTAATGCAAACCCTAGCTTGAAAGAACAGCAGCATGGAGCTGGCGCGCGCTGTACTCCGCAGCAGGAGACAGCGAGGCGCGTTACAGTCGCCTCGGATGCAGTCGCCCTTGCCTTGCAAGCGCTTCATCCCAACGTGGGGTGCTACAGGGTAAACAACCATTTTTGTGGCAACGCCTCTCTGTTTTGTTAACAGCGTTGATGCACACCACTCCTGCTAGAGGCAGTACACTGCATTGCTACCGCTATATGTCACAGACAATACACTTTTTCGAACGTTTCCATATATACCTATGCTACCTACGGCCTGGCCCCGCGTCGCTGCTGACAGCGAGCGCCATATTACCTTGTCAGAATAAGCAGGTTGCGCACAATGAACTTTTGTCAACCACTGCATGACCACGGTCTGCAGCGCTGACTGATGCGCTGGACTGGACACCCATGCAAAGTTCCGCAAGAGTACGTATGGGTTTGGCCTAAGGCATCGATCAGCAGGTGTCACTGGATGAGCAAAACCAGATGTGCAGCTAGCTTGCATGAGCATGAACAACATCTTTGTCATGTGATAGTTGATGTATTATATGAGAGTATAGGCTAGGGGTGCGCTGCTGGGCTTGAAGGAGTTGCTGCACATGGCTTAGCTACTACAATGCGCAAAGATGCACCACGACACTCAGGTACCCAGCAACTCATGAGCCAGATGGCATGTGCCTTTGCATGATCAACCTATCGACTCATGTACGCCGGTTTGTGCAAAGTCAGGCTAATGCTCCTGTGTAGGACCATCCAGCACATGTACACTGCTGGTTGCCCATCGGTTGTGTTTGAACCTATCAGTGCATGTCTGAGCACATCTTCTCGAGGAAAATTGTGCTGCAAAATCAATTGACAACATGCTTGATCATCCTGTAGACTACGCATAAGTCAAATTGTGTGACCAGACAATACCATCGCATTGCGAATTCCCATAATCATTGGGGATTGCCAATATATGACATGTGCAAGGGTTGAGGGCAGCGCAGAGTAGCGCACAGCCAATTTGAGTCACTCTGCAAAGAAACAGTAGGCTTACCGGAACTCGATCGAAAACCACTCGGCCACCTCGCCCAATGCGTCCCCTGCACCTGAATTTGGTGACCTGCCAACAGCCGCAACAGCATTAGAGGCTCAGTCGGAATCATTGCAAAAGGCAAAAACAAGCATACTTCGATAAGTATGTACCTCTGGACAACGCAGGCGTACATGCGAGCCAACAATGCCATGCATGGAGTGGCCTTGCAACAAACTTGGCAGGCTATTATCTATCGCCACTTGTACCTAGAAGATCATGGTCAAATCTGCCGCAGATACTGTCAGGTGACGAGCACACTACATGGTAGTGACAATGATGACAAACGAAAGCAACATCTCACATGGGCGATATATGTGTAGTGCACACACCAATGTGTGCGTAGTCACAACAGTCAACAGCTGGTAGGGCGCAACATGAATTTGTGTGCAGAGATGCGCTGCCTGTGCACGACTCTGACGAGCAAGGCATATGGCACAGGTGGAAGCCAAGCTCTCCAAAGACTGACATTGACCGCTTGCGGATTATTCATCAATCAGCAAGGCAAATGCCACTTCAAGGTGTTGTAACACTGTTAGGCTATCAAAATTCTTGCAGAGTTGGCGTACTTCGAAGCGTTCAAATCATGAGAAAGCAAATTTCGTCCCTCAGCAGGGGCACAAATACACCAGTACAAAAGCAGAAACTGCAAACCGAGGGCAATGACATGGTCTCATCACATACGATGCAGCTTACCGGTTCACAAATGCCACGCACTGTGAAGGCAGGTAGCGCAGGCTCCACCCGACCTGAACAGCAAAAAAAGAGGGAACACCAAGGTGACCTCCAGGTAGAGAGCGCTATCATGGGGTGTTTGCTGTGATGTAATCAGGCTTCTGATTTGTTGGACGGCTCTACAAGCTTTCCCTGCGACTCCATCAGCTTGGGAGCATGAGCCCTTTCTGCGTGGTTTCTTGTAAATCTCAAAAGTATCAATGCTGAAAGGACGCGGGAAACCTCTTGTGTAAATTCGCAAAGCAGCATAGCACACTCAAGCGTCGCGTGCGTCGTTCGCAGGATGGTGCCCCCCCCCCCCCCGCGCGCCCCGCAGTCGCGCACCCCCTACCGCCATGGACCAGGAAACCGCCTCTCCTGCAATTGTGCCCTGCGTTGTAAGCAATCCGCATGTCTTACAGCACAGCAGCGATGTGCCCCAATGGACCCGCAATCGTTAAACGACCCAGCAGGGGCATCTGCCAAGCATCTGCAGCATTTTATTGTGTGCTGTGAGGGCTGGAGAGGTGCTGTAGATGAGGCAAGGTCTACGCTTGTGATGCCTGGCGCTGCCCGGACTGCAGATTGGCTATGCAGCAAGTGTACGGTTGTATCAGCAGCAATTGTCACCTCTGGTATGCTGTTTTGTGATGAGTTCTGTACATTACTTTCAACTGCTGATTCCAGCAGCACCTGTTTTCTCAATTAATGCGACATGATAGCGGTTGTGTCATCCAGGACTAGGATTGTTGCAATTGTGAATCGTAGCTGTATGCTAGGGGCAAAGCAGCTTGGAACAAGTAGTCATCGGTGGTGAGCGAGCTTATGGAGAGGCAAGCTGTTGTCGAGCGCCACCCTTGCGACAAACACTTTTCGGCCCTAAATCTAAAAAGTTGCTGAAGCAGCTGGTCACAGACGATTGCAGCAGCTGCAAGCGGACGAGCCTGAAAGCCCCTGTCTCAACCTTTGTCACCGGCGGGCTGGAAGTGATGCAAGGGTCAGGGGGTAGTTAGAGGTTGTACGAGAACACACAAAGCTTGATGTTTGACAGCATACTTGGACATGCAAGGCAGGCAAACATTCCAGATTATAGTTTCTATGAATGTTACGATACAGCTGGAAAAGAGATGATGGCAAATTCTACGGCCTATGATTACATACTGTACCATAACTTATGTGGCGATGACACATCCTAAATTTCTGAAACCGGCGCAACCACCCGGTGCAGGACTACTGGCTACAGCGGAACTTCGCAAATGTTGCGTGTCTGAAGGGCCAGGGGACTGCGCGGCTGTTTGTGCTCCTGTTCAGAGTAAAATACGCCTTTGTGCATATAAGCCCAGGTATGCGTTTGCAGGTCCTCCAGCTCATTACCCAAATGCTCAACTGTAAAAGGTGTTCTTGACAAGCTTAAATCTTGACCTTGAAAATCAACAAGGAGCTTCAGGCCCCATGCATACCGTGATGATAGAGTAGCTCATCGTGATTGGTGTGTAGCCTCAAGGTGAATGAATCCTGCTGCAGCTGGCTGCCTCTACATCACCTGACATCGATGCCTTGGTCCGGTTCATGAAGTTGTCCATGAAGGACGGCAGGAGGGCAGTATCCTCACCCACGCCTTCGCCGACGGCAGCAGCAGCAGGTCTTTGACCAGTGCTGGGCTCGCCCCTGAAAGACAGCCGTGAACACTTGCAGAATCAGCATGTATTCACATCTGCCATGCAAGCACACTTTTAAGACAAACAGCAGCAAAAGTTGTGACGCACCTGCTGTCTCTCTTATCCCTGTCTTTCCTCTTCTTCTTCTTGAGTCGTTCAGCTGCTTCATCAAAGTTCTCCAAGGCCTGCACAACAGGCTGATGAAGCGCAGTAGGCAGGATTGACAAGGTCAATGTTGCTGGAGTCAATGGGTCCATTACAGTGTGACTCAGCACCCTCCAGCAACGTCTCAAGAATCCTCGCAGCAAAAGGTGACATACCCTCGGTGGCCTCATCTTCAGCTTGAATTCCCCTGGTTTGATGTTTAGCTGCCGTGGCTCCCCGCTTGTGTTCGTGAGGTCGTAAACAGCCTGTGGGGAGCACAAGTGCAGTTTGTAACAGAACAGATGTAAGATTGCACAGTGGGCCTCTGCAGAGGTCAAAGCCTCATGAGTAGACAATTGGAGTAGTAGCGTCACCTGCTCATGCGATGCCAGCCCGCCATACCCAAACGGTGACCTTATGTGTCAAAAACAGTGCCCAAACCGCATCATCAAGCTGCCGGCAATACAGCGCCCTTAAGGATTCAAAGTAATGTGCAATGGCCAGCAACTCTTGTATGGCCAGCAACTCTTGTGATACCAGCAGCAGCAGCTGTGACAGAGATGCTTCTCATGATCCCTTGAAGTTTGGTGATGTGCAGTTGAAAGAGCAGAGACTGTCAGCATGGCTGCCATTCTTGAGACTTGCAGGCCTTGAGCATACACCTGGTGTGTTCACTTCTATGTGTGTCCCAGCACGTGCGTTATTACAAAGTGAAATGTCAGATTCAAATGGCTCAACACAGCCGATGGGTACACTGGTACACTGATGAAATCCCTCAGCATGCCGCTACTGTGTGTTGCAACAGCACAATATCGCTCTTCCAGGACAAAAGCAATCACCTCACAGTGATGGCTCAAACATCAGAGTGCTTGATCCTCTGCCATGTTACAGGGGCATGTTAACAAGGTGACTCTGCCAATATAATGTAAATCTGAATGCTACGACTCCCGCCTTGAAACGACTCTTTGCATGCCATTGTGCCATTCCAGCACATACGGAGCACGCCTACAGACAATTCACACAGTCCCTGAATGCTCAACATTGAGTGTCAACAAGCGGTCCATGTGCGAAGTTACATATGCTTCACTACTTCACAACCTGTCAAAACAGCATTTGATACTGAATCTATTCAGCTCATACCATTCGTATAGAATTTGACGTGATTGCAGTCTGAAGTGCCGCCATAGTTTCAGGCCAAGTCCTCAGCAAGAAGCAAAGGGTTTGCAATCACTTCCTCATACAACTGTCTTCAAATTCCAGAGAAACGCCGCCGCAGCGTGCATGTACATGCAGCTGTGCCAAACAAGCACAAAAAAGTGCAGAGTCCAGAGTGCGAGCTGAGTCCATACGCTTGCTGTCCTAGCACCCTTCCCCTGCTTGCTGCCGATAGATTGTCATCTTGCCCAATTTGATTGCCACACTAACAGGCTCGAATGTGTGGGGCAAAACATGAGGGCCAACTGTGAACAAGGTCAAAGAACGGGACAGACATTCAATGGTGCTGTCAAAACATACCTGATCGAACACTTCCTGTTGCACAGCAAGTGCTGCCTGCTTGATGCGCTCCCTGGTCCGCGTCAGCTCCAGGATGCTCAGCAGCTGTAAAACATGCAGCACGCACCACGCCATCAAAAGGTTATACTCTCAAGTACAAAAAGTTGATGTGGTTGTGCTGGTGTGCAACATAACATGCCCACTACTTCAGCATGCGGTGCAGGGCGCAATAACCTGCAGTTGACGCCATCTACTGAAGCAGTAGTGTGGCTCACTGGCACTGCACAAGGGGCCAACCCTCATGGTGCACATAGGGCTCCAAAAACGCTCATTGGCAGTTCGCATAGCACAGCTGCTCACCTTGTCGAAGTCTTGCTTCAGCTGCTGCATCTTGTTGAAGCTTTCCAATTCATTCACTCGGCTCCTTCGCAGCTGCCACCATAAAAACCGCAACACGTCGCAAACACTGTGCTGTCAGGGCAAATTGTGATGCCGGTATTGCTTCTGGCAAAGTTGCAAATTTTGTGGATTACTACAGGGTTGTGCATGCCACAGCAAGGCAAAAACATCCAAAAGATCTACTACCAAAGTGTTTCAGCTATTGATGATAACCCCGTCATACTTCCTCTGTCCCAGTTTATTATACAGTTCACTCTGAAATGCAGTTTTGAGGCCAAAGACGGCAGCAAATACTCAAAATGCCCTAATGAAAAAAGAGCAGCACTTTTAAATTAGGGTTAAGAAGATATCGGAAGATTTACCATGACCCCATATTGGTGACCTACGTGCGCACGCGATAGGGCCTTTAAATTGCCTCATTGCACGCACAAATGCACATTAGCAGCCGCGTATCACGGCAGTATGCCCACTTATTGCTGGTTGTGTGCCCTGTTGTGGTGCAGTTAGTGTTTGTTATCCCCTTTGCGCTCCCAAAGGTGGTTTTAGACAACCAAACACACCATATCGGGCGCTTTCTATGGTCTGCCAGTTGCAGTCACTTGAGACCTCCTGTGTGTGTGCGCAGCCTGGAGCATGCAATGCACACCAAATCACGACAAACTGTGGATTTGCGTGTTGCATTCGATGCGAAGTCGCTCATTGCCACCCACTACAACCTGACAACAGGGAGTGCAGTCACATTGGCCATTATCACAACAAAGCGCCACTTCATGTTGAAGTGCACGTTGCACTACTGTCGTCGTCGCTACAGCTCTCACCCTGCTGGGGGTGCACACAACACCCTGTGGAGCATGTGCTGGTCAGAACGCATGGCCGTTGTGCATCTGACCAAATGGCTGCGAGGATTGAGCTTGGCTCAGCGCTACAACACAAGGTGCTGCAGTCGACGTAGACCGCGTGAGCCAAATCACGGCAGATTTAGCGCTGTTCACAGACACACCCGACACCGCCTCCAGCGTGGTGCCAGCGATGTGGGAGGCTTGCCAGCCCTGCAGCTGCATATGAACGTGCAGCACAGCTCACCAGCACCGCCAGCTTGGCAGGCAGCGCGCGCATTCTCTGCATTCTGGCACAGATCCTGGGAAACACATCGTGCTCCTCTGCCACCGCGGATCACGCACCACGAGGAATCCTGTCGCCAGTGTGCTTCACAGATGCTAGCTGCACTGCTGTACCGCATTTCTCTTTATGACTGCCATCGCTCTAATGGCCCATAGCGCGTGTGGCGCTGCATGTCTTCTGTGTTCAAACTCGCGCAAGTTCAAACTTGCAGTTTTGCTGGTTTTTCCGCGAGCCGAAACCCTACCCCTCGAAGTGGGAATGTGACAACATTTCGAGATGTGGACCGTTTTCAAAACTAATTGGTGCATGTGAAAGACCTTGGAGTTCGCTTCCATTTATGTAACAGGACATTGTACCAGTGTTGCCATCTTCACCCTCAATATTGAAATTCAATTTAAAGTGAACTGTCTAATAAACTGGGACAGAGGAAGTATATGAGCTTCAGAACGGCTTGCTCACCTTGTAGCGCTCTTTTTCTCGAGGACGAAACACCTTGTGAGGGTCGGTGTCATTTGCTGAGGTGGTTGGCCAAAACCGCTGCAGCAGTGGCTTCCCCAACTTTTGTCGCCGTTGCTTCCAGTACGAGTACACATCATTCCACACCGCCTGCCATGGAGGAGAGGCCAAGCATTAACAGCCACTGTGTACAGCTTTTGCGGGCCATGAGTTCTGGCGTTATTCATGAACAGGGAAACAGTGCGATGATTATTTGGACGTGACCTGTGTCAGAGGTTGCTGACGACGCAGTGCATGCCACAGCGCCAAAGCGGTGCTGCTAGCGCTAGCAGCATTCCCACGCGTCACGATCGCAGCGCAACCCAGCATGCCCTCCGACAATGGGGCCTTGCACATGCACCAACTTCAACAGCACCATCTGATTAGATGAAAGTGCTTGCGCACTTCTTTCACCCATGTTCCCTTCATCGACATCCAAGGTTGTCATGAGTGTCAGCGCCCTCATTATTGATGCCACTGTATTTCATAATATTTCTCACCAATTTGGTTTACAGGATGCCTCTTCGTGGCAAAAAAAAACAAGCATTCATACCTGCCACATGCTCGTCTTGGCGTGCTCACCAATGAATGTGGCGGAGGAGTTTGTGATGACTTCACCTGATACTGATGCTTCTCCATACCCAGCTGCGAAGTGAAGAGTGCTTCTGCATTGGACTGTGAAAGCAGCTGGCCATAAGCTGTGCCCCTTTCCAAGATGTCAAGAAGCTGTTCCAGCACATCTGGGGACAGCTGCAAGAGTGCACAGAGAGAGAGTTCAGTTTTAAATGCGAGAGAATGAAAGCGAGGAAGGCTTTGCACATCAACTGCAGCTTTTCAGGCAGGTCGATATGAGAGCCTAACCTGTCCGTTCCGCCCGTATTTGGGGTGAGATGCGAGCCACTGCTCATCCTCCAGCAGCAGGGAGTACTCCTGCGAGCCGGAGTCTTCTTCGCTGATTGGCCTTTTCGGATAGCGTATATACGCGTTCGGTGGCTTGAAGTCAGGTGTAAGCTCGGTCGCATACGTTTCCACGAAGCTGGACCGTGGCGCCGGAATGTCCTGCAAAACATCCGCACAAGACAGAACCAAACATGCACATCAGACTCAGGCAGTGCATTTCGACACAACAGTCAACGCTGATTGGTCGTTTGTCGTGTGTCGCACCTTCCGCACAGAAGGCTGTTGCACTGCTCCAACTGCTACATCGTCTTCTGGTGCTGGATCCGCTACCTGCACCAGCGGCAAGCGCCTGTAGACATCTAGTTGTCTTGGCCGGATACTCTTCCTGCTCAGCATGCTACTCTGCTGCTGGATGCCCACGCGCCATCACCTTTTTACGGTCTTGCACCAAAACTTCAACTAATGTTTGAAGTTCCTGGGTCGTAGAGAGAGAGAGAGATGAAAGTGGGTGACGTTTTTCGCCCTCGCTAAGGGCCTGGCTTTCAGGAGGCCAAAAGTGCCACCAGGTTTTGCCTAGGCAAGCCCTAACCCTAACCGCCGAAACGGCCACTCACGTGCCCTGATGCAGCTTTTCTGGAACATGGTGGCATGGCTGGGTGTTCTGGAACAATTTGAAGGCTGCTGTGATCACTCTGAGAGATCGGACGTGCGTGTGAGTCTGGCCATTTATTTTCTCAGCCCTGCAGTAGCACACAGCACAGAGAGAGTGGCGAGATGACCATCGCACCCAGAAGCAGCAGCAGCAGCAGCAGCAGCAGCAGCAGCAGCAGCAGCAGCAGCAGCAGCAGCAGAGAGGGTTATCAGGCCTGGCGGAGCAGCACCACTGGCAGGGGTGCACGCGGACTGGGCAGGCAGCATCACAACGTCCATAGCCTCCGGGCCAGCAGTGCTGCCGCTGGTTGGAGCGGAAGCAGCACAAGCAGAGTAAGCAGCAGCAACAGCAACGAAGGGGAAAGCTACAGCCTCATCAGGGTCATCCAGATGGACGAGGCTGTTCCAGACACACAGCGCAGGAATGGGTGGAGGTATACCGCCCCTAATGGCCGGTGCTACCGTGCCCAGTCCCATTTTGAGACGGGCTTCAGAGTGCGCTGGGTCGAGGGTCTTGGCAGCTGGGCCGTCAAGAAAGCAGGCACGTGCTGGTTCAACTCGGCTCCCCCTGGAGGCGACCCTTATCTTCCGGACTTCCTGTCGTGGGCACGTAGCCTGTTGGAGTCGGGCCGTGTGCATCCTGACGATGAAGCAGCGTGGCGCTTTGCATTCGTGGACGTGGAAGGAGGTGGCAGGGGGAAGTATGTGATATCAGCAGCCGACTCCACTTGGCGCACCATGGTGTCATGGGTGCCAGCACACCTGGCAGTTCCATCTTCCCTGCAGCAAGCCGATGGCACCAAAGTGGTGCGCTTATGGCAGCTGCCACTTCGTGCAGGGGGTAGTGGAGACCTGAGGCCCTGGTTCGAGCCTGCAGATGCGGCCGCTGCGAATTCTGCTGATGATGGAGTGTACAGACAGCTCAGCGTAGCCTCATTCGGTCAGCTGCGCCCGCAGTACGAGCCCCAGGCTTCCGTCGAAAGTTGGAAACGTGGTTGGTGTGCACAACGATTTAGCGACGCAGGCTGAGAGGCGCTGGCGGATGGGGCTTGGGCGAAAGCTTAGGGGACTGGCGAATTTATTCTGGGATCGCGCCGTCTGCGGCCGCCGCGTGCCTCGGCACGTGGGAAAAAAGCCGGATCTCTTATGCGGTGAAGTGTGCCACGTGGCTTTTTTATTGACACGTGGATAGGCTCAGAGAGCTTTCACTAGACAGATTCACTGGGCGACGCGTGTCATTTCGACACGTGTCACACGCTCGCCAGCTCGGCCGCCCTTGCGGTCACGGTCATGCAGCGCCCATGGTGTGCAGTAGAGCAGGAAGCAGCGCGTAAGCAGGCTAAGCGAGTTTGGTGGCAACAGCGATCGTCTAGACCTGCACCTGCACTTCAGGAGACAGACAAGCAGGTACCTGTGACCTCCGTGCAGGCGCCTGTTGGCGCCCAGGATTGCCATGTCTACTCTGCTGCAGTGCTGTCCGCATGCGGAGGACGGAGCTCGGAGCTGGAGCGCGTTTGTGGAAAGCAGCAGCGCCAGCCCAGGACGTGCCGAAGGTTGGCGCGCGCTTACGGAGTTGTTGGAGCATTAGCCATGCCAGAAGCCGCAGTAGCAATACCAGCAGCGTCTGGAGCAGCATCAGCAGCACCAGCACCGACAGCACCACCAACAGCAGCAGCAGCACCAGCAGCAGCACACCCATAACTTCGTGGCTCACATGCAGACGACGGAGCTTGTGGCTGTTTGGGTTGCGGTTGTGGGATCGACGACAGCAGCTGCAGCTGCGCTGGCAGCTCAGGATGGACCTATGATGTAGAGCGCGTTTGGAGTGTCGGCAGCGGCATGCAGAGGCACTATCCTGTTGGCGCCCAGGATTGCTACATACATACATCCACTCCCCTGGAGTGTTGCCCGGATGTGGAGGACAGAGACAGGGGCCGGTTCGCGCTTGTGGGATGCCTTGCTAGCAACAGCATCGCTCAGGGCAGCGCTAGGGATTGGAGCGCGCTTGTGGACTTGTTGGCAGCAGCAGCACCAGTAGCAGCAGGACCTTCGTTCCGCACCTGCAGCAGAGGCGCCTATAGATTAATGGCGCTATGATTGCTACCACTCCTTTGGAGTGTTGCCCGTATCAGGATGCAAGGGGGGCCTGGAGTGCGTTAAGCCTGCGCGCTTGCCAACAGCAGCGGCAGCAGCAGCTTTGCCGGACTTAACTGTGACAGCACCATTGTGGTGCTTGCTGCAACCACATGGCGCTGAAGTATCGCCCGCGAGCTGAGGGCGGACATGTGTGCTGGAGTGTGATTACAGTGCAGCAGTTGCTGGGACTTCCGCAACTGCAGGGGGAGGGTATGCAGTCGCCGTAGTGATAGCTGTAGTTGGGTGGGAATGGGATGCTCTGCCATGGGAGCATGGGATGCTCTGCAATGGGATGCTCTGCAATGGGATGCTCTGCCATGAGCCGTCGCTAATGATATTGTGTCTATATGCAATATGCTCTGCATGACACACTGTCTAACATACACGCCTTTTAAGAGTCAAGTGCTGATGAACGAGCGCGTTGCTCAGGCGCACACAAACCCGGGTTGGGTCTGGGTCTGGTCTACGACCCAGGACTCCGGCAGCGCAGCTGCTTCAAGTTGAAACTTAAAGTTTAGTATGAAGTTTTGTTTGTAGTTTTGACAAAAAGTCTATCCTTCTGCACAGCTTCTGCACATAACAGGCAAACAGCACTTGCATATGTGCCCCGAGCTTCACTTTCTGTTCAAAAAGAACCTTCATTTTTTTATTAATTTAGAAGTTTGTACGCGACGCTGAATGTATTTAAATTGTTGAAAATACAGTATCCACTGTACACGACAATAGTGTCCATTGCAGTTTCTATACTTGCAGAAACTGCTAGATCACCTGCCTGCTGTGCACCGGTCAGTTTCTGAAGATAGACTCCTCAAGGATAGGAGAAGGTAGGTATATCGACTGTTTTCCCTTGAAACGACCACCGTTCAATGTGCAGAGACATATTGTAGAGTTAAGGTTTTCACACTTCAAGCATAAAGTAAATATCAAGTACAGGCACAGGCGGTCGGTCACCCAATGACAGCAGGGCCAGAGTCTGCCACACATACGTATCAGGGGCACATGATGAGAATTTCGCGCATGTTCCGCGCAGGCAACTTATGGGGTAGTTGATCCCAGTCCAGCAAGCAATGCATACAAGCATGTGTTTGTTTGCATGCCGTTGTGTGTTGCGCCAATACACTGTGAGATTGCACCTCATCTACTCATCAATTCAGACAGTGTTACACACGTGCCCCGAGCCTGGCAACAGGTGTGGAACATGGGTGTCTACAATGTTTTGACACTTTGTGACAAATGACACAGACTCTGTCGGACATGCAAGACAAACAGAGAAATCAATGAAACGCACACAGTGAAAGCAGCAGCAAATGATCGTTGTGCTGTCCATGAGTAGATTCAAGTTTGCAGCTGATGCGTCAAGATCTCAGCTGTTGTTTGACATAGGGGCTCGGGTCTGTGTTTGACAAGAAACCATCATCGTGCACACATTTGAAGGCTGCTGGATATTGAAGCAATGGCCAGATCAAAGCCCACCCAGATGCAACCAACGCGTTGCAGCTAGCATGGAATAGATCATAGCGCCAGCAGACATTCAGGCACAAGTATGGTACGCGTTGCCCCACCATGCATCAGGAAATGCTGAGGGCCACGTTCGTCAGCTAAGTACGTTGCCGCTTTACTGCCACGTCTTTGCACGCGTCTACCATGCGCTTGTGGTCCGACAGAATGTACTTGACGATATCATCAACACCAACTCCGTGTTTCACTTGGGCAAAAACTGTGGGGCCGTCGCCCCTCATCAGCAAACTGTCCCGCCGCATCACTGCCAGGTCCTGCATAATCACCAGAGCAAAGGGCAGGCGACAGCGTGTGTGAGCCCTGAAACAAATCTGAAAGCATTCCACCGCCAGAAGTTCGCGGAAGCTTGAGAACTTACCGCTCCAACAGCGTCAGCCAGGTCGATTTTGTTGATGACAAACAAGTCGCTCTGAGTAATGCCTGGTCCACCTTTGCGAGGGACCTTGTCCCCGCCCGCCACATCAATCACGTAGATGATGTAGTCCGCGAGCTCACGGCTGTAGTTTGCTGCCAGGTTGTCTGCATTGAATATGGCAACAGATGGCCAAATGATGAGTCAGCACATGTGAGCAGTGCAATTCAAGGCTCTGCAGGCAGCACAAGTGCTGCTGCTCCACCACTAATATGTATGCTACCAGCGCATTATAAGCTGCTGCAAAGCAACAGATTCATGTGCTGTGAGCAGCAATAGATTATGCACTTGAGCAGCAGCAAATTGTGCACTGCGCTGGTGCCGCTATATGCGGGTTGGCAACTCTTGAATGACATGATGACAGCCAGGGACGCAATGAGAGAGTGAACACAAACCTGCTGGTACCGTACGACATGTGGAACGGTGCGCAACGATATCAGTTGCAGCCAGCACTGCCTCTGCCCCTGATGTCGCGAAGCTCGGCGATGAGTTTTTGCACTTTACCATGAGTTCTGCAAAAGCAGCATCAGTCAGAAATGTATTGTACCAGGACACAGGGCATTGCCCAGAAACACTGCTGTTCAAACCTCAGCTGCTTACCCAGTCATACATGGCCGCGGCAGCGCTTCTGCTATTTGAAATGTGCAGATAATGTTGCAGAGATTCAACTGGTTCACAGTGCATAAAGAATGCGTCATGATGCTTCATACTTCTTCGATGATGATCTCTCACGTGAACCGCATGCAGTCTGCAGCATGTTGACGATCGTGCATTGGTACCATCGCAGCAGGAACGCTCACCTCCTCCTGATTCCACCAATACAATGTCGCATGCATGCCTGGTGGTCATGATTTCACACGCAGAAAGATTGGCGCTGATGTCCTCCCTGATGGCAGCATGGGGGCAGCCGCCTGTCTCAATGGCGGCAATGCGGTCCTCCGCCAGAGCCGCATTGCGTGTGAGGAATTCTGCATCCTCGCGAGTGAAGATGTCGTTGGTCACAGCTGCAATGCTGTAGTTGTCCCTGAGCCTCTGTGAACAGAAGGTAAGTGGGTGCAACGAGAGCGGGATGGTGAGCCATAATATTCAACACCAACAGCACTCAGTGTCAGCACGATAGGCAAGCTGATACCTTGCAGAGCTCAAGCATGAGCGCAGTCTTGCCGCTGCCGACTGGCCCCCCGATCCCAACAGTGAAGGCTCTGTCCTTCAGATCTCTGCTGTTCAAAGGTGGCTCTCTCTCATGAAAGCAGCCGGCATGCTCCAGGTGCTCGTGAGTGTGCCCTGCGCCAGCATGTTCGTGCGAGTGCACAGCTGCCCTGCAGTATGAGGTGTCGGTACAAGCAAAGAGAGCAGGGCAGCATCAGCAACGTCGCCACCTGCCGCTCGGTCTCACTTTTCAATGATTCTGCGACAAGCTTTTTTCGTACATGAGATTACTGGCAGCGTCGGTGTCCAGGTCGACTGGTGCATGGCCGCCGTCGTGCTCGTGGCTGTGCGAATGATGGCTGCCTGCATGATCATGGGTGTGGCCGTGCATGCTGGTTTTTTCGCTGCGCGATGAGATCTGTATTTTGAACCTCAATCGGGAAGTGAAGTTTCAGCTTTGAACGGTTGAAGTATAGGAGACACCAGGCACCATGTGCATTGAGGGCGAGGCTATGGCGTGCAGCAGCTCAGGATAATTCATAATGCTGCGGTGGCGAGCGATTCTGCTGGTGGTGGTGGTCATCAACAGAGCACGCAGCCAACACAGGTCGGCTCAGGCGCTGCGAGCTCACGGCGAGTGGAGCCGGGATGTGGATCTAGTGGGTTACAGAAGGTGCGCCAACACAGAAAACTATCAGTTATACTATAGATGCTTGTAGCGCGCTACTGCACGTTGCACTGGCTGACAGCTGTATTCACACTGAGAGAGCACCTGCCAGGCACTTGTGTGTTGAGGTTGCACTGTGCCATGCCCGCAGTGATCCCTGAACGTTTCCTGCCACATTTACATCGTATAGTAATTGGCTTCCTGTTTGATTGCACTGCAGCGACTTTGCTGTTGGCTTGAACGATGGAGGACTTGGATTGGCTGAATGCGATCGCGCCGATAATTCAGTGATTGACATCGTGCTGCCGGTGGACGAGGAGCTGCATGCAAGTGGTAAGTGCCCTACCTGCATACATTTGGCATAGACTGAACTTTCAAACTAAACGTTTTGGCATGTCGCAAGATCGTCAAAGCATGTAGATGGCTCATGACAGCACATAAAGTGATGTGCACCATCATATCATGCAAGGAGAAGCACGGAGACAACAGACGCCAGGGCGCTTTGGTGGGGAGGGATCACAATATGTTGGCAACGTTACCCTGCTGGATGCTAGCTAGTAGCCAGCACATGTGCTGGGACTGCCTACAGCAGCAACGTGGCATGCGCCAGGATGTGCTGCTGTGCTGCCTGCATGGTGCTTCAGCTGTTGGAAATGAGCCGATCGTCAACTGCTGCGAGCAACAGTGGCACGGCTGGTGCACCAGACAGACGTTCAAAGCAGCAATGCCGGTCAGCATCAACAGCAGCACACCAGCAGTGGTGCACACAACAGCAGCACTCGCTTCATAGTACATTTACATACGAATCGCCAAACAACGCAGTGTTTTGTTAGTTGTTCGGTATTCGGTAGAAGTATACAACAAATAACCAATTACGCCCTGATGGCGTTTGTTATGTTTCGCGTGTTTCACAAAAATTGCCGTGCGGCTTGTTGTCGAGCTTGCTATGAAGACGTTGTAGACTGCAATGCCTGCACGCCCGATATAACGCTGATGTGCCAGCAGTACCAGCAACACCAGCAGCAGCATATCGCCGCCACCAAACCTCTTCATGACACGGGTTTACCCAGCCATGCACAAAATCAGCGCACTGCAGTTAGTTACGCACGATCACTTGCTGAGTACTTGCTTCATGTTGGTCGGCAGCAGCGCACGTTCACAGCTTTCATGGCGCCAAGTTTTTGGTTTGACCTCTGCTTTGCAGTATTTGGCTGGCAGCTATGCTAGCCCCAAAATGAAAACTGCAAGGAGTGGAAACTGAGTGTGTGTGGGGGGGGCGGGGGTTCTGCGTACTCACTTGCACCTCTATCATTCCAAGCACTGGTGCTGTAAGAAATACCTTCTTAGGCTGTGCGAGCTGGAGGGCTGTAAGGCTGTTGATCATATGCTCATAGTAGTGGCAACAGCAAGCAAGGCCACACGCTTGGGCAGTGTTCGGGAAGGCACCTTAGAACGCATCTGTATTCGCTCATGTGAGTCTGCAATTTGCACACCTGCTACTTTTTTATAAATGGCTTTTATGACACCTGCATATGACTTTCAAATTATGTTCTCTTCTACTGTATACTCATAAAGAGTACCGCCCTCTTCAAACTGATCAACCTGACAAAATGGTGGTGCATATTTGAAAGCGCTGCTTGATTGCATGCCCCATTTTTTTGCAGGCGACAACATTCATGTTGTTACAGCAGCAGGCACTCCAATCTATCTGAGGTTCTTGGACAGAAATGGCGACAGCGATTTTGAGGTGGTGGTATCGCGACCACCTTTGCTTGGCACGCTGGCAGAAACGCAGCACATTAACGCATGGCAGGAGGTGAGGAATGTGGCTGGATATGACAAAGTATATTGCATCAACGTACTGTACTGAGTAGCTCCCTTATGAGGGCTTATTGCTGCTGAGGGGTCAGCTGTGGGAGTTGCGAAGTACGACGGAACAGTTTGCACAAACAGGTGATGCACATGAGGACAGCCGTGGAGAGAGCTCACCATGTGCTCCCTACCAAGTTATTGTTCAGTGCTCACGATGTTGATGTAGTGCTTTATGCGGTAGTATGCTGTGTCAAAGGTGTGCCATTGAAAGGCAGTGTACAGTATCCACAAAGTAGGTGATTGCTGATCGGCTGAGCGTGTGACTAGGGTCACCATTCAGTAGTGCCTTTGCTGCGCATGCGTGCATACAAGCCCTACTCGGTAGCGGTTTCATGACACAACACTGATCAGGGACACTGATCAGGGCTGTACGTAAAACCACGCACGCAGATGACAAGGTAATTCACAGCAGACAAAGCGTGCAGCGGAATATCCTGGATTTGCATAAGGACGGATGTGCATCAAGGCCATACAGTGCTCTCACATGTGTGGACCTCTTCTACTGTGACAAATGAAAGCGTTGCTGAGCTCAGTGTTTGCATAATATGTGTGCTGGGTCTTTGCAAGCGGCCAGACGCTGTAAGCGTCACAGAGGGCTGCTGCATGCTCAGATAAGTTCACATGTGAAGCTAGCAAGCTGGCAAGAAGAGTCATTGCGAATAAAAGCACTGATGCATGCCATGGTTCGTGCGTTCAGTCCACAGGACACTGCATATGTTCATGGCGTCCTTATAGTGCTGGTGATAGTCATCTGCTGACTGCACAATAACCATGCATGTCAGGCTTACACATCAACAGACTCAACACACTGACAAGGTACACGTTGTACAATCATTGTGTACAAGTATGATAGTGTCCATGTGCATTTGGCGTGCCAACTACCCAGCGAACGGCAAGTTGAAATGTGGCGCCGACGCGTATCATTGCTGTCCATGTAGTCTAGAAGTATACAACTGGAAGTAGTTGTTGCTGCATATGATCACAACATCAGCTTTATGCTCATTTTTTTTTCCCGCAGATACAGAGATGGCAACTTGACACCACCGCGGTGTTGCTGCCCTATTATAGGGTTTGCTTTTCACTATTGACTAATTCGTTGATGCTAGTTGACAATGTGTGCTTTGTCGCTCACAGACAGCAGCAATCCCAATGGTGGCGGGCAGCAGAGCTGGCGCAGGAGAGCGGCTGGTGTATATCCCACCAACTGGTGAACAAGCCGGAGCTGCTGGATTCATGGAAAGCGTCTCAGTGTTGGTGCAAAACAATGACGGACTCAGGTCAGACGCCGATGTGTACATTGAGTTTGTAGTGAGTGCGCCGGTTGAGCAGGTTCGTCCTGGCTGGGGCGTACGTGGGCTTTCGATAGAGCATTATAGCATTTTTGATGTAGATGTCGAGGAAAATGGCGCTGCAGAGCTTCTGCAAGTGTCCTTCAACATGTCAGGGGGGGGCGTGCAGCATGGAGGAGTGAATGGCAGCGATCTCGCAAGCACGTGGGTGGCACCTGTTGCCCTGAACTCTGACTCTGGGCTCTATGTGCACCCTCACGGGACTGAAGATGGCATCTCACAGACAGAAACGACGGTTGTGGGGTCCATGGGAGACATACAAGCAGCAATGTCCCGGTTGACGTTCAACATGGGCCCGTCTGTGCGATTGTCACCTGCAAAATGGGATGAGGCACATAGCAGTGCAAGAGACCTGGCTATGGTAACTTGCAAGGCTGACCTAGTCACGCAGCCACCAGCTTCATGCAATATGGCGCCTGCTCATACTGCATCTGTTGCCTATCAGTGGGGTGGGTTACCGCTAATCACAGCTGTATTTCCACCAAGTGCGCCACGATCTGGCGGCCTTCTTGCCATTGTGCAAGCTCAGCATCTGGGGCCAGAGGAGTACATCTGCATTTGGAAAGAGGGGGCGCTGCAGATGTTAAGTGCAGCTTCACGGCGCTCAGCAACAGTGTTGACCTGCCTCATACCGCCAGCGGTGGGGTCACTGCCTATTGTCAGCATGAATATACGTGCCAAAGGCGGCTACAGTTCCAACCGCATAGTAATGATGTACTATGAGGACCCTGTCCTGATCTCACTGATGCCAGACTTTGGGAGTTGCACAGAGGGTACAAGCATCATGATCGTGGGCAGCAAGTTTCTGCCAAGTGCAGCACTCAGGTGCCTGCTGAATGGGGTGGAGGCACAGGCGGAATACGTTTCCAGCAGCATGGTGAGGTGTACTGTGCCGTATTTGAGGGCAGTTGATGATGACACGGTAAAAGTGGCGGTGACCATCAATGGGCTGCACGTCTCAAGCCCACCCCTGACATACCGCCGCCAACTTGCGCCAGTTGTGCTGTCGCTTCAGCCGGCCAACCAGTCTCAGCTGCACCTGCTCGATTGGCAGCATGGCGTTTCAATACATGGGCTCCACATGGTTAACACGACATCTCTGGCATGTTACTTTGGCACGCAAGTAAGTGATGCGTGGTATGTGGCACCAGACAACGTCTTGTGCGAGTTGCCCGAGCAGTTGCTGACGACTGGTCTACTCCCGAATGTGTCGGTGACCTGCAATGGTGTAGATATGAGCAATGCCAACCTGCAGTACGACTTGGGGCAGGATGTCCAGGTTTTCTCAATGCTGCCGCAAGGTGGGCCCACCTACGGTGGCACAGAGATTGGCATCATTGGCCAGGGCTTCTCTGCAGCAGTTGCGCTGCAGTGCCAGTTTGTTGTGTCCACCACTGCCGCCACGAGTCAGCGTGTGAGCACTGCTGCAGAGGTGGTCACATCCGAGCTAGTGAAGTGCCATGCCCCTAGCGCACCAGCGTCAGGCAATGCTGTGTTTGAACTGGTAAGTTTGCACACTGGACATATTGTCAGCACCATGACATATGTTTATTACAGTGATGTGCAGGTGATCGCTGTTCATCCCTCCTCCGTCGATGCCGGTCATGGTGGCATCATCACCATCTTTGGACACGGCTTCTCAGCACGTGTTGCTGCAATGCACTGTGTGCTCATGCGTCATGAGGCCGACGAAAGGATTGCATCAGTTGCAGGTGCTGTGATGGACGATGGAGTGCTCCAGTGCTTGCTACCTCCTGGCTTGGATGTTGGACATGTGGACGTCCATGTAACCGCCAATTTAGTCGACCTCTCTGCCAGTTCGGCTCGGCTTCTGCTCGCCAGCTCTGTAAGAGTGGTTTCTGCTAGCCCTAAGGCGGGACCAGCATCCGGCGGCACACCGTTCACGCTCTCTGTTGATGCTGCCATAGACACTGGCCTGCCTGTGAGCTGCAGGTTTGGACAGGAAGAGGTTGAGGGAAAATCAGATGGCGTCAAGGTTCTGTGCATGACGCCGGTGATGCAAGATGCAGCAGTGGGTCAGGTTGCCGTGGATCTCCTGATTGATGGCCGCATAGCTCCTTCTGCTGGTCCTGAGGCGCTTTACCAGTGGTATGCGGATCCTGTTGTACTTGGCATCTCGCCACCTGTGGGTCTGTGGTCTGGTGGAACGCTAGTGACCTTGAGAGGGAGTGGCTTCATCTCGGAGGGCGAGCCCACCTGCCGCTTTGGCACGCAGGAAGTTAAAGCCATGATCGCGTCACCAACAGCAGTGGTTTGCTGGTCGCCCGCCTTCGAGCCCGCAACGTTGTTGGCAATTTCAGTGGCGATCTCTGTGTCCATGAATGGCGGCATCAACTACACACCAACTATGCTGACGTTCCTGTACACCCCTACACCAGCAGTGCTTTCTGTGAGCCCTGCCCTGATCCCGTCGGCTGGCTCAGTGGTGGCCATCACGGGCCATGGCTTTGTGAGGTCAGAGTTCCTCTCGTGCATCATACAAGGCACGTCGGAGTTTGAACAGACAGTTGTGCCTGCTGTGTGGGTATCGGAGACCAACGTACAGTGTGGCCTGCCACCATCACCCAGCAACACCACGGTCCAGGTGCAGATCAGCAACAACGGCGTTGACACCACTGAGTTCAGCTGGTCGGTGGTCTACCTGGACCCCCCATCAGTCATGTCTCTGTCACCGTCACAGGGGGTTGTAGAAGGCGGAACCGATGTAGTCCTGACGACAACGCTTGCAGCACACATTCCAGACCCTGCTGATATCTGGTGTTGTTTTGGCCCCCACCGAGTCAAGGCAACTATGATGAACAACGTCACTGCAGTTCTCTGCGCAGCGCCCCCTGTCCAGGTGCCTGGCTCCGTAGATGTGGCGTTGAGTATCAGCGGTACCGGTGAATGTGGCACCAGTCAAGAGTACCAGTACGTGACAGCGCCAAAAGTTATGGTAGTCAGCCCAGCGCTGCTATTGAAGGAGGCCGTTGAAGAGGGAACTGCATTCGTTCGGGTCTCAGGGGCGCATTTTGGCCGGCACCCCACGTGCCGCTTCATGCGCAGCGCCATGGATACTCAGGGACTTAGCGTGGATGATACAGTTGTCATTTGCCCTGTGCCATCGACCACTTCAGTGATTGACTTTGTCACGATCAGCTCCAACGGAGTCGACTTTTGTGACACATTACAACACGGGGTGTTGCGTGTGGCAGGTGGATTGGCATCTGCTGAAGCAGTACCATCATCAGGCACTACAATGGGCGGTACCCGCGTGCTCATCCCTGGTGGCCCGTACAATGCAGCGCTGTCATATACCTGCAGATTCAACTTTGAAGGCACTGCGGAGGCAAAGGAAGTTGCAGCAGTGGTCCAGGCCTCCAACGTGCTGGCATGTACCACGCCTCCAGCTGATTCGGACGGTCCGATCATGGCTCAGATTGTGGTGGTCGCACAAGATGCAGATGCTAGTGTTCCAGACATCAGCAGTACTGCAGCCAGCAGCGCTGGTGTTGCTGCAGAGGGCAGCAGCCAGTACTACTATCTACCGCCAGTTGCTGTGATGGAGGTGTCGCCCAACAGTGGTCCGTCCTCAGGGGGCACTCGCATCATGGTGTCCGGCACAGGCTTCGCTCAGACTGGCACCCTGTTTTGCAGGTTTGGCTCCATCATTGTGCAGGCAGATGCAGTGACTGATGCTCATGCAGAGTGCATGTCGCCACCCATGCCAGCAGGGACAACATTGACGGTTGAGGTCACAGCAAACATGGCAGACTTCACCAGCACTGGGGCACTATTTGAGTATGTGGAAGCAATTGTATTGTTGGATGTCAGCCCCAAGGCCGGACCAGTCAACGGAGGTACAGTGGTGCACTTGACAGTCAAGGGAGTGCATAGAAGCTCATCACTGGTATGCAGGTTCGGCACAGCACCAGCAGTGCCAGCCACAGTAAGCCCGGGCGGGCTGTACATGTGCCTTTCACCTGCTACTACCAAGAGTGGCACTGTTCCATTGGAAGTTTCAACGAATGGTGTGGACTTCACAGCGTGTGGACAGCTGTTTGCTTACCTACTGGAGCCTTGCATGGTCCGGTTGTGGCCCGAGCTGGGTCCTGAGACTGGTGGCACCGCAGTGTTGATTGAGGGAGTCGATCTGCCTTCCTTAAGTGTCGAAGTGGTGCCCGTGTGCCAGTTTGGAGAGTCTGGAAAACGGGTCATGGCAGTTGCAGTGTCCAGCTCCACCTTGTCGTGCAAGGCCCCGGCACACCAGCCTGCAGAAGTTGCAGTGTTGCTCAGCTTCAATGGACAGCAATTTCATGACAGCGGATTCAAGTTCATGTACCATGCGAGTGTGCGTATCAGCGCTGTTGTACCAGCCATGGCGGCACTTCAAGGTGGCACCCTCCTCACAGTCAGTGGTTCGGGCTTTCAGCCTTCACCGCAGATCACCTGCAGCATAGGCGGTCAGCTTTCACCAGCTCAGTTTCTTAATGCCTCTGCAGTGCTGTGCACTGCGCCTGCAACCGCCGTGCATTCTGCCGCCACAGTTGATGCGGCATATGCAGCCGCAGTGGCTGTCTCGCTGAATGGTGTGGACTTCACTGACGGCGTTGCAACAGTGCAGTATATGAACTCCACTGTCAGGGTCACTGACGTTATGCCGGCTCATGGTCCTATAACTGGTGGTACCATTGTGACGATCCGGAGTCCCCAGCTTCAAGAAGGGCTCTCAGGCCTGCAGTGCATGTTCGGCAGCAGTCGCAGCAGGCCTTTGCGCGATGGCTTTGCTACAATCTCCTGCAGGACACCAGCTGTCCAGGGACCTCGCAAATGCCCCGTGAGTATTGTCAGTGATGGCCGAGTGCTGGTGGATGACATATTCTTTGAGTACAGGCCGACCGTGGCTATCGGTGCACTGGTGCCATCTTCCGGGCCAGAGGATGGTGGGTCTAACCTGTTCCTGTGGGGCGCTGGCTTTGTGGCTGATGACTCGCCTGTGTGCGAGTACACAAGCGGTGCACAAGTTGCCAGGATGCCCGCCCAAGTGATAACGCCCTCATTGCTGCAGTGTCTCACACCCAAGCTCTCTGTTGGCTCTGCACTCGTCAAGGTCGTCAATGACGTGGGCATGTCCAGTGATGCGTTGCCGTTTGAGTACAGTCCTCGTGCCACTGTGACGTCAGTATGGCCGGCGTCAGGCGCTGCTTTGGGTGGAACTCCAGTTATGGTACTGGGCACAGCATTCTCCCACTCGACACAGTTCCTGTGCCGCTTCGGCGACATTCTCGTCCCTGCGGCATCAGTCACGCATGGTACAAGTGCCATGTGTGTGGCTCCAGCTCAGCCGCCTGGCACCATTGTGGCCGTTGACATCACTTCCAACGGGGTCGATTTCACTAACGATGGCATCACTTTCCAGTATCTGGAGGTCGTCACAATCTTGGACGTCAGTCCTCGAGTTGGGCCGTTGAGTGGGGGCACGGCCTTACACGTCAAACTTGGGGGTGCACCGACTGCGCCAGGGCTGGTATGCAGATTTGATGCAGTGGTGGTCGTAGCTGCCTCTGTCTCTGAGGATGCTGATTACATTTGCATCTCTCCTGCTGCAGCAACAGCCCATGTTGCAGCCTTTGAGGTGTCAATGAATGGAGTGGACTTCACGACAAGCAGTCTGCAGTTTGCATACCTTGAGCCTCCTGGCACCCTCCGTGTGTGGCCTGAGCTGGGACCTGAGACTGGTGGGACAGACGTGTTGATTGAAGGGGTCACCCTGAACGACATCAGCAGTGGCACCACAGCTGCATGCCGATTCGGAGATGAGAGCATGCCAGTGGCAGCAATTGCAATCGATGGCAAAACCATGTCATGCCGCACACCTGCACATCAGCCCAGAGAAGTAGAGATGATGCTCAGCGTTGATGGGCAGCAATTTCACAGCACTGGCAAGCTCTATACCTACCATGCTACTGCCACTGTTTTGGAGGTGCTGCCAGCCATAGTGCCATCTCACGGTGGTGGTGTACTGACTGTGCGAGGTTCGGGTTTCAGTCCTTCACCCCAGCTGACATGCAGCATAGGTGAACGCCATGTGGCAGCTCAGTTTGTCAACAGCTCATCCCTCTTATGTACGGTGCCTGCAACGGACGGTCCTGAGGAAAATGCCATGGACACCTCATTCGTGTTTGCGGTGGAAGTGGCGCTCAACGGGCAAGACTTCACTGCAGATGGTGTGCAAGTTGCATACGCCCATTCTGATGTTGTGATATCGCTCACCCCCACGAGCGGACCCACTCATGGAGGCACTCTGACAACAGTGACAGGGCTGAGCTTCAACCCTCCACGTATGTTGTCCGGTCTCTTCTGTGTGTTTGGAGATGCACAAGTAGCTGCTACTGCAAGTGAAGATGGGCATATACATTGCTACAGTCCACCGGTTAAGGCAGCGGGACCTGTGCTGGTGCGAGTTGCTGCAGAAGGATGGAGCGAGCCTGTCACACAAAGCGCAACATTCACTTTTGTGGAACCGGCTATGGTATCTGCGCTGGAGCCGAGCGTGGTCATGGAAGGAGGGCAGCACAACATTTTGGTCCATGGTAGTGGCTTTCTCGCATCAAGTCAGCTAAAGTGCAGGTTCGGCAGTTCTCTGCTGATGACAGCAACTTTCATTGGACCAGAATTGCTCACCTGTTCAGCGCCGCACTCTGCACCTGGCAACACTACATTGGAGGTCTCCAACAATGGCGTGGACTTCAGTACCTCTCATGGGAACCTCTCCTACATCCCTTCATTCCGGATCAACGCCCTGTTGCCCGCTTCAGGACCGAGTGGAACGAAAGTGAGCATCATTGGCTCAGGAATGGCCGACGGATACAAGCGTTGGTCCTGCTTGTTCGGGACGACTGCAGTACCTGCAAAATTGGCTTCTGACGGCACCAGCATCACGTGTGTTGTACCACCGACAGCATCACTGCCTGATGTACACGCTTCAGTGCCCGTACGGATTGTCCCACTAATGTCCAGCACCAGTTTCCTGGGCAGCACTCTGCCTGACAGTGGCCAGGTCAGCAATTCGCTGTCATTCACATACACAGACACTGCGTGGGTGGAAGCTCTGTCTCCTACGAGTGGTGATGTTGCAGGTGGGACCCTGGTGGCCGTGCATGGTATGGGTTTTGACAGGGAAGCTGCACTAGAGTGCGCATTTGGAGCAGCACGTGTGAGTGCCGTACGGCAGTCTCAATCACTGCTGCACTGCAACGCACCCCCAATGGTGCACAATGGCAGCACCAACGCACAAGCACTTGTGCCTCTCCAGGTCATCATCAATGGGCAGGCCCCTCACGAGGCCCAGCCTGATGCTGTCGTGTACAGATACCACCTGACACCCAAAGTTATGTCTCTTGTCCCTGAGTTTGGATCTGAGCTCGGAGGAACGGTGGTCACAGTGGAGGGTGCAAACTTCTTGCAGTCGACTAACCTGACTTGCAGCTTTGGTGTCGCTGGCACAGGTCCTGCTCACTGGGTGAGTGACAGTGTCACGCGGTGCGTGACGCCACCCGCTCCAGTGGGAACAGAGGTGGCAGTGCTTGTGAGCAACAATGGTGTGGAATATCAAGCGCAAGGCAGTGCACCCTTGTACCGATATCATACAACCGTTGTTGTGGAAAGCCTCATGCCTGCGGCAGGGCCTGCCCAAGGCGGCACTGCAGTGGTTGTGAGGGCCTCTGGGGTCAGCATTCATGATCCTGTACTGTGTCGATTTGGTGCAGTGGTTGTCCCTGCAACAGTGATCACAGCTCAACAGGTGATCTGCACAGTTCCACCAATGGAGGAAGGCCGGCAGGTGAATCTCCAGCTCAGCACCAACGAGGGTGGCGACTGGTCTAGGCAGGCTAGTGCACACGCGGCTCTCTTCACTTACACAGGCGTCGCAAAGGCTTGGCAGCTGCAGCCAGCAGCAGCTCCGGTCAGTGGCGGATACCCTGTTGTGGTTACAGGAGAGTTTGACATCGTGCAGGACATGGTGAATGGCACGTCAGTGATGTGCAAGGTGGGGCAACTGCCTGCCTACAAGGCGCTACGTGCAACCAGCAGCAGCATAGTGTGCATGGTACCTGCTGCAACTGGCGGAAGGGCGGGAACAGCAGGAGTGGCAGTCAGCGTCGATGGCGGACAGCATTTCACCTCACCACCTCTGGCTTTCTCGTACCTGGTGCTCCCTGAGGTACGTCATCATATTCTAGCTGTAGTCATTGCTGTCATCTAGCCTTATTATCACAAACCGAGCGCGCAAGACAGATGTCGTAACAAGGGCCTGATCGCATCACTCTTTGCCGGTGAAATATCTGTGAAATGTAAGTTCACTTGTCCCAGGTCCACTTTGTGATGCTGGCGGACGTGATGGTTTTGGGGTCCAGCGGGATTTAGACTGCCTGAGGTTTCCGAGCTTGTTTGTTTGCCTGAAGTACTTGCAGGGTGTGTACGGCGGCAGGTATACCCATCAACTCATTGTGGTATGTGTGGCAGAGCGGAACTAGCTGGAATGACAATTTGTCACTCTTGCTGTGCAGTCTTTGACAAATGCGCAGTCCTGCTTGAAGAGTAATATCTGGTGCTGACTTTCCTGCTCCCATTTTCGTGATGCAGATCCATGAAGTGTACCCGTCTGGAGCTGTGAGCGGTGCACCAATCACTGTGCACTTCTCTGGACGTGGATTCAGCAATGAAGAAGGCTTAGCATGCACCTTTGGTCAGATCACCACTGCAGCGACCTACGTCAGCGCAACGCGCATCACGTGTCCTTCCCCTTCGCTCTCACTCGAGCCTGGCTTGGTCGCCCTTGGTATCAGCGTCAACGGCGTGGAGATTGTACCTCAGGTTTGTTACACCATTGCATCGCAATCGATTTTTGCACAGAAATTGCTGAGTGTACGCACGGTATCATCGTCCCTGCCTGTGGCTACTCAGTGCAATATGTAGGCAACCTTTCCACTCACTCAGCATGTGGTTGACATTGTCATGTCGTCACGGTCAAAGCATGAAATCGTCTTGCTTTGGGGGCCATGAGCGACTACAGATGCCCTGGACGCGTTGCACATGAGTGTTGTCACAGAGTTGGAGCAACACATCACTGAAATGATAAGAAAATGCTCCGATTGCCACCGAATCAACTTTTGGCTGATGAGGTCTGTTCTTGTGTTCATGTCGCAGGTTCTGCCATTTGAGCTGGTGCCGCCATTCGATTTGCAGAAATTGGCGCCATCGAGCGGGCTGCAGCATGGCGGTACAGTGGTCACAATGGAAGGAGGGGGCTTCGCGGCATTGGTCAGAAGTGGCATGGAAGTGTCGTGCAGATGGACTGAACTTGCTGGAGGATGGCAGGCGGACACATTGGCTACACCTCTGTCGCCCACGATGATTTCATGTTTGACCCCTCCTGTAAGTCAGGCGGGCGAATATTCAGTGACCTTGGCGGGTCGTGGAGAAGCTGTGGTGTCACGGGTTGCGCTGAGATTCATGTTCCATGCGCTCCCACTTGTGAGCGGATTGGAACCCGACTATGCCCCAGCTGCAGCATCTGCAAGTACGCGTGTCACAGTGCAGCTGAGTACAGAATGGGATGTGCACCATGGACTGTCGTGCGTATTCTCTGTTGATGGGGCCACTGCGCTTACCTCTGCTACACCAGGCCCTGACAATTCAACAGTAGAGTGTGACGTGCCCCCAGTGTCACTTCTAAGTGACAGGGTCGACCCTCTGCTCAGCGCCATGCGAGCAACTCTCCGTGTCGTGGCAAAGGGTGATGAGTCTTTGGGCAGCGTCTCATCTGATGGGATGCCTTTCTGGTACATGCCAGTGCCTTACATCGACTCATTTGCACCGGCGAGCGGACTGGACTCAGGAGGCACAGAAGTTATCTTTACTGGAGGCAACTTTTCGCCAAAGCTGGCATTTGTGTGCCGCTTTGGAGACTCCGAAGTGGAGGCGGTCATCCAAACAAGCCACCTGGTGAGCTGCCTGTCACCACCCCTGAATGTGACACCAGTGGCCGACATTGCAGATGGCAGCGGAGCGCACTGGCATGTGCCGCTGCTGCTTCTTGAATGCAGCAGCATGCTGCACGTTGCAGCAGGAGAGTTTCAGTACCAAGTGCAGCCACTTCTACTGGCCATTGAGCCCTCGTCTGGGCCCAGCACCGGTGGAACGACTGTCACTTTGATCGGCACAGCCTTTACATCCCAATTGGGAGGCCCTCTCTGCAGTTTTGATGGTGTGCGAGTAGCAGCCACTGTCCTGAGCCCAACGCTTGCTTCATGCATAAGCCCAGCTGCCATGGCTGATGTCAGGCGTTCGGTGGTAACTGTGCAGCTCTTGTTTGCTTCTGCTCAAGACGCGTCTGCAACGGCACTCGGGGAGGCCAGCTTCACCTACTATCAGCACCCTGTGGTGACAACGTTGTCGCCGCAGCGCACTTATGCTTCGGATGTCAATTCCAGTGTGAATGTGACAATGGCAGGCAATGGGTTCGACTCTGCCCACGGCTTTGTGTGCAGATTCGGTACGACTGTATTCAGCGGTGAGATCTGGGACTCAGATACGGCTGTGTGCCGTGTCTCATGTGGCAACATTGAGGAAGCAACGGAGGCGCCAATCACAGTGTCCCTGAATGGCGGCATGGACTTCACTTCAAATGGTCCACTTTTCATCTGCCAAGCGCCAGTGCAGTTGGCATCTGTTGCCCCAATGCGAGGGCCTGAAGGCGGTGGCACCCTCGTAGACATCAGTGGCAACAGTTTCCTACGGCAAGGCCTGGCATGCAGCTTTGGCAAGGCAGCCCCTGTGGATGCTCAGTGGGTATCAGCAACCTTGATCAGGTGCGTCACACCGCCGGCTCTGAGCGCAGGCATGGTGCAAGTGCAGCTTACTGATTCTGACCAGAAGGTTGTCTCTCCATCACTGGCGTTCACCTACACACCCACCATCACTGTACTACATGCAAGCCCAGCTCATGTTGCATACAGTGATGTTGCAGCAGTGCGGGTACTAGTCACTGGGGCAGGGTTCCAGGATGTGCAGGAGCTTTCATGCGATGCCAGTGGTACCAGGGCTGCTGCACAGTGGGTCAGCACAACGGAAGTTGCCTGTTATGTACCACCTGGCATGGCTACTGGCAACGTGACTCTCACTGTCTCAAACAACGGTGTTGACTATGAAGGCGGTCGCCACGCGCTGATCACCATTCACCCCGCTGCTTCAGTGTTTGGGCTCTACCCGTCATGGACCATCACTGGTGGGGACAGAATGCTAGTGGAAGTCCATGGTGATGGTTTCTTCGCTGACGCTGCCAGTACATTCTGCCGATTTGGGCCATCGGCAGCCACTGTCGCAGCATCTGTGCTGAGCAGCCGTGTTGTCACCTGCTGGGCCCCACCTTCAGAAGTCACTGCCGTCAGTGTAGCGATATCGTGCAACATGGGGTTCACCTGGACAGTTGTCAGTCCAGCTGCTACGTTTCAGTATGTGCAAGCAGCGACCACTTCAGCTGTCACACCGAGCCATGGTCCAGAGAGCGGTGGGACATTGGTGACTGCGCTCGGCTCCGGCTTCAGTCGTGCATCTACATACGCCTGCCATTTCTGCAAAGCTGCTGATCGGCTTTGGCCTTGCAGCACCGGTGCGCAGGCGCCAGGTTCAGCCGTTTTCCTGGGCGCTACAGCAGTGGCCTGCATTACGCCACCAAACAGCCCAGGTTCCTATGCCCTGAGAGTTGTAGTGGATGGGCAGGTGAATGCGGTAGCCACAGAGCCATTGCTGTTTACATACACGCCAGAGCTGCAGGTGCTTTCTGTCCACCCTAACAACAGCCCATCGTCAGGCGGTGAGGTGATTTTGGTCCGTGGCACCAACTTCAACACGACGCAGGGGGAGGGACTCGCATGGTGCAGGTTTGAGTATTCCATTGTTCCAGCCACAGTGCACTCCGACACGCTTCTAGCGTGCACAGCACCGTCTCGCGAGGCGTCGCTCTTGGACAGTTCAAGCAGGCAAGCTTCCATGAGCATCAGCACAAATGGCGTGGACTTTGTTGGCAGCATTGCCTTCGCATTCACAGATGAGGCGAAGGTGGTGGACATGCACCCTGCAGTTGGCTCGTCGCTGGGCGGTACACGCGTTGTGGTGCATGCTCTGGGTTTGCCTCTGGGCCAGGATGTCTCTTGTGGATGGAGCAGCATGCCAACTGCAGTGCTGGTCGTTGCAGAGAGGCTAGATGCAACTCACATAGCCTGCACCAGCGTACCTGGCACACCGGGCACTCATGCGGAGCTGTTGCTTCAGCTTTCAGCGTCGTCTGCTCAGAGCACTGGTCACTTCTTCACGTACTTGCCGCCATTACAAGTCCACCAGGTGCAGCCAGACACGTTGTACGAGGATGAGCAAGCCACAATAATGGTTCAAGGTGGGGCGTTCCCTGATGTGCCTGAGCTCTGCTGTCGGATTGGAGGACGACTGTTTGCTGCGCGATGGACCAGCAGCACAGTGATCATGTGTCTGTTGTCAGCAAACCTCCCAGCTGTAGCTGATGGGGCGGGGCATCTGGTGGAGGTGTCTGCCAACGGCATAGATTTCTCCACTGCAGCTTCACGGCTGCACGTGCTGCCACGGGTGACCATACAGGGCATCAAGCCAGTTCTTGGGCCGGTGACAGGTGGCACTCATCTCATTGTCAACGGTGAGTGAGCATTAATCCACGAAAGAAAGCTGACATCTTAGGGCCAGGGCACCTGAGTGCATGCTCATTGCAAATGCAGGCAGCGGCAGCTCTAAGAGGCCATGACTTCCGCAGCTGTGTCACAGGGAGCAGAACGTGACGTAGAAGTACATGTGTAGCACAGCACCTTTCGGGAACAAGTCATTGAGCGCCAGGTATATCAGGGATGACTCACTCTAGTTTGTGCGCGCTTCACAATCATATGCAGATAGCACCAAATACAATTCTGGACTCCAGGCCAATAAGCACGCGCCTTTTGGAGACGGCATGATCTTTGGGACTTGCCGTTGTGTCTGATGCTGCGCAGTGACTGGGCCTTGACCTGACTTGTCAGCTTCAGATGAGATCATTGCAGGGTCCGTATGTTGATCGGTCACACTGAGCATTTCTGCGCCTTGTGCAGCAATATGTAGCAATTTACTGAGTTCACTTACACTATCAATATCCCTGGCCCAGCTGTCACTGACAATTCCCTGCTTGTATGTACTGCCGTAACGTCAGGCACTGGATTTCTCCTCCTCCCCCAGAAGCCACTCTGCCGTTTCACATATGCCAACAGCTTTGTGACCATCACTGCAGCCATCGTAAACAACGAAGGCCAGCTCCTGTGCATCACTCCTCCTGGACAGCAAGGCAAAGTGGATGTCAGCATCGGGGATGGTGATCGTGCAATGACTGCTACGCTGCAGTTTTTCTATCACTCCGCCGTCTCCACGTACTCACTGGCACCAGCCGCGGGTCCGAGCACAGGAGGCACTGTGCTAGTCATTGACACCTTGGCTACACAGCTTGAGGAAGCGTCATCTGCTGGGGTATTGCTGGACATCAAGTGCCGCGTTGGCGGTGTTGACGCTGTCCATGCCAAGGTAAGCGGCGACACTCTGCACCACAAACAATGTGGTTATGCCTGTGCCATCTACTTGTAGCCCAATGGGTCACATGTCTATGGCTACGGCAACTGAGCGGACAAGCGCAAGTTACTGCATGCTATCTGCAACGTGTAGTGACATGATGACGTTTGACCATTCTCTGTGTCATGAACTCTGTTGATGTCATTGCTAAGCAGAACCATCATGCGTACACCTCTCAGTCATGATGGCAATAATGTTTATGACTGACATTGTGTTGTGTGCATGCGACCCGCAAGCCTGTTGGACGGAGATTACGGTTTGTGCAACACTTTCCATATGCTCTTCTTGCTTCTCTGATGTGTATCGTGCGTGAGTGCAATGTACACTCACGTTGGTATTGTCTTTCTTGTACATGGTTTGGTGTGTGCGTGCAGGTTGAGGAGGATGGGCGTGTCACGTGCATCACGCCCGCAAGCAGGCTTACCAGGGGTCAAGCGCTTGTGCGATTGAGCTTAAACGGTGGTGTGGACTTCAACGCAGCATACTCTGCTCCAGTGTTCACCTACTACGCTCCACCTACACTGACTAGCGTGAGACCTGAGCGAATTTCTGCGAGCGGTGGCACTCAGCTGCTGGTCTCCGGCAATGGCTTCTTCAGAACTGCCACAAACATGGCCTGCATCATTGGGTCATCTGAGTTTGTGCAGGCGCACTGGATATCTGAGGGGACCATTACTTGCCAGGCACCACCGCACCATCCAGGTCTGGCTTCACTTGCCGTAACTATGAATGGGCAGGACACCACAGAAGGGTACGTCTACGTACAGTATGTGCCGGAGCTAGCAGTCACTGCCATTATCCCAGACCGTGTGCCACAGTGGAGCATGTCCCCAGTCATCCTGCACGGCTCAGGGTTTGTTGACTCTGAGCTTCTTTCAGCCAGGATATCAGTGCCAGGGCGACCAGACATGGTGTTGCCTCTGCAGTTTGTGACGCCTGCTGCCGTTCGGCTTCAAGTGCCAGCCATCTTCGACGAGGGGAAAGTGAGGTCAGCCATCTCAGTCTCCGTCAACGGTGTCAGCTTCTCCAAAACTTCACAGCTGGAGCATGTGCCACGGCCCCAGGTGCTGAGCGTCCGCCCGGTGTCTGCTAGCGCTGGTACAGGCACCACATTGACACTGACTGGCAGTGGGCTGGACGCTATGGGCAGTGTATCCTGTGTCTTTGTGCCCCGGACGCTCACTGACACCGACATTGGCAATCCTACAGATGGCGGTGCAGCTGTACATAAGCCAGCCCAAGTGCATGGTGATGGCACTGCATCTTGCACAATGCCGCTTCTGATCAGTCCTGGACTCTATGTGCTGGGTGCAGCAACTGCCGAAGATGACATTGCCGACATGACTGCTGTTGGGTTCCTGGTCACGCCACCTATGGTCATCTCAGCCTGCATGCCTGGCAGTATATCAGAGGCGGGCAGCACTCTGGTGACTTGCTCAGGGACATTCAACGAGCACTTGCCGCATCTGTGCAGGTTCGGCTCGTCTGCACCAGAGCCAGCAGCCACCTTCACTTCGGCTCTGATACAATGCTTGTCGCCGCAAATGGCACCAGGGCCCGTCCCGCTGTACCTGACTGACAATGGGCATGACTGGGTGGCCGTGCCAGATCCCCTGTACTGCCAGCCGCACATGGTGGCGCACACGCTGCGTCCATCGACAGGACCCCTTGTGGGTGGCACTTTGCTGCACATAAGTGGCTCTGGGTTCCATCCCTCATCAGGCGTCGATCAGCCGGACTTGGCTCATTCCTTTGCCAGCAAAGGCGCATGGCAGCCATACTGCAGCTTTGATGGGCTTGAAGTACCCGGCCGAGTGGTCAACGAATCACTCATCACATGTACAACCCCAGCATATCAACAGGCTGGCAGCATCGATGTTGCGGTTGTGATCCGTGTGCCCTATACAAAGCAGAAGATGGTACTTCACACAGCAGACAGCGCTGGTTTGGTGTTCACCTTCTATCAACCGCCCTTCCTGACGTCTCTGCATCCTCATGCTGGCTCAGCAGCGGGCGGTCTGACCATCACCCTCACAGGATCTGATTTCATGGACTCCACCAACCCCACTGTCAGGTTTGCACTACAGCAAGAACAGCGCAGCACTGTGTCTGTGGATGTACCAGCCCTCTTTGTGTCACCAACGGAACTGCAGGTGGTTACTCCACCAGTGACACACCTTCTGCCGCATGGTGGTGGTGCAACACTGGCTGTCTCTAACAATGCTGTTGATTTCAACAGTGCGGGTGAATTGAGCTTCTACTTCACAGCAGCCATCGTCATACATGGTGTGCAGCCCAGCGTGCTTCGCGAGGTGGGAGGCACCGTGGTATTGGTTCGTGGGGAGAACTTTGAGATCACATACCCCTCCCTGCTGTCTTGCCGTTTTGGTGAGGGCTACGTGGTGCCTGCGACCCGGCTCAGCAGCACAGCGCTGACGTGCGCAACACCGCGTTTGGCTCCAGCTGCTGCGGTGCCACTTTCTGTGAGCAACAATGGTGCAGAATGGTCGACGCCATTGCCCATCGAGATCAGGCCACTTACTGCCATCATATCTGCTGCTCCCGCATCAGGGCCAACAGATGGGGGGACGCCAGTGACGGTCCTTGGGACTGGGTTTGCTCAGAATGACCAGTACGTGTGCTGGTTTGGGGCATATTCTACTCATGGCCTTTTCGTCGACAGCACCACCCTTCTATGCCACTCTCCGCCCACCACTGCAGAGTGTGTGGAGCTGAGAGTGTTGCCAGCACCTTTGGCAGGGCCATCAGAAGCAGACGTGCTCATGCCTGTGAGAGGTGGTGACCCTGCACAGGGCATGCTACTCAGCTTCTGCTACTATGAGCCACCAGCTGCTGTGGGGTTAGTGCCAGCTTGTGGACCAGTGAGTGGCGGTACACAGGTCACAGTGTATGGCAGCGGGTTCGTGAACTCCTCGCAGCTGCAGTGCCGCTTTGACAGCATTGTGGTGCCGGCCATTTTCATACGAGCATCCCTGGTGCAGTGCACAGCCCCTGCCACCAAGTTGGCTTCGTCCGTGCACCTATCAGTCAGCAACAATGGCGTTGATTTCATGCAGGTCGGCCTTCCTGTGTACACGTATTCCAACATGCCTGCAGTCTCAGCCCTTCAACCTTCTGCCGGGTCCACTGCTGGTGGTACCACAGTAGTGGTCACAGGAGCTGACTTCTGGCAGTGCGGCAACACACAGCCCTTGTGCCAATTTGGTCAGCTGCCTGCAGTGCCCGCCTTCATCCGGAACCCCACCGAGCTAAGCTGCACAAGTCCATCCGCTTCTGCCAGTGGGAATCATGCACTAAGCTTCTCTGTATCGTTGAATGGCCAGCAGTTCTCGCCAGGGAATGCCACGTTCTATTACACTGCAACACCAGTGGTGACAGCCATGCATCCTCTAGTTGGCCCAGCAATCGGTGGCACTGTTGTCACTGGCAAAGGGGCAAACCTTGCCGCCATCATCAGCCCTCTGTGCCAGTTTGGTGACTCTATTGTGCCTGCAGAAGTGTCAACAGATGAGCTCTTCTCTTGCGTGGCTCCCACATCAGCGCAAGGCCAGGATGTTCCCATGATGCTGCTGGACGCTGGCAACAGGATTGTTCCACAGCCCTTCAGGTTCCAGTATATCGTGGACCCAGTTGTTGATCAGATGCATCCTGCCGCTGGTCCCACTGGAGGCGGAACAGTGGTGCTTTTGAATGGTTCCGGATTTACTCCGACTGCCTCCATGGCCTGCCGCTTTGGTCCCGCAGCACCGGTATCGGCGACGTACATGAGCAACACTGCCATCAGCTGTACGGCACCAGCACAAGACGCAAATGGGCAAGATACACCCAGATCATCTGCCAGTGCAGAGCTGTTCATTGCGGTCAATGGGCAGGACTTCGTACCCACGGGGCTTGCTTACACCTACTACCCTGCTCCTGAAGTGGACAGGATTGTGCCAGCCTTTGGGCCTACAGATGGGCAGGGTGCCGTGGACGTGGTGGTGATGGGCCAGCATCTGACTGGTGGCATACGGCCTCTGTGCAGATTTGGCGAAGCTTCAGAACCGGTTCCTGCGCGTGATGCACAGGATGGTACTCTGGTGTGTCGGCCGCCGCCCACCCCCGCTGCATCAGGCATGGAGGTGCGTGAGGTACAGCGCGTTGCGGTCGCAAGCCCAAGAGCTGGACCGTCGCAGCAAAAAGTTGAGGTGTACGCTTCCCCGGAGGCCAGCGAGGTGCAGGAAGTCACAATCAGCGGCAGGGGGCGGCAACCACAAGTACAGGCTATCACAGTGCATGCGCAGCTGGATGCCACAGAAGTTGGCGTTCAAACAGTGCAGGTGGCGTTGGCGCACCGCCCAGCTGTTCAGCGTGTCGAAGTGGCTGCCTCTAGCAGCATCAGTGAAATGCAAGTGGTGGTGCTTGCTGCAAATGCATCAACGGGCCTGCAGGGCTTCTTCAGGCTTGAGCACGGCTACAATAGCACTGCAGCAATAGCTGTCGGCGCGAGTGCGAACGACGTGGAACTGGCTCTATCTGCACTGCCATCATTGGGCTATGCGGTGTCAGTGACCGCTCAAGGCACTGTGACAGCAGGAGGGGCGGTTGGCATAGCATACAATGTCACCTGCACGCACGTGCCAGGAAGCTTGTCGCTCATCAGGGTCAACTCAAACGGACTCTATGGCGATGGTATAGTGGCCATGACATATGTGGGCTCACCTGGCATCAATGCCGCGGTACAGCGGGTGGCACTTGACCGGGCCACAGGCGGAACATTCACGCTGGCTTTGCAGGGTGCCACAACAGCTCCACTCGCATTCAATGCAGCTGCCAGCGAAATGGCCAGTGCATTGGGAACACTGCCAACGGTCGGGCATGTACACGTGACAACAGCTCAACAAGGTTTCAGCCTGTACTGGGATGTTACCTTCGTTGAACGCGCAGGCAACATTCCTTTGATGGCTGCTCATTCTGTGAACCTGACGGCAGCGGCTTCATCAGGCCCTGCAGACCTGAAAGTAGTGGAACTGACCCCAGGAGCAGCTGTACCCCTTGGAGGATCAATGGTCCTGTCGTTCGATGCAGATCGCAACGGTGCAATCAGCAGCACTGAAAGCGTCAACGTCTCATGCAATGCTTCGGCCCAGCTTCTCCAGGATCAGTTGCGCTCGCTTGGAGGCGCTGCAGCTGGTGTTCTGGTTGCCAAAGAAGACCGGCCAGCCAGTGTATGGACCGTGACCTTCTCTACAGGCACAGATGCTCCTTTGCTGGTGCTCAACACATCGACACTGACCGGTACGGCTCCGCATGGCCAGGTGACAGAAATTTCTCGCGGGACGGAGTACGAAATGCAACAGGTTCAGAGCTCTGCTGCGGCGTCACACGGCAACTACTGGCATATGGAATGGCTTGGGCAGCGCACGACAGATCTGGCATATGACGAATCAGACGTCACTGTCGCCGCTGCATTGGATGCACTGCCAAGCTTGTGGCCCGGCGCTACATCAGTGGCCAGAAGCTGTGATGTGCTGAACGTCTGCACTTGGACAGTGACATTCATGGTGCCTGTGCAAGCTGATCCGCTGCCGCTGCTCATCGCCAACGGGCCAGTGGCGCTTCATGTTAGCCAGCTTCAGTCCGGCAGCGTGAGCCTGGTGTCTGGTTCACTTCTGGTGAGCTGGTCAGGACAGTCCGGTGTCTCGACACTCACCGTCCCTGTCGATGCCTCTGATGTGGAGTTTCAGAGTGCATTGGAGACCGCCGCCGACCTTGGGCGTGTGGAAGTGGTGCGAAGTGATACCAGCCTCACTGGCTTCTCAGCGTATACGTGGTCCATCACCTTTCTGGACTACGCAGGGGCTGTACCTGCGCTGGCTGTGAGTGCAGAGGGAGCTACGTCAAGTGGCATCATCACGGCAACGGCAAGTGTGGTGCAGGCAGGCACCGGTCCTTGCTGTGTTAGCGGCATCTTTGACCTGAGCTTGTCTGGACAGCTGCTGGCTACGATTGACATGACACCGCAGGCATTCCCTTCTCCCGCAGAGTGGGCCCAGCTTCTCAAAGGCGCACTGACAGCCGTTGACGTTGACGTGACCTCCATTGCTCATACACCATTGGTGAGCAATGGCGCACAATGGCTCATCACGTTCAGCGAAAGCGCGGGTAGTGATGTGCCTCTGCTGGATGCCACGAGCATATCGCTAATCCGTGGTGTGGCTGATGTGGTGCAGTTGCAACCATTAGCACGACAGGCCGTGCAGCGAATTGTGCTCAGCGCCACCTCAGAAGTGATCAGCGGCTCATTCACGCTGACTCTGGTGGTAGCGGCGAGTATGAGTTTCACGTCTCGGCCGGTGCCATGGAATGTGACCCCTGCACTGCTGCAAAGAGTGCTGTATGAAGACATGGGCATAGTGGCAGAGGTGCTCTTAGCAGACACATCTCTCATGGCTGACTTTGTGAGGGCGTGGGATGTCTCCTTTGAAGGAGTTGCTGGCCCAGTGCCTCTGCTCAACTGCCTGCTGTCGAACGCTGCTGCAGCGAGCACAGACGACATCACATGCAATGTGACCCCCATGCAAGCCGCAACGTCACAGCCACTAGGCGGCAGCTTTCAGCTTGAGCATGATGGGGCGTACACTGCGGCACTGGACTTCAATTCTGCTGCCAGTGATGTGGCTGATCAGCTGCTGAAGCTGCCTGGCCTTCGAGCGGTAGAGGTGACTCGGTCCATCACACTGTCATCGATCGTATACCAGGTGACATTTGCTGGTATTGCTGGAGACGTGCCCTTGCTGGGTCATGATGACACGTTGCTCACGGGACTGGGCTCCAGCATGTCAGTGCAGGAAGTGCAGAGGGGCTCACGGTGGGGCGGTGACTTCGTCTTGGCTTTTGAAGGAAGGTCGACATCCCCCATACCCTTTGATGCGGAGGCGGACATAGTCAAGCACGCACTACAAGCGATCATGGATGCCGATGCCAACACAGTGCAAGTACACCGCAGTACAGCTGAGTGGGGCTACAGCTGGAATGTGGTGTTGCAGGACCTGCCTGCAGGGGCAGCCCTGCTACAAGTCGGTGGACACTCACTGGAAGGAACTGACAGCGGTGTGTGGGTGCAAGCCGTTGATGCTGGTGTCTCCGAGCATGGCGGCACGTTTACGTTGTCGTTCCTGCACGAGAAGACATGGCCAATTGGCTGGGATGCGTCGACGGCACAGGTAATTGGCTAATATCCCAGTAAAATCCTACTATACATGGCCGGTGATGCGTGCAGAGCTACACATGTAAATTATTTGAAGAATGAAGAGTACATGTGCAGGGATGGGTCTCGCAGGGCAGTACACCAGGCGTGCTGTGAGTCTGGCGGTCGACTCACAAGCGCATCACCTACTCACGCAACCTCAATGCCTTTCTTTGCTGCATGTGTGCTTGTGTTGCGTGCAGGTGAAAGAAGCTCTTGAGCACTTGCACGGCGTTGGGATTGTGACGGTGACGCCCACAACGATGTTGGAGAGCAACTGGGCAGGGCATGCATGGCTGGTAGAGTTTGAACCATACGGCCAGCCACAACACCTCGGGCCATCGCCTCTGCTTGAAGCTGACGGCTCTCAGCTGGTTGGGCGGGCGTCACGCGCCTGGGTCGAGCGAGTGTCAGCAGGGTGCTGCTCATTTCAAGTGTCACTCAATGGCCATGATTGGACCGCCGCAGATGCTGCTTCTTACCACTACCTAGCCGCTCCTATCATCGAATCCGTCACGCCTGCGAATGGCCCAGTCAGTGGTGGGACCACACTGGAGATCACAGGAGGCATGTTCAGCACGGACGTCGGCTTGCTGTGTGTATTCCTGGACATCGGGCATGAGGCTCCTGCAAAGAGGCTCAGCAGCACCACAGTGCAGTGTGCCACGCCACCCGTGCCCGAAGCAACTTCTTCAAGCGTGGCCATTAGGTAAGCATCGAACACTGATTGCCAACAACCTGTTTGTACGCGCACAATGGACTGCTGCAACACTTTCAAACGTGTCTCAACCCGTTTGAAACTGATCTGTCTGCAATTATTGCACTGTTGTGCTGACAGGTATGGCGAGGAAGGGCTGCTGGCGACATCAGCTGTGCAATTCACCTGGCATGGTGAAGTGCGGCTTAGCAAACTGCAGCCCGCATTTGGGAGCAACGGTGACGTGGCTGTGTTGCTCGCATCAGACGCTCATTATCCAGAGACCAGTGTTGTAGAATGCATTGTTGATGTGGTTGTACCAGGCATGCTGCAGGGAGATGGAGCATCCATTGACCGGTTGCACCAGACGCATGCTGCAGCTAGCATGCGGCAGCCTGCAGGGCAGTGGGGATACTGGTGCACTGTACCCCGTCTTGATGATGTCTTCGATGTCTCCAATGGGGGGTGGGACTCCAAGCAGACTGGAGCAACCGCAACTATAACGCTCACAGCCAACGGTGGTGTAGATGTTGCTGGCCCACCGCTGCAGTACCAGTACAATCCCAGGCCCAGCCTCATTTCCTTGTACCCTGCTCTTGGCAGTTTTGCAGGAGGCACGCTGGTCAAGACCACAGGCACAAACTTCATCTTGCCGTGGGACACCGATGACACGTGCGCCTGCAACTTTGGCGGAGTACACTGGGTGACAGCAGAGGTGCTGTCAGAGACAGCGATGACTTGCACTGCTCCCCCATTCCCGCTGACAAATTCCACCCAGACGGTCACGATCACTGCAGCTGGCAACTTCAACAACGAGGTACAGGCAGTGGAGGTATGGTTGCACGTCAACACTGCTGCGACGGGCACCTTTGTCCTGATGTTGGAGGGGCAATCAACACCTGCGTTACACGTCAGCGCCAGTGACCAAGATGTGCAGAGCGCATTGAGTGCACTAGCCAGCGTTGGCCATGCCGTGGTGGCATCCAGTGCCAGAAGCGAGATTGGCGCTGGTGGTGTCTCATTCGATATTACCACATGGACGGTCACATTTGCGGCGAGGTCGGGGGAGATTCCGACCATGACTGCTGACGTTTCTGGCATGGTTAACATGGCTGCTGGCGAGCAGGTGGTGGTGCGCACCCTGGTGCAGGGCTCCTGGGGTGGTGCTGCTCCAGAAGTGCAGGTGAGAGCTCTAACTCGGTTCAGCTTTGACCATGTTTCAACTTTCGATCATATCCAGATGATTGTTGCAAAATAAAGGTATGGTCATGAGTGCAGATGATGAAGACCTCTAGATGCACCCCAGTGCTGTCCAGAAGTATGTACATCCTCAGTAATGGTGACATTCGATGATCAGCACCGACAAGCAGAGTCTTGTCATACAGGCATCACATCCTTGTAGCCTGTGACATACCACGAGAATCGGCTGATCGCCATGCCACGGCAATGATTTTACCAGCAGCACATAAGATTTGTATGTACCACACTGCTTACAGGGGCCTATGCAGTGTACTTCTGGCCCATGCGTCAACCATATTGATCCGAGGTTGTCGCTGACTATGCTGCATTTTTCTGCTTTTGCATCTGCAACAGGTGTTCGCTACATCGATGAATGCTGGCGCAGTGCCAGTAGCAGAACTGCAGACGATCTCAGTGGCAGCCACCTCACCCCCAGTGCCTGAAGTGCAATCAGTGACGTTGGCTAGCAGTGTGCCTGTCACTGGCAGCTGGCAGCTAGTGTACGGGTCGGCAACAACAGCCCTTCTAGCCCCAGACGCAAGTGCTACCGCAGTAGCAGAAGTCCTCACGCTGCTGCCTGATGTGGGTGCGGTCACCGTCCACCGTCTGGCTGCTGGATCCTGGGGATATCAGTGGCTCATCACTTTTGATGACTTTGGCGACCGTGGCGAAATGACTACAGGCTCCAGCCACCTGGCTGTTACACCGAGTGTCTCAACAGTCATCAACGGCACGGATCCTGTGGGAGGTACCTTCATCCTGCAATCAGACCTGGGATCAACCCCCCCACTGGCACATGACATATCTTCTGATGACCTAGCTGCGGCACTCATTCCAATTGTGCCTCACCTAGCAGCTGTGAATGTTTCGGTGCTGGCTGCTGGGCAAGGTCGTGTCTTCTATGTGCTATACGCACCTGAGGCAGGCAACGTCACGGCACTGATCCTACACGCATCTGGCCTCAGTGGGGACAACTTGGCGCCACAGGTGTCATCGATAGATGGCTATGGTGTCGTTGTTGGGGGCACATACACGCTTGCCATTGGTGGGAACGTCACAACTCCTCTGGCATACGATGCTGAGGCAGCAGATGTGATGGCAGCTCTCAATGCACTTGACGCCATGCCTGGCATCATTGTTGTGCAGCACTCGAGTTTGAGCGCAGGGCTGTACCAGTGGCAAGTCGTGTTCCCGGTCGAACAAGGCAATGTCGCTGATCTGACGGTTGATGATACTGGGCTTACAGGTGGGGCCCAAGCAGCTCTTCTGAGCACAGTGGATGGGACCTTTGTGCCCATGGCAGGTGCCTTCGACCTGGTGTATGATGGGAACCTGACCACATTGGTGGCTTTTCCAAGTGCGCTACAGTTTCAAGATGCTGTTGCAGCGGTAGTACCAGACAGTGCTGCCATTGGCGGCGTCACACAGAATGCCATCACTGATGCCAGCAGAATTGGCTTCAATTACACTGTATCTTTTGCTGCAGGGTTCAAGGCTGACCCACTGCAAGCCACAGGCCTTGACAAGCTTGCCGGTGCGGGGGTACAAGTGGACATCAGCGGCAGTCTACAGAGCTCCCTGTCGCCACTTGTCACAGTTGAAGTGACCTGTAACGGCGGCAAGGACACCACGAGCAATGCTCTTCTGTTTGAGTACCATGACCCAGTCATCCTCGTGGCACTGTCGCCCGTCTCTGGGCCAGCTCAGGGTGGAACAGAGGTACTAATCACTGCAGCACAGGACGATTTCCAGCTCGCATCAGGAGAAGCACAGGTGCTGTGCAGATTTGGTGAAGCTGTAGTGACCGGCACCGTGGTGTCTCCACAGGAGGTGGTGTGCCACACACCAGCGCACACACTGGATGCCAACGCGGGCTCAATGGCAGTGGGAGTGAATGTGAGCATCAACCAACAGCAGTTCACATCTTCCAGTCTGGTGTTCACCTACTTCGCCGGCGGCGGCCAACTGCAGATGTCTCCACTTGCTGGACCCATGACTGGTGGCACAAATGTCACCATCTCAGCACCGGAACTGGAGGTGGTCATGGCATCCTCAGGTAAGCACTTGTTGTACAATGCCTTGCCATCACTGTATGGCCACCAACGTGTGAGACACTGCAGCGAAAAATCATGAGGGAGTGTGCTGACTGCACTGCTCACACTCGACCTGCTTCAGAATTTTCAATTTATCTGTTTTGACCTGTTGGTTACTGCAGGTTTGCACTCGCGCATGCTCTACATGATTGGGTGCATACGCATACACTTACCCTACCCTGCTCTGCATCCATCAATATCCTTGTCTGCAGGCTTGTTCTGCATGTTTGGCTCAGCAGTGGTCTCTGCCATCGACTTTGGCTATGGTTATGCTGTGTGTGGAGCACCACCTGTTCCCGACCCGGAGGAAGTTGCCCTTGAGATCTCAGTCAACAACGGCACTGATTTCACCAGCTATGGCACACAGTGGACCTACCTTCCCGTAGCACACGTGGCTGCGCTTGATCCATCATGGGGTGGCGCAGCCGGTGGCACGCCACTTCGTGTTACTGGCGGCCCATTTCCGCAGGCAACATCAGCAGCAGCCACATTGGCTTGCAAGGTTGGGACTGCGGTTGTGCCTGCTACTTGGGTCAGCCCATCAGAGCTTTCCTGCACCACGCCAGCTGTGGAGCGGATTGCGGAGGTGCAGACTGTGTATGCATCAGCGCTTGCATACGCACCACAGGTGACAGAGATACAGCTCAGCGCTGATGCACCTGTGAACGAGGTCCACCAAGTGACCGTGGGCAGCAATCAGGTACGTGAACTCTATCGCGTCGTGCTTGCCGGTGCCACTTGCTAACCCATGACGACCTAGTACTAATTTTTATCTCTTGCCCTTCTGGTGCTTGCGTCTGACACAGGTGGTACCTGAGGTGCAGCAATTGCAGATTGTATGGGATGACGTGGATGAAGTGCAGTATGTCACGGTGGCCCATGATCTCATGGCGCCATTGGTAGCCACTGTGTCAACACAAGTCTCTCCTACGCAGCCCACCATTCAGCGGATCACAACAACCGCAGATGAGGTGTGGGCAAGTATCACGCTTGGCCTCAGAGTCCTCAACGATGGCGCAGCTGCTGCTGGGGAGGTACAACTGGTGCAATCCACAACTGCGAGCGGCGTGTTCACACTGAGCCGAGCGGGCATGACTACTGTCAACATGAACTATGACGCCACAGCATCACAGCTGAAGCAAGCAATGACAGACGCGTTCTCTGACATCACCGCGGGGCAACAATTGTCTGTGAGCCCTGTCAGCACTGGCGGACCATGGGCTTGGAGCATCACTTTTCCTGCCAGCATGGGCCCCATTGGCCAACTGGCTGTTGTGGCCTCTGGAGGTGCATCAGTCACAGCACAGGTTACACAGCTGGGCTCTGTTCAGGAAGTTCAAGAGGTACGTCAAGAGCACATTAGAGCGCACCGATTCTGTTGCATGAAGTGTCATTTGCTGATGTGGATCACCTGCATTTGTGTACTGACTGTCTGGTTTGCTAATTGTTCTCAGGTGGTGTTCACTGGAGCACCGGGAGGTGGTACATTTTCACTGGCCTTCGGCAACGCCTCGACGGTGGCCTTACCGTACAATGTGACGGCGCAGGAGCTACGAGACGCTCTGGAGGTAGTGCCGGGCATAGGGCTGGTATCTGTAGCACAGCTGACGAGTGAAAGCTGGTCAATCACCTTCCTCGAGCTGCCTGGACATGTGCCATCGTTGACCTCATCATCGGCGTTGTGGAGCGGGGTGAATGCCACTGTCAACACCATCACACCGGGCACCTCCACTCATCTTGGCGGCAATGTGATGCTCTCATACGGCGCACAGCCAGGCATTTTCCTCCCTGTGGGCTCAACTGCGCCCCAGATTGAGTCGGCCCTACAGACTGCCTTTGCCATGGCAAATGTCTCAGTCACCGTGTTTCCCCAGCTGGCAGGTGTTGCATGGGTCATCACCAGCCAGGATGCGGCTGCAGATATGTCGCAGCTGACGGCAGACGGCTCTCAACTGACTGGAACAACGCCGGCAGCAGCACTAGCAGATGATGTAGCCACAAATACTATTGGTGGCTCGTTCCTTCTTGCGCGACATGGCTACATGCTAGACCACTCATATGGGCTGGCCAGCGTGGCTGCTGATGCAGATGAGAGTGAGATGGAGGCAGCGCTACTGCAGCTTCGGTTCACTGATGTCGCAGTGACAAGGGACGTTGCTACTGCACAAGGCGGCTATACCTGGAGCATTACATTCGGCCTTGCTGAGGGGAATGTAGGCCTCGTACAAACATATGCAGCTGAGCTCCGGGGGGCGGGGGCCCTGGTGAATGCGGACATAGTCCAGGAAGGCCATGTCCCTGAAGTACAGCGTGTGACACTTGAAGCTCATTCAAACCTTACCGGTGGTACCTTCACTCTGGAGGTGCTTGGCTTTGGGTCTACGGCAGCGCTGGACTTCAACGCAACCACGTCGGCCATGACTGCTGCACTGATGGAACTGCCGGAGCTGGGGGCTGTAGAAGTGCATAGGACTGGACCTTCAGGCACAAGCTATCTATTGCCTGACCAGGCACAGGTGTCATGGTATCTGTCGCCCTCGAAACCGTCTGGCATCGTACAGGTGTACACATGGGACATTACATTCTGGGGGCATGTTGGCTCACTGCCTCTGATGGTTGCAGATGCCGCCACTGTGACAGGCGATGTAGCAGCAGATGTCAAGGTGGAGCGCCTTGCTCAGGGCACAGCCATTCCTCTATCTGGCACGTGGCAGCTCATTGTGGACGGCAATGGGTCCGATTTAATACCATACGATGCCTCGGCTGCTGAGGTGGAGGCAGCTGTGCAGCTGGTAGCTGCGGGTGGTGAGGTGACAGTGGCGGAGGTGGCTCCTGATGTTTACGGACAGCGGTCATGGACCATCTCGATCTATGCCTACAACGACCCTGTCAGGGCCAGTGCAATGCAGGTAGCAGTGGACAGCTCCCACCTGGTGGGAACCGCTGCTGGCATATCACTTGACCTCACGGGCGACTTCTACTCGAAGGAGATTCAGCGCATCACAGCGTTGGCAACAATGGGGAGTGTGGCATGCAGCTTTAGTGGCCAGCCAATACCTCCATTTGCTTCAGCCGCAAATGCTTCAGAAGTGCAAGCAGCTCTAGCTTCAGTGGATGCAACGGTGCTGGGGGCAACAAACGTAACTGTCGTGGCGACGACACCAACTTTTGTGTGGCAGATAGCTTTTCTGGCCAACGTGGCTCCACAGGCTCTCATCGACTGCACTCCTACAGATGCTGTAGTCGCACGGGTGCAGCAGGCTGATGTTGTGAGTTCCCTCGTACCGACGGGCACGTTCCAGCTGGCGTATGACTTCTTTGGTGCTGCTGAGCAGTGGACGCCCCCATTGGCCTCGAATACGCTCGCAGCAAATGTGCAAGCAGCTCTGCGTGGACTGCCTGGCATGTCTGCTGTAGAGGTCATTGACCTGCCCACCGCCCTCAATGGCGCTTCTGTCTGGGCAGTCAGCTTCAAGGGCAGCAACCTTACTGGTGATGTGCCACTGCTTCGCACAGACGCGAGCCAGCTGACTGGCATCAATCCTGCTGTGCGGGTTTGGGAGCACACTGCTGGCGGTCAGCCGTCGGGCCGGTTTTCAGCAGAGTTTAACACACAGCCAACTGGGTTCCAGGTAAGATGACTGGCAAGCTCATTTCTGCTTGTGTGGCAGTTTACTCTGCTGACTCTGTTTGCCATTGCAACAACTGCACACAACATGAACCAACTCTGAAGTACATGTCTGTATTCCATGCTTGTGACGCAGGATCCATATACGGACTGGATTGAGGTGGGCGCATCCGCTGAGGAGGTGCAAGCAGCGGTGATGGCCACTCGCCTCATTGCTCACGTTGATGTTGTCGAACTCGCGGACCATCTGCTGCCGGATGGCAAACCGTATGGATGGGAGCTCACCTTCAGCCACTTCAATGCGGTGACCGGAACGATGACCGGTCAGTCTGGAAACCTGGTGCAACTGCGCATGAAGACCAATGAAATGGTGGGCTACAATGCTGACATTGCTGTCAACACCGCACAAGATGGGCAAGATGTCATATCTGGCAACTTCAGCATTGGCTTTGGTGGAACCAACGTCAGCCTGCCGCACAATGCCACTGCCGCTGAGATGCATGATGCCCTGGTATCAACTGGGCTGTCAGTAAATACAACGATTACTCGCAGCGGCCCAACGCCAGAGGGTGGGTTCAGCTGGACACTCACATTGCCAAACTACCTGCCGCTTGATGCATTCAATGGCACATTCAACGTGAGCAGCGCAACACTGCAGGGCACAAGCCCATATGTGACAAGCCAGCTTGTTCGAGAAGCGGTGCCAGCACTGGGTGGGGCGTTCACCATTTCGATGCGCTCATCGAGTCCAGTGAGTGTGGCATTTGACACAGGTGCAGCATCGCTGCAGCAAATGCTGCAGGGTATCGCTCCTGGTGTTGTCGTCACTGGCTCTGCGGCAGACCTGTCAACAGGCTCACGTGCATGGCAGCTCACGTTTGCACCGCTACAATATGCAACCGGTGTGGTGGTAAATCTAGACAACACCACTCTCCAGGGAAGCAGCGTGGATCTCTCAGGGGTAACTGTGCACAACAGCACAAGTGCTGATGTAGCTCTGCTGGAGCTTCCTATAGGTGCAACAGGGACGTTCGAGCTATTCGTGAGCGCAACGGGTACTTCAGCAGCAGCAAGCAGTGGACCGCTTCCTCCCTCAGTTGGCACAGCAGACCTGGCTGCTGCAGTCTCAGCGTTGCCGGGAATTGGCGGTGTATATATGGAGCGCACTGACACAGCAACCGCCACACAGTGGTACATGCTTTTTGCCGAGCGCTACAACACCAGCGGGGCGCTGGCTTTGAACAGCAGCCTGCTATCATCATCAGCTGCAGGCATTGCTGCCAACCTCTCTACAGTGGTGCCATACACCGATGGGACGCTCACAGGCTTGGGCGGGACCTTCACCCTGACATACAGCCAGTTTTGTCGTGCGACAGTGACAGGCATGTGGTGCGCGCCCGCCACGACAGCGCCGCTTGCAATCAATGCCAGCAACGCCGAGGTCGCTGCTGCACTCACAGCTCTGCCGGGAGTGTTGAGTGTGACGGTTGATAGTGCAGTGGCTGTCGCTGTACCGTCAGCAAGTGGTTATGGCATCGCCAGCATAGAGACCCAACTCGCAATCACTTTCAATCAGGTACGTGGTGCATGTGACTGTGTTGCAATATATAGCTTTTCAGCTAGTGCTGTTGCCTTTCGACAAAAGTCTGCTTGCACAGCCAGTTGACTTATTTGCAACGATGCCTGCTGCTGATGCTTTCACAGGTGGAATTGAATGCAGCGGGGGATGCAGTCGCTGCTGAATGGGCTGCAACATGGACGCCACAACGAGCATCACAACACTGGGCTGGTGCGCTTATTACAGGTAGGCTTGTTTGAGCATCAAGTGGAATTCAGGCCAACTCCAATTTGGTTCATAGGTAGAGTACGGTAGTGAGTGCGTCTGTATGTGTGTCATGTCAGATGCGGTGGACTACAGTTGACGAGACGATGACCATCCTCTTGAACGCAAGTCATCCGGTAACCATCGGCGCAGTTACTGCAGCTTACTGCGCCATCTGGTTCAACACCAAACACATCCTCTCACAAATCTCATTCTCTCATGTCTTGCATGTCGCGCAAATGCTCTCATGCTACAGGTGGAGACTTACCTGCCTTAGGGGCAGCTGGGGCCTTGACGGGCACGGATGCAAGCATTGTGGTTCATGAGACTGTGAAGGGCCAGGCTGTCACAGTGGCGCTTTCTGTGCCTGTTGAGGTCTCTTTGAATGGCCAGGACTGGACAAGCAACGGTGAGCGGACGCTAGAATCTCCGCTCCAAGCCAGAGCAAACCCTTGCATTGGTGTGGCAACATGCCCCCCAAACACAGCGTCTACCTGCACAGCTGTTGTCGAATGGATGGCAGTGCTACCTACATCAACCGATGACTTGCCATACATGCAAGAACATCCTTGCTGAACTGCACTCACACACTACATGCTTGTCCCGTGTGTCTCGTCAGGAATGGAGTTCCAGTACGTGGCAATGGTGGTGGTGACAGGCATCAAGCCAACTTCAGGACCAGTTGCAGGCGGTACTGAAGTGCTGGTATCAGGAGAGAACTTCCACAACTCTGGCGACCTGGCCTGCCGGTTTGGCGACATCGTAATGCCTGTGTCTGCGTGGCTCAACTCAAACAACATCATCTGTGTGACGCCTGCCGCATGGGTATCTGGTGAGTGCTTCTTCTATGAAGCTGATAAGCTTATATATATGTATGTATATACTTTGAAGTAGCTGACTTGTGTTTATGGCTCATGTACTGATACCTCCATGTTCACCGTTGTTGCAGGCACAACACCGGTCAGTGTGTCCAACTCTGAACATGTTGCCTCCTGGGATGCCGCCAGCAGCAGCATTGGCACTGATGTCACAACCCCTGCTGTGACATTCTACTTCTACGATCCAGTCACGATCGCCACTGTCACACCACCACTTGGTCCGGCAAGTGGGGGTTTCAATGTGGTAGTCGCAGGAGGCCCTTTCCCAAGGCCAGCAGACTTGCAGGACAGTGAGCTTCGGTGCCGTTTTGGCAGCGTTGAGGTGCAGGCCATCTTCCTGTCCACTGCAGAGCTGCTCTGCTTGGCACCAGCACAGCCACCAGGCCAGTATGTGCTGGAGGTGTCACTCAACAACCAGGACTACTCCGCCATCGGCTTTCCCTTCTTTTACTATGCTGCCACAGTCATGAGCTACATAGCTCCTGTGAGCGGCCCAGCATCAGCAATAGGGTCGGAGGTAAGCGATGCTTGGCGGCAGATGCACATGCGCCCAAGCCCTCACATCCCTGATCAGGCAACATGCCCGTCGTGTCTTGGAATGCTGCAAATACCCTGCTGACACTCTGCCTTCATTGTGCCTTTGCAGGTGATTGTGTACGGCAACAGCTTTGTGAACACAACACTGCTGTCGTGCCGTTTTGGCGAAGCTGTGGCGGTGCCAGCCTTGTTTGTGTCCAGTCAGGAAATTGTGTGCTTCGTGCCAGCGCTTCCTGCAAACAACACCCTGGAGTGGAGCGCTCTGCCCGACCAGCAGCAAAGAGACCCACATCCGCTGACGGGATCTCGGCAGCTGTTTGTGGACAGCCACGCGTACCCCCTGTACCAGCAGGTATGCAAATGTCAAAAGCAGCATGTGCTTGTTGACATCAGGCATTGTGGGCCATGCATGCTGCATATCCTCATGTCACCTAGTACCACGAGCCATTGACTTGACTGACATCGGGCTTTGCTTTGCGTGCCTGTTGCTTCAGAGGCTGGTGGGCGTGGAGGTGACATCTAATGGCCAGGACTATACAGACTCTGGCATAGCCTATCTGTATCAAGCTGACACTGTCATCTCTGGAGTACCAGCGGTCATTCCGACGCCGACATCCACCTTTGTGTACATCACTGGCTCGGGTTTCGTCAACTCAACCTCACTGATGTGCCAGGTGGGCGACAGTGCACCTGCGCCAGCCATCTTTGTCACAGCCAACCTCATGTTGTGCCAGTCCTGGCCAATGGGCACACAGCCTGTTGCTCCCATGGTGGACAAGCAGACCGTCATACCCGCTTCAGATCTGCCACCTGGTGCACGGCGTCTACGCGACAAACACACCAGGCCACGTCGTCTGGCAGCAGTGGGCGGTCTACTATCCATTGGCGTGTCCGATGATGGCATGGCATTCCATAATGATGGGATCACCATGACAGCGCCCAACTCGTGCCCCGGGGGGTCCTTCTGTCTGAATGGCATAGCAGGTGGCTATGACCCGCTACCCTGCCCTGCCGGAGCATTCTGCCAGGAGGGCGCCAACTTCAACATGACCCTCTGCCCCGAGGGCTCCTATCAGCCACAGCAGGGGCAGATCGCGTGCTTAAGATGCCCAATCGGCTTTCACTGTCCCGAACAAGGCCTACAGGTGCCGCGTGTGTGCCCTGCTGGCCGAGTGTGCGATGTCACTGGCATACGCGTAGCGGACCAACCGTGCCCTGAGGGACACTTCTGCTTGGAGGGCACTGCTACAACTGCAACAACATGTGGTCACCCGGTACCCAGCAGCAGGTGAGCAGCCTTAACTTTGTCCACTCTCGCTCGAATGCGCCGTGATGTTGCATCTGAAAAGCACCCAACCTGACCAATCTTCGTTTTGTGCCGTGTTTAGGTTGTTTCCGACACTGACATACGCGGAACGTCAGTCGACAATCCAGACCGGCCGTAAACCCAAGGGGTATGAGCTGGTGCTGGGCGCCAGGCGCACAGCTTGCTGGACCAACAGCACTGACGACTTTGGACTGCAGGTACGCAGGCATTTCTGACGTAACTAATATCCAGATGCTGAGCCCAGTGCACTGCAAACGAGCTTCATGGTTGGAATGTTTATTGGCGCCGAGCTTGGTGCTGCTGGCATACCTGTTTATTCTTTCAGCCATGCTTGTACCTGCATCAACACAGCAGTGTGTTTTGGTCTTTGTCAAGTGAGCTGTGAGATCACCCCTTCTGCTCTTGATTGCGCACATGCAGGTCACTGATGATCCAGCCCGCTTCTGGCAGGAGCGCCATGTCCTGCCGCTGGGATCAAGCTCGTCTTTCACAACATTGCGAGGGCGCTTCTGCCTGGATGATGCTTGTCTGAGACTTGAGGATGCCAATGACCTTCAGGTGCTGTACAATCGTCTTGTGCCTGAGTGATATGTGCGGTGCAGGTTTTGCAGCAGTTATACGCCTGTCATATATGGTCTGCCTACCATGCCTTTGGCAAATGAAGGTGGTCCTGTATACCGATTGTGCCATTTATGACATCGCTCACGACGCCTGCTCTACAAATGCAAAGACAGATGTAACGGTGCATTTGGTGCTAGATCGAGGCCCCAACTTGCACCTGCCAAGCCTTTTCCTACCAATGCGGTATAACAGTGTGCGGCTTGTGTCTGATGCCAGAGTTATATGCTGCTGCTCATGTTTTATTGCAGGTGGAAGACCCAGTGTGGGACTACTCCGGCTTCTCGTTGAGGCGCCCTGTACCGTGCCCTGCTGGTACCTTCTGCCACGCCGGCACTGCAGTGGGTGACATACAGCTATTCCAGAACTTCAGGTGCCTGCCTGACCTGCTGCGTGTACAACAAACACGCGACTCATGTGCTGGCACCGATTGCTCCTGTTATTTATTTTGTTTTTGTTCATGTTTGGCGTATCGTTTTGCCAATGTTTGGCGTATCCTGTGGCTAACACAACTTCCCCTCCGTGTGAACTCGACTGCCTGTTTTGGAGCAGCACGCCTCAACCTTGCATGGAGTCAATGTACTGCCCAGAGGGTTCTTCCAAGCCCACTGGCAGTGGTCTGTGCCCAGCCGGCTTCTACTGCCCTGGCGGAGCTGCACTGAGGCGACCATGCCCTATAGCTACCTACTGCCCCCGTCCAGGGTTGACAGCACCGATGTCATGCCCCCCTGGCACTTTCAACTCACAGGTACGTACGTCACTGCCCGCATCAAAGTTGTCCAGCTGCCCTGCCGTCTCTCATCGCTGCCTTCAATGATCACCCTGGGGGTCCATGCGCAGAGCTCCAGTGCATCATTGAAGACGAGCTGACACTCATGCTCTGTGCCTGCGCCCTGTCTGCTTCTGCAGGAGAGCCAGAAAGAGTGCAGCTCGTGCCCTGCTGGCTACATATGCCCAGGCTTCGGCCGCAGTGTCCCTGCTATCTGCCCCAGCGGAATGGTCTGCTCGCGCTCTGGCCTCACCACGCCCAACCTCAGATGCACAGCTGGGTACTACTGCAACAACGGCACCATCACGGCGGACCCTTTCCGCAATGACACCACGCTGAGGCCATACCCCTGCTCGCCTGGCACCTATTGCCTCAGCGGCGTTGGCAATGCCACTGTCGTTCCACATGACTTCGCGCATGCTCAGGTCAGGTCCCATTCTTGTTGACTGAATGCGTGTTAGCATCATGCTATGTTGAAATGTATGGTGGTGACTTGCTTGTCAGCACATCTGCAGGTCAGCCCATATGGCACTTTCTGCTGTGGCACCTATGATGTCCTTACATGGAGCCTGACTGTTGTGAGCGTGTCTCTCTCTGTTGTGTACAGGCTTGCCCTGCGGGCTTCTACTGCGAGGCAGCTAGCACAAATCCCAGAGGTAGCGGGCTTTGTCCGAAGGGCTTTTACTGCCCGGAAGGGACAGCTGTGCCAATTCCCACTCCAAAGGGAAGCTTTGCTGATCTTCAAGGCATGCTGCAACCATCCAAGTGCCTGCCAGGCTACTATGCGCCTACCATCGAGACCACAAGTTGCTACCCGTGCCCGCCGGGGACACGGTGTGAAGAGGACGGCATGTCTGTGGCTGACATCTGTCCACCAGGGACGTACAGGTACGCAGATGCACCTCACATGCGCCCTAACCATGGATTGCGGACAATCTGGCGCAGCCCATTTGATGCATAACATTGAGGTGATGCATTACCATTACCAACGCTACTGCTTGTGTTTTTTTGTGTGTGCGCAGGAGCACGTTGAGTGCGGATGGCCTGCCCTGCGTTGCCTGCCCCCAGGGCACATGGAGCAAGAACTGGGAGCTGAGAGATGCGGGGGAGTGTCAATGGTGCCCACCAGGAGTGGTGTGCAGTGTAGAGGGCATGACACACCCCTGCTCTAGGTGAGTGTGTGAAGTCGCTGACTTGACATGATTGCTCTTGACGCAGCAGCATACGCGCCATTTTGTTGTTTTTTTGGCGGGAAACACCATGCTTGCCGCCCGAATATGTGCGCGATGCATCTGTGCACCGTACCGGTAACTCACCACTGCTCTGTTGTGTACGATGCTGCTACGTGTCCTCCTTTGCCGTGTATGCCATGCAGCTCTGACCTGCCGACGCCTTACGAGCCTGTGGTCATGGTGGACGGCACATACCAGGTGGCCTACATGTTTGACGAATACACCGACGTGTACTCAATCAGCGCCTATGAGTGCCTTCGCCTCAACGATGGCTATGCGGACGGCACAATGGACCCCCTGGACCAGGTCTACTTCTATGGCGAGCTCAGGCCACCATACATAGACGTGCTGGGGCGCGGCGCACATCTACGTGCCACCAACAAGGATGGCGCAATGTACAACAATGCGCTGGAGCCCCGCTGCTACCGCAATGAGCAACCTTTCGGCAGCAAGGTAATCTTCGCTGCCTGGTGCTCATCCCAGTGCCATTACCGGCAGTTGTGACGAATTGTGGTGCACCAGCGCAGCTCTAGTGTTACTGCAAGTTTGCTTGCAAGGGTATGCATGACGAATGACCTCATTCATGCTACTTACTTGCTGTGCTTGCATTTCCTGTCCTGGTGTACAGGTGTACCAGCGCATGGTGAACTACTATGGGCCGCAGTATGACATCCAGACTGGCCATCACCATCAGGGATATGCTGTGTCAGAAGACATTTATGGCGGGTACTTTGGGGCAGGCAGTCTCTACATTGACTTGCCTAAGGTGAGGCTTTGTGTGGCGTGTGATTGAACTTGAGGCCTACTGGAAATCATCCCATGCCCATGATCATTACCATGACAACTCACTCCATCCTTGTTGCTCCTTGTGTGTGGCGTGCAGGCTCGCCTGTTCGACGCAAGCTTCAACTGCACCCCCGGCATTCACCTGCTGGCAAACGGCACTGTGGTGGTGAGCGCAATATGCAACAACATATGTTGCATGTGACTGCCAGTTGTGTTGGCGCTTAGTGTCAACTGCCCAACTTTAGCATCATGGTGTTGTTGACTGCACTCTGCTATCTTTCTGTCTGCTTGCCACCTAACCACTTGATACACCCCCTGTTGTGATCTGTTGCCACAGGTCTACAATTCTACATACGCAGACCTGAAAAACATCAGCTACTACACAGACCGGTCCAGGGAGCCTTCTGGGAAACAGCGGACGATTGTTGCCACAGCGGACACCTGGTTCCCTGGAACATGCGAGGCTGACATCATCTGCGATGACTCCTCCGCACCAACTCTGTCTGAGGTACGCCAATCCTGCCAATATAGCAGCAATGTGTACTTCTCAGTCACGGCGCGTATACTCTCTGTCGCGCTGTTGTACGCCACAGCTCTGTTTGCCACCCCGAGGCTGACTCTGTTTCTCCTCTCGCTTGCTGTCTGAGTGCAGGCCTGCCCAGAAGGGTACATCTGTGACGAGCGCACCAGCAGCGAGAAGAGTGTAAGCTACCCCTGTCGCGAGGGCTACGTCTGCAACTTTGGCACCACACCCGACCCCACCCTTGAGGCCCCCGAAGGGCAGTTTGCCAAGCTCTGCCCAGCTGGCTACATCTGCTCAGATGCCACCGGTCAAGGGCAGCAATTCAAGCAGGCCTGCCTGCCAGGGTACTTCTGTCCAACGGGAACGGCGGATGCACTCACTGGTCAAATGGCGGACGATGCCATCAGCAGAGGACTGTCAGCTGCGGATGCCAACCCCTTCTTGGGCATCAGCAATGTCAAGTGAGTATCGACCCTCAGTTTGATGACACCAGGTCTTGCATGCAAAGCCGCGCATGGCCTGTCAAAATGCGTGGTTCACATGCCCGCTGAAAACTCCATGAAAGATGCCAACGATGCTGCTTCACTGCTCAGCACGATGCTTTGTGCAGTTTGCCATTCACATCCTCTGAGGGATGCAGCGTCTAAAATAATTCTGGTTTGCCTGGTGTGCCACAGGTACCTTTCGGACGATGAGATTCAGATGTCATCTACCCACGATGTGCGCTGTGTGAGTGCCAATGATCCGGACCTGCGACTGCGCTACAGGACGCGCTTCCTCAGCGTCAACCAGGTGAGTCGTGTTTGGTGTGAAGTGTTCTCATTCATGTGAGGACCTGCGGTGCTGTGCGCACATGAGGTCAGCTGCCCTGTTCAGCAATCCTGCACGGTCTCACCAAACCTGTTACGCTTGATCTGACCTGCTCTTCCACAGTCATCGCCAAACCCGGCGCTGGATTACCTGCGCATCAACACGACACAAGCGTACCAGATGCGCTATCCGCTTGACGACGATGCCAACGGCGAGGCTTCTACGCAGTACTCGAGCCAGGCGAACAGCAATCAGGCACTCAAGCCCTACAGGCCAAGCATTGTGGGGGTAGGCATAGAAGCCAACACACTCTGCGGCAGAGACCACAAGTGGCGCCTCGTTGCCAGCGCAATCAACCGGCGCGAGTGCGACTGCACCAGACTGGTACGTGCAAGGGTGACCGTCCTCATGAGCAAGGCATTTGCATGGCATGTCTGGATTACTAATAGAGGTGATTGTGTGTCCTCACAAACCAGTGACTAGGATAACGATTTGGGCACAAGTGCACTGGTGCAGTAACCTCTGACGTTCACACTCATTTCGTATCGTGCCTATTGTGATGCGCCTGATGCCACCGTGAACAGGTGTACGTGACAGCCGCTGTGTACCGCCTTTGGCTGTGCACCGGCGGTGCACTGGATCCGCTGGGTATCGGGGCCGTGCATCCTCCCTACAATGGTGGTCGCGACACATGGTTCCCACAGCGCCAGAATCGCACCAGCCCGGCTCGCTGCACATTCGGTGCTACGCCGAGCGTGGCCAACACAAGCTTGGCCTTAGACGCGGGTCGTGTGCCGTATGATGCTTCTCTCAAGCTGGTGGATTCATCGGCAAATGGCCTGCTGAGCATTGATGCGAGGAAAGGCGTCGACTTCCACTTCATGTGGACGGAGCAGCGCAGCTTCATGACATATGCGGCACTCAAGACTGCAGTCGAGGTCCGTGCCCATTTAGGCTATGCATGCCGCCCCGATGATTGTCCTGGTATCTTGCCCTGCGCTCTGATTCAGGCTGTCGTACTACAATGACTGTTACATATGGTTACTGCATTCTTGTACCTACTTCTGTCTCTCTAACGCGTCTCCTCTTTGCGTTGCTCTGCACAGACCGAATATGATGTGGAGCACTACAATCTGACCACGGGCCTTCGGGAAGCTATGGACCCCTTCATTTATGACTTGAGAATGGCTGTGGGACAGGTGCAGTACACCGTGCATTCACACTGTGCAATGGCAAAGTGTTCAAGCGAAGTGTCTGAGTATATTTGCCTTGTTTCCAACATGGGACTGCCGTTGTAGGACGACATACAGCCAATAGCCAATTGTAGCTGGTGCCTATGGAATGTGTCTCCAGATCGTCACGCAGTGTGAAAGGTAACTTTTTGTACAACTTTGAGGCGAATTTTGCTCATGGATATGCTTTCAATGTTGCTTTTGACTGCACAGATTGAGGAGTTTGGCACTGGCCTGGAGGAGCTGGTGTGGCTGGATGAGACAGGCAACCCTGGCCGCCTTGACATGTGCGAGTGCAATCATCTGCTCAAGTGCCCCAATGGCACCACCAGCTTGTCTGGTGCAACCGACATAGACGGGTGAGTGCCATGCTGTATCACTACAGTGCACTGGTCCTCCTGTATGCCAATGACCGACGCAACTGGGTCTGCAGCTGCTGATTGTGACAATGTGTACCAGGGCGTCGCATTGTCACACTACCAAGTTGTGAACGCTTCTCAATATGTTGTTCTGTGCAATCTCTTCTGGGCCACCGATCTGCACTGCAAGCGTGGAACTCACCGCCGCTTCTCTTTTGTACCATATGTGCACACAGGTGCCAGGCCGGCAATGAGGTGCTTCAGCGCATCAGCGCAGTACCTGATCGGTATCTTTTGGATGCAAATGCCAATGTCACTCACCACATCGTCAATGGCACAGATTTCAGCGAGCTCACGGGAGAGTGGACAGATGGCCTCTGGGCAACCCTGGGCGCCATTGTTCTGGACAGCTTTGAGGTTGCTACGGTAAGCGCGTCAACTGTCATGCTTTCATTCACCATCCCATGGCCCAGGTTTTTTCCAAACAACAACTATGTGAAGCGTGAAAGCCTCACCACGCAGTCTGACTGTGCTGCTGTCTGCCGTGCTGGTCGCTGCAGGTGACTATTGACACTAGCTTGCTGACCAACAACATGACCTATGGGAAGCACTATCAGGTACGTCTTGTTGATGAAGACACTGTCACTGGTGCAGGCCACCATTGACTTATGCACTGATGTTGGGCGCACAACAACCTTGCCTCATGTTGACATGTTGATGCTGCACGCTCTCTGTTCTGCAGATGAGTGCATATGTGGACTGCATGCCCTGCCCGGCGCGCTACAAGTGCGACACAGAGAAGGTGAGGTACAGGCGTGCTTGCCCATACACAGCAGTTGTCATCATCTGCTGGTCACTTGAGGAGTAACGCGAATGCTGGTGCATCATGCGTGTGCACATGAACCTGATGTGTTTGCAGGTCATTGGCATCAGGCCGGGCCACTCATGTGTGCCCACCCTTGTTTGCTGGTTCTCTGTGACCTTCACAGGTGCCGACCACCTGCTCCTACCCGAGCTTGGATCGACAGCAACAGCTATACGCGGAGTGTTTGAGCGAGCACCAGATCACTGCGTGCTTCTACACAAACGGCACACTGGCGGATTGCGGCGCCCCTGGTGTGAGTGCAGAGCGCAGTCACCAAGAGCAATTGCCATGATTTTTTCCCTTTGTTGGCAGCATGATGCCGGTACCTCTATGACCTTCTAGCAGATCATGTTGCAACTTGAGCATGCTTTCTTTGTCCACTTCAAGATGTGTTTGCGTGGTGCGCTGCACTTGCTGCAGTCGGCGTCATCTGACCAGGGCCCCCCATCATTGCTTGGGTGTTGTCCGGTGACAGGTCCGCGACAGCTTCATGGCGCCGGACTACTACAAGTGCCGCAACACCCCTTTCTTCTGCGATGCTCAGACCTGGCCAGAGCTGGTGTGGGTCCCTGCGTATGATGCAAATGGAAGGATCAAGTCTGGCGCAGTGCAGCAGACGGAGTCGCGTTTTGAGCCAGTGACAACGTCAGCCAGTACGGGTACTGCCTCTAGCAGCTCGACTACAGCTGCTGCCACCGCTTCCACCGCAGGGTGCGTTCTGCAATAGAGTATTAGTTCTGTACATTGCTGGGTGATCTGTCATGTTGTGCGCAGCACACAAGGCCGCGCTTGCTGATGACTGACGTGCAATCACCGCCATCTTGCATGCAACAGCACATGGCAACGGTCTGCAGAGCCCATACGCTGCAGTGTGCTTTCCAACTGCAATCAATTTGCACTTGCATTCGTCTCTGCTGCAGCGTGCTCATCAGTCTGAGGTTGACGCTACCGAGTGCTTGTGCCCGTGTCTGCGCTTGAACAGGTGTTGTGCATGCGAGTCTCACTCGCTCGGCGAGTTCTTCAGTGATGACACCATTGCGGACGTGGGGTTCCCCGACAACAAGCACAACATCTTGCAGGCAAATTTCATGGCACTGCAGTCTGTCAAGATTGCGGTGGTACTGGAGCTGCTGCATGGCGAATACAGTGAGTACCAATGGTGTACCATCGCATCATGTTCAAGCAATCTGTGCGCTCGCATTGGCACGATGATGCCATGATGACTACAATGCCTCGTGTGACATTGAGTATGATGTACTTGCATAAGTTAGAGGTAACATTTTCCAGAGTAGCTTGAGCTACCTAATCGTTGTGGAACACGAGCACTACAGTGGCACACAACATGCACAGTGTCAACAAAGTATTCTACGCACGGGTGCTGACAAAAATGACCTGTCCCATCTGCCTTTTGTGCGCAGTTGAGGACTTCAACCGCATGCTCCGCAACCGAGGCGAGCTGGCGGTCTTCACGCCTGCGAGAAGCTACTATACGCCAAACAAGCCCACCAGGAACTCATTCCTGTTTGTGATGCAAGAAGAGGACTACACGTCGATGGAGCTGCCGCTGAATCTTCCACAACAGTATGAGCACGTCCCTGGCCAGCCGTACACCAACATGCAGAGGGTGTTCGAGAATAAGGTACTTGTCTGGAGCAGGCGGAGTAGGACAGTGCACAAGCGCTGCCGCCTGTCGCAATCTGCACAGTTGCAACGCGGGTTCAGGCAGATCCACAAGCCTGTGCTGCAATTGTGGAAATCTCGATTTAGTATTATCTCTCGTTGATGCAGAGTGTTTTTCAAAGTTGGCGTGTCGCACGGGCGGTCGACTGCATGGTATTCGCTGACAACTGCAAATGTCTGCTGGCCCACATTCCTTCTTACAGGTGCTGGTGAGCCGCAGCTACGACGTGAGCATTGCGGACCCGGACTATCCCACCACCTACAACCACTTTCTGCGCCAGCAAGCTCTGGATGGTAACACCATGTTTACCAACCCAATCACTGGCGCCAATGTCACATTGATGGATCCAGATGCACTGCTGCCACGCGCGGCTGTGCGGGAGCCATTTGCGGAGGTTTTCAGGGATGCCAGCTGGTGGATGAGTGGCGACCCCAGTGGTGAAAACACATTCCTGGCAGTGCCGTATCTGCCCTTCTTCAGCAACTGTGCAGGTATGAAAGATCGCTGACGCCAATCTCACATGCAGCTGGTGCTGCAGAATTGACTCTTTGGCATGTTGTACCTCACAAGGCAAACACACTGCACAGATGATCACCCCGCCAGACCCACTGTAGGCTTCAAGCATTGTTGGTGTGTTCACAGGAATTGGTGCAACAGGCGAAGGTGAATGAGGCGCTCGAGCTTGTGTGTGACTGTACCAAAGCTGTCTTGAGGCAAGGCCATTACAAATGTTCAGTGTAAATCTACTTGACACTTACCCGTGTTGCTGTTTGGTCTCAGGCTATGGTGCGCACCTGAGCTTTGCCAAGCTTGTGGAGCAGCATCCTTCATGCAACAGGGTCAAATACGAATCCACCAAAGCCATCAATCAATGGACTTCCGTCGGCGGCAAGCCGGTGGCTGACCAGTGTGCTGTACCGCTCACATGGGACGAGGCAAGTCAACGATTATCCTTGAAGTAAATGGTAAACATGTTTCATTCAGAAGTGGTGCTCTGACTCTCTCACTGGCAATACCTGCTTGCGTATCTGCTAATGTGCAGTGGTCATGCAGCATGGCTCTATTGCTCAGTCCTGAGATGTTCACGTTGGACACTGCTCTTCTGCTTCTTATATGGGCAGCAAGCCAGTTGTTTGAGCTGCAAGATATTTTGTACACGCAGCTGCTGTGTATCAAAGGTGGCGAGTTCACATGTTGGTGTTTACACTGCTGAAGGAACGACAACGCTTCCTTTGCTCTTTCTGCAGATGTATGACGCCAAGGGGAGGCGCATCACACCGGATACTACCAGAGGAGTCTATCTCAACTGCACATACGAAGAGCAGGTATGCGCACATCCTTGGAGCGTGTAGCAGATCGGATGGCTACACGTGATGCATACTGCAGAGCAGCAGGCAATGTCTTGCAACAATATCTTGGTGCACAAGGGCCGCGTATTCCCCTTCTCTGCAACGGTGTATGCTTCCTGCATGCCAGTCACTCAGGCAACAACATATGTGGGATGCCCGGTACAACCTTGTGCAGCACACCGGATCATTCTTATTTCAGCACGGCACTACTTTTTAAATGCTGACTGCCAGTGCTTCAGTGCTAAGCAACTGTATCAAAACCCGCTTGCAGGTGGTGACACCAAGTGCCAAGACTCGCTGGTTTGAAGCCAGTGGTGGCGACACACTCTTCTACGTCACCAAAGATCCTGTGGACCCGGCTGCTCATTTTGAGGTCAGCTGTTTTCCCTTGCTGCCTGTCAAGCACCAGCTTCTGCTCTTGGATTGCAGCCCCATTGCAGTGTTGATTGGTTGTTGTACATTTTTGTCTGTTGTGCGGTGACGTTTGCTGCAGCGTAGACCGGACTGGTGGCCTCAAATGGTAATGATGATCAACTCATCTGCTGTATACAAGCGTTGAGTACCAGCCTGTCAGTGGTGCAGCCCCAAGTATTTGCCGCCCCTGCTGACTCTCCGAATGTTGCTTGCATGCCAGGCGACGTACAATGCAGAAGGAGCGCTGACATCACGCTGGGGCAGAAGCGGGTATCTGGACTCGATACGCAACGCCAACGGGCTTGTGCCGGTGCAGGTGTCTCTGGACGAGGGGTCAGGCACACTACTGCTGCCCCAGAGCGTTAAGCTCACGGTGCAATATTACCAGGTAATGATGCAATAGCACCATCAATGGTGGTGCCATTAGCAGGACTGGTAGACATTGCATCTTGTGCTGCTTTGCCATGCTAAGCGTGCTGCAGCAATCTCCATTGGCATTGAGTACGTACAAACGACTGTATTGTCAGCAATGGTGCATCTGTCCTGCTGTGTGAACTGACACCCTTCAGGTTGAAGCACAAAACTTGTATTCATGTGCTACAGCGCAGGTGCATGTAATGCACAATCCCATTCGCCTGCCTTAACATGTTCCTTGTCTCTGGCTTGCAGCGTGAGCGTGGCACCAAGAGCATCGTCTCGATGGAGGTTGCATACTCTGACGTTTGCACCACCATGCCACCCAAGGAGTACGGCGGCAACCCCACCACACTGGACATGCTGGCGAAACGCTCGCCGCCAGTTGGACCTTGCGAGGTATGCTGCCACGACTTACATGGGCTGGATCCCACATGAGGCACACCGAAGGCGTTTTCAAAAGCATGCTCGGCCAGCATACCACTTGCTTGTATTGGTTGGCAATTGCCTGAAAGCAAATGTCTTGTAGTAGAAGTGCTTCTTCATGTCTTCATTCAGATGGGCCCAGCATCTCTGCCTTCCATGATGTGAGCTGTGGTAGGCACTCTTCGTCGTGCGTTTGGGCAGTCAACACTCACAGCTTTCATGACAGCATCATGGAACCCCTAATGGCCTACATGGACTGGTACTTGTATTTCTCGCACGCTGTGTGGTCATGCCGCTCATTGGTGAGCATCACTTCTGCTGCGTGCTGTTGTGTCATGCAGGTGGACATACTGGGCGCTATCAAGAGCTACTCATACAAGCTGGAAGTCCAGTACTTTGCTCTCAACTGGTGAGGCTCGTGATTGGCAGCAGCACGCATGCATACCACAAGAAGACACAGCACCATGTCTACATGTGTTCCAATGAGGATGATGTGCATTTGCCTGACACAAGTACATGCTGATGTTGAAGGTAGGATAGAAGTTCAATAGCATCTGGTCTTCCGTTGATATCAGTGCAAAGCCTGAAGGGTTTTACAGCGCCCAGCCCTCATTCTGTCGCCTATGCACTGTGGGTATACGTTCAGGATGAACACTAGCTTGTCAGACCTCACTGACAATGTGGCAAATGTCGCTTGCTGGCACAGGTGGAGTCTGCTGAACAGCTTCGAGTTTGGCCCCATGCTCTACCTGGTGTTCTTCCTGATTGTGGGGCTGCTGGCTGTGTCTGAGAGCGCCATCATCTGGGCCATTAACCGCCTGCTCACCAGGCTCAGGCACCCGCCGCCATTCCATGGCAGTATGCTCTTCTCCATCATCTCAGAAGCGCCGACACACGTGAGTACATGACAGATGCCGTGCTCACAATGTTTAACTGGAAGCTACGACCGATCATCACCATCCGTGCATCGACTATCATCCGCTGTTTTCGGCCCTAGGATTTGAGTGCTCTAAAGATCACATGACACCTCAACCACTTTTCTGCTAATCACTTCTGATGCCTTTGACATTCAATTTCGTGCCACAGGGCGTGCTTCTCGCCAGCCTTCCGTGCATGATCACTGCCGGCTGGATCTGGGTGTGGCTGGGAGAGGGAGGCATGTTTGCCAGCGGTGACCCCGTCAACAAGCCTGCACTGATCAACTTTGAGGGCATCAGTGGCAGCTGGCAGGTGCACGATGGCCACATGATATGTGCACAACACCTGACTTTGCCGAATGTACCGAACCCAGCAATGCGGTGTTGAGCATGGCACAAGCGCTGCAATGCAGCATCTGCGCCTTGTGCATACATGTACAGCAGTTTGGACTCTGCCAGCAGAACAAGGGCAATGCGGGGCGCAGTTCTGCATAGCACTGACAACTCATGCATGGCCTCACCAGCACTGCTCAACAGCCGTGCCCCGATCCCACAGGACAACCTCGCTCTGGACGATGCGCGCATCACACAGTACCGCGCTGGCCGCATGGGCGTCTGCTTCATTGCGGCCATGTTCTACATCATCTTCATGTCGGCTACGCTGCTGGTGCCGGACTGGACGGAGGCCAACAAGGCTGACCAGGCCAAGACGCAGCAGGACATGTTCTATGATGACGATGACGAGGACAGAGTGCCTCCCAGCAGCGTCTTTGTGCCCATGCACTGGAAGCGCGCACACCTGGTGTGGGCTAGCCTTGCCACTCAGGTACACTTGGGTTGTTGCACCGGCCATGGCGCTTATGATGTGATGCAGGCATGGCTGTAAACATCAATGTCGCCGCCTGAGATGTGTACCCACAAACTGCTGTGACTGCTTTGCTGAGCAAACCGTCATTCACACCTTATTGCTGTACACGCCTACTTGAATTCTGGATTGCACTTATCGCTTGCTGCACTTATGCTCCGGTGCAGGTGTGCATGCTGGGCATGTGGGAGTTCTCCTACTCCGCCACATTCACCAATCACGTCTACCTGGTCATCGTCTGCTTCAAAGTGGTTCAGATCGGCATCGAATCTGTGTACGACGAGATGCTGCGGGAGAACCTCATGACAGCACCGCTGCTGGTTGTGATCTGTGAGTACACGCAAATTGCCTGGTGTTGCACTGCATGCCGCCGCTTGCCTACACGAATCACCGCTGATGCAGCAATGATGACAATGATATGCAGTGCACCTACTGGCGTACGTGCGTCAGCGCTGGACACAAGGCTGTGCGCTGGCCATGTGATGATCAGGCCGCATGAGGCCCCTGGATGCTCGCTCCTACTGTTTGCAATCTGCAGGCAGCCATAGCCATGTGCATGTGCTGCTGTGTCTGCCGTGTTGAGCTGACCAGATTGGCGCCTTTGCTGTGCACTGCAGCCATTACGGAGGCCCTCATCACCATGGGCGCAAACGACTTCAGGGACTTCATCGTGGGTTTCTTTGTTGAGCTCAGCATCGCCGTGCTGCAGCGCCTGTATCTGGACCCCAGTTTGGATGAGGTTACCAAGTTGTGGCCGCGTTGGCGCATGCTGCTGAAGCGGCGTCTGACACGGCGCAGGCGCATGACCCGCGAGGAGAAGGCCAAGGCAAGTCACACTGCTGTCAGAGCCTCGAGTGGTGGAGATCGAACGCGTTGCATGCATGTTTGTACTTTGAAGTACTATGAGCAGACCTGCATGATGTTCCTGCAAGAAAGACTAGGTGTGTGGAGGAGCACAATGTCTTGCAAGCTCACAGACTAAGCTGCACTTTTAAAAACTCAGCCATCAGGCGTACTTCTATGACTCTTTCACACAGACAAAACTGGCTCAAGTTTTTACATTCACTCACACTGCATTAAACGGGTACTCATATTTCGTGTTTTACACACTTGCCCCACCATCTTTGATTTACCTCGCTGCTCTGCAGGAGGAGATGGAGTGGCGCCGCGTCAATGAGCAGATTGAGCTGGAGACAGAAGGCGTGGAGCCACTGCTGTCATCCTATGCTGGCTACTCTGGGGAGGTGTGTGCTTACACTGGCACCAGCGCTGGTCTGATGGGTATCCATGGAGTGCTCAACATGTGTCTGTCACCTGCTTAGGCGGCCGACACGGTCTCATGTGCCACATTTGCCCCTATACACACAAGAGCAGCACATGAGAGTGACCATGCGATTCGCACCTTATGATTCGTTTACTGTCCGTGTCTAACCGGCTGCACTTGGCGTTTACTGCTGTCCGTACTTTTCCTGTTCAGGTGCTGGGTCTCTACATCCAGCCATTCATCATCATCCTGCTCATGATGTTCTCGTCACAGACCGTGATGCCAGAGCTCTATGGTGAGTCATTCATTTATCGGCCTGCTCCACTTGACCCTCAAAATGCTTGAACTGTAAAAGTCGAACTGTGCTGTTTGTGAGCTCATCTCGTGAGCTGATGATTACCTGGAAAATCTATGAACAGTATATTGAATTGTTCGTATTGTGATGGCACTCGAATGTGTCAAATCTGTCAACGTTGTATATTGATGTGCCGCACTGTAGTAGGGAGAAGCAGATTGCTTCTGAAGTGCCATTGTTGCCCTCACTCTTGTCGCAGGCATCCGGCCCAATGAGATGGTGTACTACCTGGCCTTTGGCGTGGTCATCATCCCCTTCAGCCTGCTGATGGACGTCTTTGTCCTCAACACACAGGAGCTGGTTCACGGCTGGCGTGTGTATGACTACATAGCATACCAGAAGTGAGTGTATCAATACGTCATCATGTCTTTCGTCATTGCCTACAGTCGCTTGTTTCTGAGGCGGCCCGTTGAGGCTGACAGCTTCAATTGAACTGGCTTGTGATGATGCCAGTGCGTAACCACTTGACCAGGTGCACACCGTTACAGGTGTTCTAGTGGTTTGACCATTGCTGAGTAGCGCTAGGCACCTCTTGTCTTGAGCCATCCACCTTCCCTGTACATCCGCACCCTCAAAGTGCCCCTGAGCCATCCACCGTCGTGCGCATTGCACCATTTGGTTTCACATTCAACACCGGCACTGTCGCCACTCATCTCACAGCCTAACTGCCTGCCAAAACACCTCCTCGCAGGTACCGGTTCTCCGTGCGCGAGCACCGCTGGATGCAGCGCAACGAGATCTTGGACGAGAGTATCGCGGAGCCCCTGCAGACCATGGACCTCTTGTGCTTCTCCAGCCAGTACTACTTCATGCTCACCATCTTCTCACTGGGCATGACGTTTGGCATGATTGGCATCACCATACACCTGCGCTGGGAGTACAACCTCTTTGCGGACCCCGTGGCACCGCTCATCTTCCTCATCATGTTCCTCTTCATGGAGCTGCTGCAGCGGCTGCTGCGACGGCTCGCCGACATCAAGGCAAGCGCGCTGGCTGGACATTCGATTTCTTGATTTTTCTGGCGCGGCCGCAATTGCACACCAAGAGCCTCGGAACAGACAGTTTTCATGTGGTTCTGAACACCGAGCAATGCTGCATTACAGACACCCACAATAGAAACTGCCAGTTTCGCGCCAAGCACAGTTGAAGCAGTGATTATAGCGGCAGCTTATTCGATGAAATGCAATGCGCACATTGTTGTGTCGTCAAGCAGGTTGCCCAGGTGTGGAACATGAACACATGCTGATGCATATGCTTCTCTGCAATCTGAAGCTCCTCCCTGAGCTTGCATGCCATGAGCTTGTTTGAGATGTTCACTTCTGTCGCTGACTTTACTGACACCGTCTGCAACCTGCAGGTGAAGCGCTTGGGCTGGTACGGCCTTTGGATGACCAAGAACCTTGAGGGCACCGTTGATGATGAGGTGGCGGCCAAACTGGCAGTTGGAGAGGGACGGCAAGCGGACCTTGAACAGGTGAAAAGATGCCCGTCGCATTTGCCAAGTGTGCCATGTGCTGTGTGCTGCATGAATATCTCTACTATGGCAACAGATTTCAGTGGCACGCTCTGCAGCCAGTGCTATCCAGCTGTGAAGTCGTGAACGCTGCATGCCAATGATGACCGCCCATGCTGATCACTGCTTGCAGGCAGTGATGATGCTGACGCATCAGCTTGTGCGTTGTCTCTTGTGCCCTGCAGGAGCGGCTTGAGCTGCAAGCCCTCAACAGTGAGCGCTTCAGGCACCGTTTCCTTGAGCGCAACCGGCCATGGATCCTGCAGCACCTGACAGAGCTCCTCACGCCAAGGTCAGCATCTCCTGCTCTTGGAGTACATGTTGTGCAGGTCCGACCTGGCTGTTGCACAACATGATGTGATCAGTGTGCACATTGTGATGCTGCGCATCACCGATGGCTGGCCTGTGTTTGCTGCCACTAACAAGCTCCCTGAAACCTGCAATCATCATTTGCCGCTATTGTTTGCTATGTTGTCGAACAGGACAATACAGCAGACTGGGCCCGACGGGCGACCTGTTGTGGAGTACATCAGGGATGTGTATGCAGAGCTGATGGCGATGGGAGAGGGTGCCAGACGCCCTGGGGATCGGTCTGACATCTCCTCTGATGAAGACGGTACGTATGCTTGCACCACCTGTGACATGCTATCCAGCACAGCGTCGCATGCAGCAAGTGGTGCGCCACTTCATCACAGGACAGATGCGCGTTCACTTCAAAAAGGACACTTCACGTCAAACACTGCCTTCATTGCCTTCTGTTTCCGGCAGGTTTCATCAAGTGCCAATGATCACATACCTGCGCGCCTGCACCAAGTCTCACTCCTACCATTGTGCTTGTTGTGAGTTGTTGCAGATGATCTGGAGGCGTTGAGGCGGAACTGGCCCAGGACGCCCCTCACGGTGAGTGCACAATGCCAATTTTAGGTCATGTCACGGGCTCAGTTGGCGCGTGTCACGCGAGCCCCAAACCTAATCCTACATCCTTCAAAGTATGTATGCATACACGTGTGCCAACACTGTGTGTCACTGTCGCTGTGTTTGCTGCAATTGCAGGGCGCCAACCTGGCAATCGCTCGATACTGGCTACAGCTGGCACGGAAGCGGCGTGCGTTCCTCAAGCTGGTGTCTGGCATCATCGAGAGCGCCCTGGCCTCTTCTTGTGCCCTCTGTGGCTGCACGTCTCAGCAGGCAGGCAGGACCCTGGCAGTGGCATTGGCTACCAATGGCCAGGCCGACCCCAATGCCATAGACAGGTAAATCCTTGTACGCCGAGCTGTATCATGAGTTGCAAATGAAACAAATATCTTGCATCATGGCACATTGCCGTTGAATGGCAACTGAACGAACTCATGTCCGTGTTCATTGACCGCATTCTGTCCTCTACAACTGACGCGGCTGCTGGCAGTGTTTTGTCCAGTTCCGGGCTGCCAAGTGCACACACTCACAGCCTCCGCCTTCTGCCTTGCTGCAGGCTGATTGTGGCCTTTGAGGCTCAGTATGGCTACAATGAGATGGATGCCAATCTGTGGAAGGCTTTCTTCAGATCTCAGGCTGAATTCATCACAAGGTGCAACCAGTGTGCGGACACAGCCGAGCGTGACAGGCTGCGTGGCGCTGGCATGGTTTCTGCTGGCCGGGTCACAAGAGCTGATGACGTGTCGAGCGATGATGACGATGCAGAGGTGAGCACTGACTTGGAGCAAAACACCATGGTACCCTGAAGGCGCCACTGTGGACTTGAGTGACTGCAACAGACTTAGATATGCGGACGTGAACTGCCTGAAGAAACCCAGATCGCGGTAGCATCATTTTGACAAGTCAATAAAGGTATAGCATGTATGGGCGTACCAATACTTGCATGGGACAGCAATATTGGCGATGAGGGAATGTTCAATCTTACATGCAGTAATTTTTCTTCCAAAGCTTGACCAACTGCGTGATGCACATGCTGAGAATAGCTGAGATCCACACAATAATTTCCTGCTCGCTGGTGCAGGTGCTGTTTGATGCCGTCATTGTAACGAGGAGCAGCGGGGAGGGCCGCATCATGCGCAAGTGGCTTGATGCAGCACGCCGTAAGCTTGGTGGCCTTCACCTTTTCCCAAAGCAGAGCGCCAGGTGAGCATCATCAACAATTGAAGCATACATACATGCAGCATTATGTGCTTGGTCCATGCAATGGTGCAAGGTGGTTCAGCTGGACGCCACCTGCATGTCAATCAATGTCTAGGTTTAAGCGCTCAGGCCGTGTAACAACAATGTTTGGGTCACGGCACAGGAAGACTACACTTGTTGAGAAAGTGCATGCAGTCCACGTGTGCACGTAGGAAATGCTGGCTTTCAGTGATATCTCATCTCCACGCACAACACTGCTGACCGCCATCCTTGCTGATGATATGACGACGATGCAGGGCGGATATGGAGCGATATGTGGAGCGCATGCGACGGCGCAAGCTGCAGGGTGGCAAGCGCACCATTGCCGGTATGGACGCTGATGCCGGCAAGCCCAAGCCCACGCAGGCTCCACAGGCACGCCTGTCAGCTGCCAGCAAGGCCTTGGCGTTGAGGTACGTGAGCTGGAACCATATCCGCGTGCATTGCACTGATACGACAGTGGTTGACACCGCCATAACATGACCACAACAATGGGTGCGTGCTGCTGTCAGGAAGAGACCTGAAGAAGCTGAGCTGATGTCATGTGCTGCTGCGTGCTCGGCCAGTCAAGGTCCGCTATCGTTGCCGGGCACATTAATTGCTTGAACTGCATTACTGAGCCCCCCGGTTGCTGCCTTCTTCACTTCATGATAGGTGGCTGCACCTTGCTCGCGACTCACTGGAGGGCAAGTTCAAGGACAAGGGTACCCAGATGCGTGAAGATGTATCAGGCCTGCTGGGACGCATGCCAGTGGAACAAGACTGGTTCTTCGGGGCTGAAATGCGCATGGAAGGACAGGTTAGCCTTGCTCTGAACCTCAGCGTGCTTGCCGCTTGTACCACACTGCATTTCAAAAGACCTGCTTATGATAACAATACTTGCGTGTTGATGTACTTCTATGACATTCATTCACAGTCAACATTGTGTGTGCCGCTATTGTGCCAACCTATCACAACCTGATTGTCTGACACGTGCGCAGGCTGTGCGTGACCAAGGGCAAATGGTTGAAGCTGACAGGTTGGCGGCGGAAGCGCAGGAAACCGTCAAGGTATGCATATGACCGGAGCACAATATTGCTGTTGCTGTTGACATGCTCACACGTGATGCCATGCTTTTCCATTGAGCCAAAGCCTTGAATACCAGCATCACATTACATTTTGACCTGCGTGCTGCATGTCTGCGATGAAGAAACACTGCATGCTGCAAAAGACAAATTATCAACGGGTGCCACCTTGGCGTGCTTTACATAGAACCCCCCCCGTGACTGACTACGTTTCTTGATGCGATTTGCAGGTGCGCAAAATTGAAGCTGACCTCAATACGTTCACAACGGAGCTGCGCGCACGCATGGCCAAGGACCGGAGTGAGTTTGAGGCCAAGCTTCACGCGGAGGCTGAGAAGGTAAGCTGATACCTCATGAAGCACTACTGTACTCCTCATTTTTCAGGATCACCTTGAGGTGCTCTGCAACACTCCTTGCCTTGCTGAGGAAATTGCAACTAAGAAAAGTAACACAACATCTCAACAACCTGATCTCAACTGCGACTGGCGGCGCCCTCGGCGCCCCTATGTTCCTTCTGCGTGTACTTGTACCACACTGTCTAGTCACAGTAGCTTGAATCTGTTATAGCTGGTTCTGCTAGATCTGCGATGAAGGCTGGCCAAATCTACTGACATCGTTGACACTATTGGAACACATTCAAAACACTGCACTCTGTTGACGGCCCAAAGGTGCCAGCGAGCAGCTTCATTGTGTCCTTGTCAACATGTTACTCATGTGGCTCACACCAATTTTCAACTGTCGTCGGTCAACTGTGACGACAACTTGCAGGTGCGACTGGACATGGAGCTGCGCAAGAGAGAGCTGCTGCGGCTGCGCGACGAACGTCAGGCACAACAAGAGGCTCTGGAAGCGCAGATCAAGGAGGAACAGGGCGCCGTGCCCTCCACCCTGCAGGAGCAGCACCGCAAGGCTCTGGAGGAGATTGACGAGCTCATTAGGTAAGTCATCCACACTGGTCATCGATGTGACTGGGGCATCATGCGGCAATGACACGTGCCTCTGTCCATTTGCTTCTTCTGCATAGCCATGCCAGCTAATGAACGGCATTTTCACTGGCAAGTGCCATGCACGCGTTTGCCAGACACACTGCTGGCAGCGCTTTCGGTAGTGCCATCTCTTCAAACCTCGCTCTGTGTGTGCATGGTCACCATGTGCCTCGTGTGTCTAGTTTCTTACACCGCCTTTCATGCGATGTCCATCTTGACAGGACTGAAATACAAGCCAAGGAGGACGCAATTGCACGCGGCGAGTCAAAGCAGCGGACCCAGTTTGACCAGATGGAGGCTCTATCGGAGCAGACCATTGTCGACAGGAAGGTTGCTGCCGACAGCAGTTACCGCAGGCTCAGGTATGTGCTGGGCAAATAGTCATGTGCGGTGCTGCTTTGCTGAACTGCACAAAAGACTATCAGCATTCGCTGCCTACTGGCATTCACTACATGCTGGTGCGGTGGCACTTCTGGACAACCTCACACGGCTGTTCAAGGCCCATGCATTTGAAACCACAAGGCAAGAGATGTGTGTGAGACAATGTTGCCTGAATACTGTGAATACTGTGAGTTGCTACAGTTTTTCAACAGTGGAGTTGATGCCGGTTTCCTGCCACACCTTCTGAACATGGTCAGTTTCTGTGCATGGAACTAATTAGAGATTACTGTGCATACCTGTACTGTCCCATCTACCACAGGCGCGAGACTCGGCAAAAGACCAAGGCTGCGGAGATTGATTGGCAAGTCCGAGCTGCCAAATGGATGGCTGCTGCGCGCCGTAAGATAGAAGTAAAGGAACGAGAGGATGCGGAGGAGGCAGCCAAGAATGCCAGGCGCCGATAGTATGTGCCCGCTGATGCTTTCCTTGTTCCTGTACAATACATTTTTGTGGGCTGTGCAGCAAGCCCTCGTCTGCTTCCTGCAGTTTCGTCTTTGCTTTCTCTGCAATGAGGTGGCTTGGCAGTCGCAGCCAGCGGCTTGAATCTATCATGCATGTACCACGATACACTTGCTTGCAAGGTCATCAATGTGTTGTGTGCGCGCAGTACGCAGCGACTGGTACGTCAGGTTGTGGAGGAGTATGCTCACTCACCACGGGCACCTACGTGTGTGCCTCATGGGTGTTCACAAAGCAATGCTCTCAATGCCATGCGGGTTTCTACAGCTCATACCTGCGTGTCTTGCATGTTCATACTCAACTTCCAGACCAGGGGGCGCCAGCAGATTAGACCAATACACATGCCCAATGCAATGCGGTCATATGGCGCCCACTGTGAGCGCTGCACTTGTTATCCTGCTGTGCTGCGTGATGACAGCACGCTCATCTATATTGACTGGCATGAGCTGTGCACTGATGCCTTGTGCATCATGAGCGACGTGACGTCGCTGTACTGCAGCTAGTGGTTGCCTCGCAGGCATTGGCTACAACCTGCTGCCGCTGGCGCTGCTGCTGCTTTGTCTGCCCCCTCCACACGAGGTACCCCCGAATCGGCCATGGTGGCGCCTGGGGAAGCGAGGCTCTGCCGGGGGCAGGTCAGTCATTGAATCAAGGCGGCTGTGCTGTTCCACTTCTATTTCACATGTGCAACTGACTGCTGATGGGCGCCGTCTGCTCTTGAGAAGCTGGGTGACTGTCAGGCTGTGCTATGTATGCTAGTACCTCATCTTGTAAGTATCATCACCTACTGACACTGCGCACCACCTGTGCTCTGCGCTGCTCCCCCTCTCTTTACTCTGGCTTCTCTTGTTGCTCTGCGCGCATGTGCCGATACATCGACGGCGGCGGGACGCAAGGCGATGACACGCAGCGTCGCTTGCACGCTGCAATTGTGATCAGCTGTCCAACAGCTGTGAATTGTATCTGTCGCTACCTTTGTGGGCTCTGCTCAAACACCACACAGTACGAATGAACCGCCTTTTGCTCTCCGGCATGCCCGTATGTGGCTTTTTTTCTTGCTTCCACTTGAAGTTGATTTGAGCTCGTGATTCAACATACGCCATGATAATCTGAGGCATAATGAGATGCAATGACTGTGCAGCAAACTGGCAGACGTGTGTGTGTGAGTCGATGTGCGATTGGCTGCTGGACATTTGGCCTGTCGTAAGCTCGCATGCCACTTGTAGAGCTGCCTGCATCAAGGGCAGGCTTGCTGCCTTTCAACACTTAGGCCCTAATCTATCTGCAGAAGGCAGTGACAAGCTCAGTGCACAGATGTAGTGGAAGGCTGAGCCTTGCCCTCCTCTGAACATGACAACCGATTTACTCCAACCCTGAGTAGGACTCGCTGGTGTCCGAGTAGCACGGAGCACTCGATCTCGCGCTCGTCCGTATGCCCCTGTCACTTATCCATGTGGCACACCACTGCATTCGCCAATGCGCAAAGGACATCGCCAGCTAGAGTCCTCCTCGATTCACAGGCTGTTTTTGAGCAACTTCGAGCCCAGGCGAGTCAACGCAAGCCTTAGGTTTCTTTTAACATCAACTCACCTTAAGTCTGGCGCGGGGCAGCTGCCTGCACAGCTCTACGAGGCCACGCCAACGGCGCTTCACTCCGGCTAGGGATTCTTGGGTGCTGAGCAAGCATCCAACTACAGGGGCGGTGCAGTCCACACAGGGCGTAGTTACGGGCTGCGCCCGACGTGCTGTGAGCTGCCCAGCTGCTGGTGGTACGACTCTCTCCTCGTGAAAGGCGGATGCTTGTCCTGCAGGACTCCTTCTCCTCGCCGCCGCGAGATCTGGCGAGCAACCTGTTTTCAGATCTCCCCGAAACACGCGAGTCACTCCATCTCAATGTTGTGAGTGACTTGGTCGACAGGTAAGAAAGCTAGAAACCTGCGCGTTGTCCATCTATCTGAGCAGCCACTCGCTGCGTGAAGTGCCACAGTGATGTCCGAAGGCGACGCAATGCAGACAGGTGAGCTGTGGTTTGACCCCCAGTTACAGGGCTTGACCCTACCAGCAACAATTCAAAAATTGGATTGGATTTCTTTTGCATCTACACATCGCCACTCTGTGCTTGTGAGGCTGCAACTCCTGCACTGGTGCTGCTGATTCTACATTCGTGCTTTACTGTCATTGTTATCTTCATGAGCAGCGTCAGTGGAGGAGGTTCCGAAAACCATGAAACGGCAACAACGAAGTGCGCTGCTCGATCTGTTGTTTCACTCATCCTGCTGAGTCCTGTTGCTGACTTGCTGTGTCCGCAGATATGATGCTCAAAGATAGCAACGAAGCACCTCCTATCAGTGCTGAAGAGGTGAGAAACAGGACTTGAGTTGGCGCCTGAAGGCGTGTGCCTCGCTTCCTTTGTGTTCTCCAGCATGTAGGTGTTGTTGCTCCTTCATTGGTCACTTATGCTTGAAACCATATGGCGAATCTTGCCACAGCTTGCTTGCTTGACAGGTGTTCAGTGCAGTGTCTGCGCTGTCTCGCTGCTGCCCGCACTTGAGCTGCGGACACGACTATAATATATACCTTTATCCGCACAGGTCGAGGACGCAGAGAAGCTGGCGGAGAAAAATGCGGAGGCGCTGCAGGAGCGGCTGAACATGCAGACGCTGCCCATACGTGCCTATCTGGACCAAACGGTGCGTGATGGTCACGCTTCGTGTTGTGCACATCCTGGCGCAGTATGCTCTACTAACACGCACAGCATGCAGAGCTGAGTTTAGCATGCTGCCTGGAACATGCAGATGAGGAAATTGCTCAGCCCCTGAGCAATTTTGCTCGTTTAGGTCTTTTGTGGAACCAGGTGGAATCAGCGCATGGAGTCCCACATTTGGGCCGCGAATGTCAAGCAGGGCTACGCTTGCAAGACCAACCTTGACCGGTTCAGTCGCCTTCTTACCACGTTTCCTGAACCGCCTTGGCGTATGGCAGCATTTCCATGGGTGAAAAACAATGTTCAGGTTATATCATACTTGGTATGGCAACCCTCAACTTCGGTGTTGTCATCAATACCGCCTGTCACAGAGCAAGACAGCATATCAACAACCAGGTCATCCTGCGAGTTCATGGCTCATGGTAGCACAGCACGCTTTGCTCGTTTTTCTGAAGCACTGAGCGTGTACAACTTGGGATGCAGACACTTACACTCGGTCGAAGGACACATCACCATGTAGCTTTTTTGGTACAATTTGAAATGTGGTGTTCAATTGTGATTACCGCGCGCAAGAACACTTGCCGTATAGAGCAAATTCGGGGGCAGCAAGCAGTTCTAGGGCGCGTGTGTCGTAGGGCCCTCCATGATTCATTTTTTCAAGAACTGCCTCACATAGTACAGAGGCATGATCACTTGCGACCAGATCAATCATCAGTGCCATGTGGTCTGATTTACTGATGCATGGCCTGCAGGTCGAGCAAACTCATTTGTGAACATGAAGCAATCTCATTTGTGAACGCGAACCCAATATGGTGCAGTCATGTGAAGTAGTGCCCTGGCTGCCACGACACGAACTTGTGTAGCCATATTCTTGCAGTTGCCCTTGCGGCACCTCCAGCTAGTCGCAGCGGCCAACTGACTGACTGAATGATCAATATTATGATTGAACTGTAAGGTTGAGGTTATGATTGTCTTCATCCTGTGGTGAGGTTGCATCGCACCCAACAGCTCCGCTTGCATGGCACCCGCCTGTGATGATGCACAAAGGGTCACCCCTTTTCTTTGTATGAGCTCATACATGCATTTTTGAGCAGGTAGGCATCAAGCTTGCGAAGCTGGAGCTGACGGGCATTCCTCAAGCTTGAACTCTAATTTTACAATCAATTGTTGTCACTGAAGCAATGGCAGCCATGAATGCGATTGCAGCACGCAATATGTGTGAATGGAACAAACACCACTGAAAGTGGGGCTCTTTGAAAACTTGTAGAGGCTCAGCTTGCTTTGGCTTCCGCTGGTGCTATGCAGCCATATTCAGCCAATAAGTGCCACTTTGCAAAGCAACCGGTGACGGCCGTGCACTGCACAGGGCTGTGCAATGCATGATTGATCATTGATTCACAATTGTTATATGGAATAATTCGTACATTGGATAGGACCAATGGCACACTAAAACACACAGATTTGTTGCTTGTGTGCCGTGCTGCCCATTTTGCAGGTGGTGCCAATACTGCTAGATGGAATGGCTGCACTGGCAAAGGAGCGACCACCTAATCCTGTAGAGTGGCTGGCATCTTACCTCCTCAGGAACAACCCACAGAGACCTAGTACCTAGCTGCATCACCTATGCAATGCACATATTTCTCCTGCGACTTGTATGTGGAGTCTGCACGTGTCTCTGTCTCGTACGATGCTGCTTATGGTGAGCACGTGTTTTCGGTTGCCCAAAAGTGATGGTGCTTTGCGCGCATACAGAAGCGACGGTGCAAACCCGCAGTGTGGCACTTGATGCTTGCGCCAGACCCACGCATTTCACATCCAAGCTTATGACCTGTATGTAACGGGACGCCCCATTAAGGCACTACATCGCGTGCATGCAACGTACAAACAAGTGGAAGTGGCAGGCGACATGCACAACGCTTGTCGTAGCAGGTTGCTCAAATGAAATGTTTGACCTGTCGTTGAGAACATGATCCGCCATTGAGTGACATGCGGGGTCAAATGCGCGTCTAGCGACGAAACTCAAATACAGAATGTTGACCCACGTTGACATTGATGACATCAGCACGCTGCATGCATACGCACGCACAGTAACAGAGCATCTCAACTCATACAGTGAATCTGCGTACTTGAGCTTAGCACCATGGGCCTGCCTGCCCGCGTGCCTTGTTTAGTCAGAGTCACCCCGTCCTCCTGTCCACGGGCCTAAATGCAGCAACGCGCTGTTTATGCAGCATTGTCTGAGCTGACTCACACCGCAGAGCACCAGCCTTTATGGCACCGGCATTCACGCGCATGAACACTGTGTGCAGCGAAAATACACTTGGCTGATGCTCAGTAGCACACGCACATCAGAAGCACACGTGTATGGTGCCTAGACGGTGCCAGGCACAGGCTCTGCAGCTATGCCGTTGCTGTTGTGGTAGTCCCTGTAGCACTCTGGGTGAAAGAAGAAATCACAGCCCTTGCAGCCCAGGGGCGTCCTGCCCTGGTAGCCAGGGAATTTGCTGCAAAGAGGCGGACCATAGACAGTGTGTTCAATGAAATTGTGTTTTCTTGCAATGCTCCATTTGATAGCACTGCATTGATGCCTGCGCCTCCCACTGGCGCAACTTGACCCCGATGTGAGTACAAGTGTCGGCAATATTGCAATTAAGAAGATGATTGTCTACTTGAAAGTATACCGTTTCAACGTCATGCCCTTCGCGCGCGTTGCAGTTGTAGAGCTGTCAGATATAGGAGCAAACAAGCAATGGCGGTCGCAGAGAAGTCTCAAATTAGCGATGCAGTGTGTACTCATCTGCGCTTGACACGCACAAAATGTGTACATGGCGTGAGCAAGCCACCTTCGAAATTCCGTCAGGGCAAACTCAGGTACTTGAGACTAATGTATGGACGACGTTAAGTGGCCCTCGACCATTCACAGATGCCCCGTGTGCCTGCAATTCCATCCACGCCAGACCAGTACGGGTGCTACAGGCAGTGATCAGTTGCAGCATTCCTCACTTTGGCTGGCAGTAGTTGCAGCGTCTCCACTTGCACACACCAGTCTTGCCCTCGCCCGGCTCCATGAATACCAGCTGGTGGTCGTCCTCACTGCCCTGAAATTGCGCGGAGACAGCAATGCTTTGAGTGGAAAATTACCAAGCGATGGCTGTGGGCGAGCAACAGACCTTTAATGTGAATTAATGATATCTAATGTTCACTGCCGCAACATGCCAACACAAGCAAATGGAGTCATGCTCAAAAGCGTGCACAACACAATGGCAACACCTGCACCTCAAGGCAAGAGATAAGCAGTTTGCATGCCAAAAGGGCACCTACCAAACACAACTGAATGAGAACCCACAGAAGCAGAGGTATGCCACCCGCTATAATCATCAAAGCCTCGCTCTTGAACAAGTGCTGCAGGAAACGTGCACTCTTCATTCTCTGCGCACCCACACTGTTATGAGTACAGGCGGCCTTTTTACAACGCGTGAGTGAGTGGTAAGTAGAGCGCCACCTTCTGGTTCTCACAAACTCGGCCGCAGATCGAAGGGGTGTGAACCGATCACATGCAGGAACAGAGGTCGTGCCCACGCTGACTGAAGCATTCACAAGGCTTTGTCTGACCTCTGCCACGGATGTCATTGAGTGGTGCACATGGTGGCATAGCCAGCGCTGTGTGAGGCGCAACCTTCATCAAACCCATTCACTTTCATTCGGCTACGATATGCATGTAGTCTACAGCAGTAGCTGCATATGATAACCGTGTGGGCATGACCGGCAAACCGCTACATGAAGCACCAAATCATGGGCACGACATACCTGTTGGTGAGGAAGGCCCTCCATGGACTCCAGCGCTGCGTCCACGCCGCCATCAGGGCCTTCGCCGCGGCTCTTGGACATGCGCTTCTGTTAAATGCACGGCATGTGAACGCACAGATGTGAGGCAGCAAGAGTTGAGTCAGCAGCGCAGTGGCGCAATGGGCCGCAGTGCTGAAAGTCATAGTCTACGTGACATCACGTGAAACCTGTCATTGTTTGTAACCGTGTGAAAGTGCTGATGATTGCATGCCATCTGTGAGAAGGGACGCGACTGGTTCCAGCATGTCGAGTTCAGCGCTTTCCTGACATCACAACGCTGGTCGTACATGGTGACCAGCTGTTGCTGGAGATCATCACGTCAAGCGGCCTGCAAGCAGTAGTATAGTGCCACTTGCCTTCTCAGATGTAGCCTTTCTCCCACGTGCAGTCGGCAGGCTGGCGCTGGCAGTGGCCTCCTGCACAGTAAATGCAAGCAAACATTAGCATTGAGACGCAGTACACCAGGTCCAACATGAGTGCCGCAGCTTAATGTCCATCAAATCAGTGGCAGTACAATGCAACATGCTGCGATAAGCATGCTTGCAGTGCATGGCTTTACCAGCCTCTGGCTACAATGGTGGCACACCAATAGTCATGAACGCAGTGCCACTACGTGTCACCATGCAAGTCAGCATGTATGTGACTCTCACGAAATAGTGTGCGTAATGTGAGCATATGATCACTATGACATTCTGACATCAGCTGTAGCGGAACAAACAGGTGCATGTTTGACGCTCCGCCAGAAGTTGATCATCCGCTGCATGCAACATCAGATTTTTGGGTCATGAAAGCATGCATGTTTACTTACCAGCCAGCCAGGGGTGTGCATCTGTGCGCAGAGAACGGTCCTCTGCTTGAACACCTGCAGTGTCATCGCCAACATGCGCGACAACAGAAGCCAGTAATGCTTGAAGATGAGTACAGTTTCACCTGCACAATATCTTTGCAGAGGGGGGCAATCCAAGGTTACAAAAGACAGACCACCGACCCTTTTTTAAAGTGCAACATACAGAGACACTTCTGTTTCCTGTTGCACCGTGTTGCAGACTTCAGTGGAAGTGGTGGTTGACATGCACTGACGGTGGACATCATCATGCCACCCATTCAAGCAGAACAAGCAGCTCTGAACAGGTGACCTAAATGTGTTTCTCCAAGAATACCACAGCATCGGCAGCAATGTGGTGCATTGTCACAGCAAAGCATACTAAAGTGCATCCAACATTACGCTGCACATAAGCAAAGTGCTCGTTGAAGATTGCATGTAATCATACAATGCAGTCCGTGCAGACTGCAGCTGGTGCAGTCACTGCCGGTACTTCAAGATGAACTTGCCTGTACAGACATGTCGAGGCCAAACTCCTTCTGCCCATCCGCCATGACCTCCTTGACAAACCCCAGGTACTCGCCCATGGTCTTGTAGTGCTTGGCCGCAGGCTTTGCTACATCTGTCAAGAGCAACACGGCATCAAAACCAGATATGCACAAGCATATGATCATGTGATGTTCAACTGGAGATGTAGAAGTCGTGGCGAACGGAGCAGTACAGGACATCATTGAGCATTACCTGTGTGCACGACTTCATCAAGTGCATCAGCAATGGTAGCATAGCTGCCTTGTAAGACCTGTGTAGCGGGCATGAGTGCAAACTTGGAATGCAGGCCTGTTAGGGGCAGAGTACTGTTTAAATATGAGCAATTCCACACTCGCATATGTACGGTACGTTCAGGTGCCATGCAAGGTGGTACTAGTGAAGTATACCAATGTTTGAGCGATGTATGGCCTCACTTGCTGGTTGCATCATGTCAGCTTTGGGTCCACAAACCGGTACTGGATTGCACTGCCGTACGTTGCTCACCTCCGCCGTTCGCAATTGCACTGTCTTCATCCCCATCGTGGGACTGCACCACAGCAAAATAACGCAAGAGTAGCAGACAATGACAAAATGTCAGCCCCTTTCAGGTCAGTTCCATTGCCGCAATACAAGATGCAGCTGGGCAGAATGCAGGCATAGCGTGTCTTTGTCTGGGAAAGCAGAGAGGCTCAGCTCTCAAATGTGCGAGCGTGCCCATGCACAATTTGAGCAAGGCGGTGTAGACGTCCCCTTCGATTAATGGGTGCTGGAGATATAAATCCTGATGATGAGCAGCGTCCTGAAGGGTCCTCCACATGGAGAGATCGAAAAAGAGTACGTGACATGCCGTTTGAAAAATTTGCTGTCAAGAGCATGATCATTGACACCTTGTTCTTGGAGTTGGATACTCCCGAAACTCTGTGCCGGGCACACTTGCAATGTGCAGTTGCTGAAAAGATGTAAATCGGACCATCACCTCAGCTGTGGCTGCGCACTCAGGGTGGCTTTGGCAAGCAAGAGAATGGCCGATCATGCATGCAGCACGCTGCAGACGCGCCATCACACAAGTCACATGATGCACGTGCAGCTAAAAAAGGCATGCTGCATGCCAGCTCTCGCACTCCGTATACTTCAACTTCAACGCAGCACAGCGCACCTCCTCCCGCGGGCGCTTCCCGCCGGCCTCTGCGCCGCCGTCGCCGCCGCCGCCGCCATTCGCAACCACAACCTTCCCCTTGCACCTGTGCGAGGCGATGCGCTCAAACGTGCCGCCGCACGCGGGGCATTCCTCCTTCTTCTTCTCCCCCTTGTCAGCCTTGCTGGCCGCGTTCTCCGGCGCCAGCTTGCAGCGGTGCATGGAGAGGCGCTCGTAGTGCTTGCCGCAGTGCGGGCAGGGGTCGCTGCGCTTGGGCGCAATCTCGCTGCGGGGAAAACCATCGGCCGGTGGTGTGGGCGCTGGCGTCCCTGCCGCGGGCTTAGCGGCGCCAGGCTTGCGGGCGGTGTCGGCAGCTGCAGCGGCCGCTGCTGCGGGTTTCTGTGGCGAAAGCAGCGAAGCAAGTAGAGGCGCAGCAGCAGTAGAGAGGGATTGCAGAGTCAGCCAGGCACAATCTCACATGCATGCACCTGAGCCAATGAATTGCATGTCGGTGATCCGCTGCTGTGACTCGATAGATTGTTGATGCGACTGACATGCGTCTGCGTAGAGGGATGCTGACCCGACTACATGTATGCATGCGCTGCAGCACAACCTTCCCCGTATCATGATGTATTGCGTGTGAAGGACAGTCAGGCATCCGTCATCGCATTTGAGTACTCTTAGCCAAAGCGGATCTGAATGACCGCACAACGTACAGCAGGTGGCAACAATGCAAACTTCAGCAGGTTGCATGTATTCATAGGCAATCATATATCATACACAATGAAATGAATATACTGCATGCCTTGTGCGTCATGCTGATTACCATGCAGTCCTCAGCAAAAACGGATGACCCTTCCTGTGAACAACCTTCACAGCGCAAAGCAAGCTGCCTGCCTGCTGCTGTCAAATTCACACTAGTGTCCTTGCAAGGCCAGGCACACTGCTACTGCAGCTGCGCGACGGTGCAGCAAGAAGCAAAGATGCCACAGGTCCGCATCACCATCACTGGTACTGCTGGCACCCCTCCATGATAGAAAATGACAGGCTGACACTGTCGAGTGACTCTACTGCGTTGTCGTACAACTGAACGTACATGTATGCCAGTGTGCATCAAACAAGTCATCAGGCTGTGGCTCAGCAGTGGTGCAGCATGCCTGACCTTCTTCTTTGGTTTCTCTGCTGCCTTGGTGTCCTTCTCATCATCCGTGCTAGAGCCCTCCGATTCGCTGCCGCTGCCAGAGCTGCTCGAGCCGCTGCCGCTGCCACTGCCGCTGCTGCTACTGCCAGAGTCCGACTCCGAGTCAGAGCTGCATGTACGAGGTCAACACGCCAGATCCACATCATTTGAGGTGATCATATACACTATAACCAGCAGTGCACAGCTATATTGAGAATGCGTGCCATGTAGCACGGCATGATGCGCAATCTCTGAAGTGTGAAGTTCAGAGCCTGACCTGCACTTACAGAACAAGCGCGAGTTGCAATCACGTCATGTACATGATTCTGTGGCACCTCGAAAACTGCACACGATAAACTGGGCTCTGATGGTGCGAATGCAGACCTGTGACAGCGGGTAATCTTGACTAGAAAGTGCAATCAACAACTGGGTTGCGTCAGGCAAGCACGCACATCGACATTTCAGGCAAATACGAGACCGCAGTGTAGTAACCATTGAGCCTTGCCTGCTGTCGCTGCTGCCGCCGCTGCTGCTGCCGTCGCTGCTGCTGCTGCTGCTGTTGCCGTCGCTGGCGTCGCTGGATCCGCTTGATGCCTTCTTGGCCTTCTTCTTCTTATCACCCTCAGCTGATGCACGAACCTTAGCAGGCGCGCTAGCAGCAGCAGCTCCTGCTGCCTTGCCAGCGGTGCCACTCTTAGCTTTTGACGATTCCTTGCTGCCCTTCGCAGCGGTGGCTGGGGGCCCAGATGCAGCGCCGCTGTCTTTGCTCTTAGCCGCGCTCACGGCGCCATCGCCTTTCTTGTGGCCCTCCTTAGACGGCTTGGAGGCAGTTTTCTCAACCTTGTCGGCAGGCTTCTGTTTGGAAGTTGTCTTGTCCTTCACTGGCTTAGAGGGGTTGACGGGTGTGGCCGCTGCGGCTGCCTTGCTTCCACCGTCTTTTTGTTTCTTGTCCTTCTTGGGTTTCAGTGCTGCACGGCAAAAATGAAGCTGCAGCGTCAGCGTGTGCTACTAGCAGGCGTTTTCAAAGCACACCACATAGAAAACACATGCACCCGCGGCAGACTTCCAGGTTATGATCGCACCACACATGTGCGCGCATGTGCTTGGCAGCAGCAATCGTCTGAGCAGGCCAACACCCAAGGAATAGCAGCAGCAGCAGCACACCAAGATCACCGAATTGTGTCTGCTCTTGCTCCCACTGACTCATCAATGAGCAATTAAGAGGGCAGCCAGCCTGCTACAAGCAAACTCGCGCAGTTTGATTGCTGTTTGCCGTGCATATTGCTTGAACTCGTGCATTGCTCGATGCAGAGTTGTGACGCACACTCACCACTAGCAGCATCAGGTTGAGACGGCTCGTCAGCGCGATCCTTCTTCTTGTGAGTAGATTGTTCCTTGCTCTTGACCGCTGGTGGCCTGCAAGTGGCGTGCACAATGTGGCAGTTGGCATGATTCGGTCACGCTTTCTTGAAATGCAACGAGTAGGTGAGCATGGCGTATGTACCAACAGGAATAATAGCAGCGGAGACGAGGGGGTCGCACCTGTCAGACTCGATTGTGGCATCGGAGTCGCTGTCGGCGCTCTTTGGCGCAGGGTCTGGTTTAGATTTCTTCTTGCTCGATTTCCTGTCCATGGTGCCTGTGAGGTGTTGCGACTCTGTAGCAGAATGTGCAACGCAAGGAAGGGTGTCTTGCTTGCTGTCTCCGCCCTGCGCAGACAGACTCTAGCAGCCTAGATCAAAAGCTACAGCCCAACCTCAAAACTTTGCTGGTGACTTGCTGGTGATGATTTGTGAGTCCGAGTCGCGCGCGAAAAACAGATCCCTGAAAGAGACATTGCGTGCAGCGACGCTGACGGCATCATGCGATTCAGAACGAAGATCACGAAGGACTCATTGTTTCATCTGTCTAGCCTGGTGGCCACTCTCGAGAAGGTTTCATCGTCCAACTGCGTCATTCTCCTCAGGTGTGTCTCTCACTGTTTTTTGAAAGCACGCCGTCTTTGTTAGTGCCTACCGCTGATCTCACGCGCACGCGCACTTGTTGCATTGCGTTTCGCTGCCTCTGCAGTAAAGATCTGATGCGCATTACCGTAGTGGCCACGGGTCCGGACGATGTACAAGGTGAGTTAACATCTCATCGCATGTTGAAGTGTGTGCCCCATTTATTTTGTTTGCATGCCGCGTAAAGCAGCCATTGGTAACGTTATCACCATTGCCATCCCACCATCTCTGGCCTCAACAAAAAAATAGTTGCTGTTCATTTGACCCCCCCCGTTGCCTGCTTGCTGGACCAGCTTTTGCCGAGCTCCAGCCGGAGCACGTCTTCGAGGATTACAACGTGAGCCGCGTCATACAGCGCTTGGTGTTGGATGTAACAGTTGCATGCAACTGCTAAATGGATTGACTTGACAGTCAGAGTGGCAAGCGGGTGCGGCTGGTGTACGCTGTGTCTGAAGCATGCCATGTTTGATTCGTGCGCCCTTTTCCAGGGGCTTGAGTCGTGGGTGAAGGCATTCCCACAACGCAAGTGAGGTGTCACATGGCATTCCCAAACCCACGCTGCTTCAAATGGTTATGTGCGCAGGTGGAGAGTCGCAGCGATGACAGGGTGCTTTTCGAGATTGACCTCACTCTATTGAGCACAGCACTGCAATCCGTCAGAAGCACCAATGCCACTGAAACACAGGCAAGTCGCAGCGTTGGCCTTGAGCTGGCTGATAGCAATCTACTGAGCAACACACCCACCCTTTGGATTTTGCATGCACACTCCCTTTTTTCAAACAGAATGGCCACGAGATGTTGCCAGATGTTTGGCGTTCCTCCCCTCTTGTACAAAGGAAGCATTCCCCCACCCTCTTATACAGAGGAAGCGTCCGTAGGACGAGCTCACCTTCATCTCTGAATCAACACGTTTGTTATCAAATCAGCGTCAATCAGGCTGACCCTCTTGCATTTTATGCTTTGCTTGCAAGGTTCTGACAGCCTATGCATGTTTGTGTGGGCGTGACTTGACAAAGCTGCCAGCGCTTCTCTGAGCTCACTTCAATGCAATATTGTTGTTGAACGCCTTCGTGTGACCTGTGTCAGTGCAGTGGCTTCCATGTTAAGTATCTACTGCAGACTCTGGGCTGCCAACGGTGGCCCTCATGTGCAGTGCATGGGATAACGTATGATACTACATCATTGATGTTAGGTGATCAGGTGATCACTGAATTTCATCGTCACGCATGTCAATGCCTTGCTGCACAGATGAAGCTGGCGAAGCGCGCGGGGGGTGTGCCGCACCTAGTGGTGGAGTCACACATGTCAACAATGGAGATGAACGTGGCACAGGACATACCTGTCAAGGCAAGTGGGCGCTTCGTGAGGCAAAACAATGGTGCTCACTATCACGACAACAATTCTGGTTGCAGAGATCATAGAAGTATTCACTACTTCGTTTATACAATGGCAAAAGAAGGCATGATGTAGGTACCCTCGAGTGATCACAGGCGCGCTGGCCGCTGCCTGCTGTGCTTCATCAGAGAAACTCACAAATGCCTGCGGTACACCATTGCTGACACCTTCACTCTTCACCTCAGGGCTGGCCTTCTGAAGCCAGAAAACAGGACATGCTGTATCGCAATACTGGTATGCGGCACTGGTGCCACAGCTCATGGGTGCAATGTCGTACATTGTCTGACCCTTAAACTCAAGTCCACAAAGTTGCTGTATATAAGACAAGGACAACGATTCGGCCAAGCAGCGCTTGCATACTTCAGCCACTTTCATTTTTCTTCCCACTCTCAATGATGCCAAAGAACTACAGCCACCAATCAAGGATGCAAAGTATATCAGTCAAGGCAAATAATGTACTGGAGTGTATACTGCGTATATGAACTGATGCTCACCGCATGTGCTAATGGTGCCGCTCTTTCTGCGCTGCTGCTGTTGCTGCAGCTCATGAACGCCGAAGAAGCGGACTACTATAAAGCGCCGGTGGTGCCAGTGTCACAGGTGCAGCTGGAGATGCCCGTGCAGCGGAGCATGCGAGCCGTTGTGGACAGAATGAAAGGCAAGTGCTCTCCACCCGGAAAGCGCTGCAGATGTATGTCCTGCCATATCATGCCATAACCACAATTGTAAGCGATGCCAATGGCCAACCGCACTGCTTGCGATTTAATGTGCCAGTGGGGCTCGCAGATGGGGCGTTGCCAAATGATGTCAATGAAACGTATTCAAGGGTGTAGCTTTTGTGAATGCCACATGCATGAAGACTGCCGCACTGTTCTGCTGCAAAAAGCGCGCATGCGACAGTGGGTTCAGCTAGTTAGCCGTTCTTGCCTGTTCATGTTTGTGCTTTAGTGTATGAATAGAGCTTTGGGGGCTACTGAAATATAGCTGGTGGTAAGATTGCGCGAGTTTCTCAATGCAACACACGAAAGACAGGCATGCAAGCACTTGCAAAACCACTGATGCCCTGAGCCGCAGCAGGCATCGCGAGCTTACATGCATCGTGCTTATGGCCAGTATTTTTGTTGTGCATGCGCTGCCAATGCGCGGCCTACATTGGGTGCTTCGAGCAGCAGCAAGCTGCCAGTGTAGCGAGTCCAAGACATGCATGCATTTCTTGACTACACTATGCGCCATGCAGACCGATTCTGACTTTAGCACAAATGCTGCATTTCTCTCGCTGTGCAGGCATCGACAAGTACCTGTACTTGGATGCCAACATGGTGAGTGTGGTCAGGTGCCAGATTTGCCATTGCAGACTGCTCTGTCGGCGTGCTATACATCCTAGTCAGGCCAAGCAATTGAATTACTTCGAAGCATGTACTGTAATGGGAGTGTCCATTGGGTTACAATCACCTCATAGATGATGTTGTGTGATTGTTCATGAGAAGTAATGGCAGTTTGGTTGGTGGTATCATGGAAGTCGCATTTGTCTGCATGGGCCAGCGACCTTCAGGAAGTTCATGAGGTTGACACTGAGCATCAAGTATGACAATTAGTTGTGCTTTGTAATGGGTGGCTTGTTCCCACCCACTTTTGGCTCGCCATTCCTTGCAGAGGCCTATCCCGCTCACACAGGCAATTTGAACTTCCCCACCATTACTGCATCTGTGGATTTCGCTTCACTGGGGCACCTTGTGAAGCCTTTCAAAGCAAGTTGTCATCTACAATTTCCCAATGTGCACAATGTCACAAAGCTGATGATGATCAGACCCGCTCAGCTCCAGATGACTTGCCGCCACTTGTCATGTCACATGTTTGCACGTTTTGCGCGTTGTTCAGCTTCTGGCTTTCACTTGCACATAAGCTATTTCACTGATATTTTGGCCCAAGCTGGCTGATGTGGCTGCTAGCAACACACTTCCCTCATTTGCTCGCGGGCTCTCATCTGATCTGCGCAAGCAGCTAGCGGAGCTGCCACAGAAGGACCTGGCAGGCTCTGAATGCTTGTTCTGAGCATTGCAACCACACTATGTGAGATCAGCTTGACTAGTGATGACATTGCTGTCGTCACGTGTCAAATGTACTCATGCGCGCTGTCTGTTGTGATTGCCGGTTGTGCTTTGTCGCAACAGCGAGGGCAGCTGGTGGTCAGGCTGGAGACAGACTCTGCCACAATCAAGACGTTCTTCACACAGCTGAGCCCCAGATATGAGGGGATGGAACGAGGACCTCAGCACAACAGAGACAACAAGGTGATGTATATCTAAGCAACGACCTTGCGGCCGGGGCAGTTGATTCGATCTGCCTTGTTGATTTACTTCAGAGTATGATTATTGTGTTGTGCCACATCTGTGGGTGCTTGATGCATCACAGTATTCGTAGCATTTGACTTTGTAGTTGACACCAAGGCCCAGTTGTGCTACGCTTTGCCACCTGCTTGTTGCTGAATGCGAACTTGGAGCCAGAATCCCCAAGTTGTTGGTGATCCTCAGGATTGATGCTTTGAGTGAAAGGTAGACTGATGTCATGCAGCATGTGCATCCCAGCAGTGGGCTTTGGTATTCTTGTCTCAATGTTAACAAGCAGCACTTCCATGTCTTATCTGCAGGCACCTTGGGGTTTCTGGATGCCCACAATTTGTATGCGGACAAGCTTTATATGCAGTTGCTGGAGCCTATTCTAAAGGCCCTCAATACCTAAGTACGTCCAGGGTATCAGATGGCTGGCCTTGCTGATGCTGCTGTTTGGGTGAACTGCTGCCCAGCAAACTGCCATTACATAGGTACTGAGGTACATGGTCACATGCTTCACACCTGACGCGCCATCTGTGTATGCTCCCGTCAATGCTTCACCTGCAGTCTGCGACAGAAGGCAATGTACTCTGAAGGTTATTGTGACTAGTTTCTCACAGTGTCCACCACAGTACATGCGCAATACAACCAATGGCAACCATGATAGCATCGTGGCCTTCTGCATCACCGCCTTCTGCGCGCTGCAGGCAACGCTGAAAGTGGACGCCAAGAAGCTTGCAACGGTGCTGCAAGTCTACGGCATGAGCTTTGAGGGCGCCATCCTGTGCTTTGTGGAGAACGTCTCTCTCATCACGCACGTATTCCTGGCAGCCTCCATTGGCACCGCCACCTTCTACCAGCCCGTTATGGTCAGCATGGCTGACGAGTAGTGGGTTTGAAAGCACAGAGAAAGCCTGATCAAGGGCGGACAATGATGATGCATGTGCTTAGCGGGGGGGGGCAGCTGCAGCGGCGCTTGAGCATACACGTTCAGCACTGACGGTGATGCCATCGACAAGGCAGACACAGCACACGGTGCGACGACGACGACATGGCTAAGCACAACGCGTGGACCGGCACACTATGACCAGCGCCACAGAAGAGCCAGCAGACAAGCGAAGGCCGTGCTTGCTGCGCACGACACTTTACGTTTGAAGCGATGCAGGGTGACAGTGCAAGTGTCACCAAATCTTGTGCACTGCACCGATGTTGGTCTTGCATACCATTGCGAGGACAGCTACCGGTGCCAGTGCAAGCCAAGAAATTGTGGCCGCTCTTGCGGGGCGATGGACAGACTATGATTGACCACAGAGATGACAAGGCGCACACTCTTCAATGCAGCCTTGCAAGTTTCGCAATCACATCATGCAGCTGCAGATGCCACTTTCGTAGCCTCACATCACAATTTCACGTCACATCATGTCAGCATCAACGGACAGCAGCAAAATGAGCCATAGATACAGCAATGTACTTCACAATACGAACCTGCTGCTTGTCATTCAGAGTGCATGCCGTTGTTCATGACTGACACGTTTGCCATGCAGTGCCACCGTCCCACAAGAGGAGGGAGCTTTTCAGCCACCATGAAAATTGCAACGCCAGCTTGGTGCATGGCCAGGAAGCTTTTCAGCCTTCGAGTATACATCACAAAAATGTACAATGCCAGCTTTGTGCGTGGCATTGCCTGTAGTTGCTGCTTGCGATGCCTAGTCCACTTTCACGCCCAGGTACCTGGCACAACAGCAACGAGCATAACGCCACCCACTTAAAAGTAGTCTCGCGAGCAAACACGCTTTGCAGCTTCACGGTGCCATGGCGTGGACCTCGGACAATGCAACCACACCCCTCCATGCCCACAGCTTTGACACAGAGAGTTTGCTCAAACATGCGTCCTCTGGCTCTGACGATACATCGATGAAATTTCGGCCAATGCGGCAACATGGCAAGCTGTCTTGTCAGATCCTGACCTTGCCTCAAGGTATTGACATCAGAGCCCAACAGTGTCATATACCAGATTGATGCACCAAGAAGTGGCGGCGGAACAACCACATGATAGCATGTTTTGACAAGCATTGTCGAACACAGTCACACACGCGCTGAATTGATACTGGATGCAAGAACAGCATACAAAATACTTACTTGGCGATGGTGTGCATGTCCTTGTCGCCGCGTCCGCTGATGTTGATCAGAACTATCTTGTCCTTGGGCAGTTTCTTGGCCAGCTGCATGCCCCAGCGCACAGCACACAATGATGGTTATCACAGATACTCCAAAGATCAGCTGGTGACACAACAAAGGCAAGCATGCCTCAGGCGCAGCGTCATGACAAGCGGGGACTCCATCAGTGTCCTCCTCACGGACCTGCTACTTGCCAGCCACCCTTCACTGACATGACATCCCACATCACAGCACATGTCATGGAAAGGGCAAAACAACGTTGACGCCCCCCCTGCAACCTGACCCTAACCTTGAAAAGTCTGCAAGCCACAAGCATACCCAAACACGTGTGTGCGACGGACTCTACTTGCACGAATCAGCCCCCCGCCCCTCGCACCCCCCCCCCAATGTCGCAGCAGTAATGTGCACACCTGCATGCCGTGGTACGTCGCGTGGGACGACTCGAGGGCGGCGATGATGCCCTCTGCTTTTGCCAGAGCCTGTAGGGCCTCCAGCGCCTGATCGTCCATTACCGCTACGTACTCTGCACGGCCAGTGTCCTTGAGCCAGGCATGCTCAGGGCCCACGCCAGGGTAGTCCAGGCCCGCAGAAATGGAGAGACTGTCGGAAATCTGAGAGAGAGAGGAAGGCATCAGTGAGCAATAGCGTTGTTCAAAAGGGTCAGTGTTGTGCAGCTGACTTGCATTGTTGCTGGCATGTGTGTGCGAGAGAAGCGCTGCGAGGGTTGGCCGACGGCCTGCCGACCGACTTGTTCTGAGCACGAGACACTGTCGTGGCCAGAAGAAACACCCGGTAGTGCTTGGCAGATCGCAGCACAGCAAAAGGGTGCATTTTTGCAATGGCACGTCACCATGCACACTTCATGTGTTTGCAGGGGATTATGGCTTCAACGCAAGTAGCCTTTCTACACGCAGACATAGGACTCCTATTACGTTTTGAAGTATGCCAGTCACCGAGAGTCGCTGATGACTTTGCGGCAGGCATGTGATGGACCCCCCCCCCCCCCCCCGGCCGCAACCCATGGAAGTGTAGCATGCACTGACACTCATACCTCAGAAAGTTGAACATAAATGCGCACATGCAAGTGCCTGATGCAGCATTCGACAAGTGCAGCCAAACGGTTACATTACCTGGCCGTGCTCATCCTGGAGCAGGTACGTGCGCGTGCCGTGCAGCACCCCCGGCGTCCCCTGCGTGAGCGTGGCGCTGTTGAGCGCGCCCTCGTGCTCGCCGCCTGCCTCCACACCAACGAGCTTCACGGTGCCTTCCTCCACATCCTGGACAAGGCAGCAATGTACATGTACACTTCAGTTGAAATCGGCAATGTAGAACTACAAAGTAGAATGATGAGCGCTGACCGATGCAAAGGATGAGAGAGACGAGTGAGGATTGGCCCTCTACATCACTGCCCCTGCCTTCTGAGATACCCTTCTTTGCGTGGCACAGTGCGCGTGCAGGAGAGCGATCACCAACTCATCAAGGATTCATCAAGCATGATAGGTGCTGCGCAGAATCTGCTTGTGCATAGGCGCACAGGGCAGTCTGAGCATGTGCATGGCATGTTCAGCACCCAATTAATGGTGCATTGACACTAACCCTTAACCCTGAGGTGAAAAGCATGACAGCGCCTGTGCCCTGCCGCCGCAATCACTGCATCACCAGCTGCAGACACCGGTGCTTGGCTCTAGACCACCAGACACGCTGATGGCCTCGATTTTGCCGGCAAAACACGCCTTCAGTCATATCCCACTTGTTTGCAAAATGACAAAATCATGGCCTTGTACTACTGACCTTGAGGAATGGATGGAACACGCCAATGGCGTTGGATCCGCCACCAACACACGCGACCACGTAGTCTGGCAGGCGCCCCGTCTTCTCCAGCATCTGCGCCCGGGCTTCCCTGCACAAGTATGACCGGCACTCACATGGTTGAGCGTAAATGGTGGTTTAGATGGTAAGGTCACGTTTGAGTTCAACACTTGACAGACCAAAACAGGTACAGTACCTGTGCCATCATTTCCAAAACCCCGGTTACCCCCCACCAGTGACTCGAACTCGCAGGGCTGAAATGAAGTACTTGAAAGTATGAGCCTTCGCTTCAGCATCAACTGACACCAGAGCAGGCGTCACAACAAACATAGTTGACATATTAACCAGCACCTGCTTGCAAGCTGGCAGGTTTCACCTGTCTTCGTGTGAAACCTGTCTTCGTGCTCACGCTGAATATGCGTGACCTGCTGTTTGAGGGTCCCTTGGCTCACCTGCCGATGACAGACTGGAAGTCGCGCACCATTGTTGGGAAGGGGTGCGGCCCGGTGGCAGTGCCAATCAGATAGTGCGTGGTCCTGACATTGGTCACCTACGTACAGCACATGCCGCAAAATGAAACCAGCGTTGGGGTCGGGAGCGACAATAAGTGCAGTGACAGACACGCCTGATTGTGCAGCAGGGCCATGTATGGCTGCCATAGTGAGTACATGGCACGGAACACTTGTCCACCCATCATGAGCATTGCACGCCGGATCATGGCGTGTCTCCACACCACCAAGAAGTCGTGTGCGGCGTACGATGAGGCATCAGCATAAGCACGGCAACAGCATAAGCACGAAAACAACTTGCACGCGGTGCATCAGGTCTGTGACTGCCGGCTTGCTGTCTGTCACAGACCTGATGCACCGCGTGCAAGAGCTAGTTGACACGTCAGGCAGGCATGCATGAAACAATTTCAGCACAGTTACTTTGCTGATTTCACTGCTACACATCAGCACACGCCGTGGTGGGTCCCTGCTGCTGCAGCTTCAGGCAGGTCACAAAACAACGAAGTATCCACTCACCCAGTCTCGCATGGCCTCATTGATGGCGTCCTTGAGTGTCTTGCTACCAGACGTCACAGGGATCACCTGCAGATTACACATGTTTCACACACGTGAACGGCATCATCACCAGAGTGTGCTTCCTAACAAATGATTTACAGCCACAAGTCGCACAGGCCACCGTAACGCTGGTACGCAGCTGTTGGGAACCGTCTACTGCTGCCTTAGACAGCGGTGTACATGAAACTGCTTGCAACACAGCAGACTTCGCCACTGTCCCTTCACCATTGTATGTGTTACGCTTGCAGGTTTGTGAGAACAGTGCCGTGCGGTTCATGGGCACTATACTTGCAGATAAGATTGCAAGCATGATTTTGACTGCACCGAAGTTGTTCAGCACAATCACACTGAGGCAAACAACCGTTGCCGAATATATATACAATGTGCAAGCATTTTTGTTGCTGCTCTGTAAGACAGAGAGAGAGTCTCAACCTATCCAGTTTGCGTGCAAGGCTGGGCGTGCAAGGCTGGGGCAAGTACCTGCACAGCAGATCACTTGGCATTCGATACCATGATTGCTCACCTTGGCACCCAGCATATTCATGCGGAACACGTTGAGCTGCAAGCAGAACACATGGAAACAGGCGCAAGATCAGTTTTTAACTCACAAGTGACTGTGCACCTATTCATACTTACATTGACTTCTGCGATTTGCATCAGTACCACAGCACAAGAAGCATGCATGAAGCACGGCAAATCCAGATATTATTGATACGCCAAGTATCTGAGATGTCCAGCAAATTTTGCATCTCAACTACTGCCATGCTGATGCCCTGCTTGCACCTCTAGGGACGAGACGCCAGGCACAGGGCAGGATGTACTTGCTGAAGGGCCATGGCAGTGCGGCCGTGCACTGAGCAAGCCACATGATTCCTTTGCAGGAAGGTGGCAGATGCAGAGCGCATACTTCCCATCCAGTTTGCTGACACAGCAGCTCAGGACATACTGCTGCGTTAATACTTCAAGATGCATGTTGACGTATCCCACGTGCGTGCATACCTTCTGCCGCTCGACATCAACGGCGCCCATGTAGATGATGCACTCCATGCCCATGAGCGCGCACACGGTGGCGGTGGCCACACCGTGCTGGCCCGCGCCCGTCTCCGCGATGATGCGCTTCTTGCCAATGCGCTGCGCTCAACAACAGACAGGCGTGTGTGTCACTTGTCGTAAGGTTTGAGACATGCTTGTTACCGCACACATCAAGATATATGGCAGTGTGGTCTCAGCAATGATGCACTTCTTGCCAATGCGCTGCAGCAGCACATAACAACAGGTATGCCACACACCATCTGTCAAATGCTGTTGAACGCATCAGCTGCCAGAAGGCGAGGTCATGTTGTTGCGCATTTGGTAGGCGTCAGAAGTAGCACCGTCAAACACAGGATGTCAGCAACAATAGCATGCAAAACAAATCTGATGCCAACACTTGAGCATACGGAAGGTATGTGCACCTACCATTGCACATGTGAGTATTGTACATAGTACATACGACAACGTAGAGCAGCTCCTCTTACCACTGCGCGCCCCGAGCCTCCAACAGTGTTGAGGCATGAGGTGTGGTTTCATTGCGCACATACCTTTGCCAGGAGGGCCTGTCCCACTGCATTGTTGATCTTGTGCGCGCCTGTGTGGGCCAGCTGCAGCAAGCACACAACCGCGCACGGCATTTAAGACACGAGATGCACGCTGTTAGGCCGCTTCCTTGTAAACTACAGCAACAGGCAAGGTAATGAGTCGCCATTCACTGCAAGCACGGCTGCTGAAAATTGTGTGAAGTACTGAAATATGAGTCTACCGCTCGTGAGGCAAGCCGACTGCAGCCAACGCTTCACAGCTTTATGAATGCTGCAGCTTGTTGCTGAAGCTGGCGTCTCAGACGACATTCACTGTGGCAGCTACACTTCCATCATGTCAGCGCCACTGATGCACAACTTGCAGACGCAACGTGTTGCCACTAAAACAGCAGCTATTTCAGCAGCAGCATTGCTCAGTGCTAGCATGGCAGCAGTGCCCAATGCTGGCAACGCTCACCTCCTCACGCTTCAGCCAAATCTGGGCGCCTCCGACCTATACCACGGCAGCAGCGGCAGCGCATTGCGCAAAGTGGTCACTGATCAGTGCATGGGGGTCTGTGGCTTGCATAGCAGATGCTCAAAGCTGTTGTTCATGATGTTCAGCACATGCCACAAGCAGCAAAAGGTGTAGCTTGCCTCTTGATAGCAGCTTATGAGATTAACATACGTGACACAAGCGGTGAGAATATGGAGGGGCTCAGCTCAATCCAGGTGTCAAGTGCGGCAGCGAACTGCGTGAGCAGGTGGTGCATATTGTCTCAACACCACACGTCCGTGATGGCACATACATAGCACTTCAAGGCATGTAAAAACCGCTCACACCAGCCCTGCAATCAAATTGCGCTTTCACCCACCGTGAGAGCCGCCGCGGAGATTGATCATTTGATGCTGACTTGCATGACATTTGTGCAACCATCCTCTTGAGTCTCGGCACCGTAAGTCACTGTGCATTCACCTGCTCAGTGAGTCTCTTGGCATGGTAGAGGACAGTGGGGCCGCCGATGTACTCCTTCCTGTACCAATCCAGCTGCACCGGCACGTGACAGAGGCACAAGGAATGCTCGTGATAACAGCACGCTGAAAGACCCACTGCCTGATATGCCAGATCACGGACTTCAGTAAGTCAGCTCGTGAATGCTGTGAGGAGCATGGGCTGCTTGTGACTGCAATGAGCACATGCTGCTGCATCAAATGTGGCAGGTACAGGGGGTGTTCAGCCAAGATGCTACTGGACTGAGGCTGCTCATCTCAGGACCACAAAATGCGTGCACCGCATTTGCTCTGTCATCGATATGCGTCCATAATTTACTCGATGCAAGCAGATTTGTGTGCAGCAGGGCTACTACAAGCTATCAAGTGCTTTTATGAGATGACAAATGCTTTGAGTCATTGTGCTGGCCACAATGACAGCATCAACTGCATGACAAGCAACACATTCATTGCTGTGGTGTAGAGTAAGAAAAACCAATAAAAATCAATAAGAATAGACGCACCTCTTTCTGGAACTCAGGGTCGGCTTGGGCAGCAGCATAGGCATCTTCCAGTTCCCTGCAGGCACACCAAGGATGGCAATCTTCATCAGAGGCACAATACGGCGCCACAACTGTTGCGCAGTCAAAGAGAAGTAATTTGAAAGCTCAAGGGAAGCAAGCATGACCAGTGCAAGCGTTGATGCTGGCGAGTCGCGACACCATTATCATACAAGCTCAAGAAGCTCGCGGCACTTGACAGAAGGCCCGCCGTGCAGCTGCAGGCCATTGCATTGGGGCGAAAAGATGATTGAGAGGCGGCAGACAGCCTGTGGTTGTGCACGTTTCACGGCGTTGGTTCTCATCCTTTGATGGAAGGCAAGAACTGACACGGAGTACCCGCAATCACTTATTCATTGACAAAGCATAGACCCAACATATACACCTTGCCGAAGTACAGGACTGTGGGCTCGTACTCATATTGTGCATCTCTCTTCACCTTCCACTAGGCCAAAATCCATAGGTGGAGCCATAATAAACTCAAATGATCAAAAATCATTGTGTGGCGCCACACTGCACCGACGGCATAGCACATGCCATTCCGGCGAGAAATGTGCAATCACCTGTGTGCCTCGACGAGCGTCTCAGGTATGAAACGGCCGCCGAACTCGCCAAAGTACGCGGACTGCATGTTGACGCCGGCAAAAGCGGGCGGTGCCTGCGCATCAAAGGAATCACAACGAAATGCGCATGCAAGAACTTGAGGGTCAGAATGACCTTTTGCTGGTCCAGTCTTTGACTCATCAACCGTGCGCAATGTGGCAGGAGTGACTCGTCACCTGTACCTATACGAAGTCTAGTTAATTTGTGTGCTACTGCAAGAGCGAAGGGTGACAGCTCAGCCACTGCAAACTGCTGCGCTACAGCACCGAGGATCACATTGCAGCACTTGCTGCAGACCGGACCCTAGTGCAAAGCTGCGATTGCACGCACGAGAGTCGCGTCAAAGCCGTTGTCTGCGGCGCTGTGTGAGTCAGTGCTCACGCACGAAAACAGACGAAAGCCAACATGCATGCATGTACTCGGGATGAGGGCGCATGTGCCGGATTGCTGAGCACGTTGACATAAGGCGAGATTTTGGGCCAGTCAGGCAAACCAGTGCAAGCAAGAACTTGATGATGACTTCCTATTGCATGTATTGGTAGCAGATGAGTCCATGCACAAGGCCAGCCGCGCTGACAGCAGCAATTGAGATTGCGAGGCGGTGCGACGCATGCAACACCACTGGGAGACAAATTTGCAGTAAACAGCAAGAGTCAGTGATTTCAAGCCCACCTCCCTCACGCCGATGTACTGGTATTGAAGCTGTCCTGCCTTGAGCCCCTTGGTAAGGTTCTGTGTGAAGGCCTTGATGTGTTCGCGTTTCTCAGCGGAGGAAGCTTCAGCTGAGACCTGCAGCAGCACCGGCAACACCGACTTGGCCGTCAGCATGACCGTGATGCGTGGCTGACATAGCCAGCATGCCAGCATAAGCTCTGTCCACTGCAGTACAGAGAAGTTGGCAAGCTCATAAGACAGCAAAAACCTGATGGTGACATGTAGGTATGTGATGTCAGGTGGACCTGGTCCAAGATTGACGTCTGCATGCGCAAGGACCATTGTTCATGGACATGTATGTCGCATCCTCATGACACGTTGGCATAACAAGGGACCTTCATGAAGCGTACCGGTCATGCGTAATGCATGCACACTGACTGTTGCATGCACACCATTTCCGGGAAGGCGAGCAAGACTCAAGTCGTGCATGCTGCTGCCCTGTCCGCAATGCTGTGGTGCTGATAGCAACCAATATAAGAGATCGAGCACTTGGAACACAGAGCAAATCACTGACAACCGCTGTGAGCTTGGTCATAACTGCGGCTACAAGTAGCAAAGCACACTATCCCGCTTGTGCGCCACAGAAATCACCGTTTCTGCGGTTCTGGGTGAGATTTGAAAAGCAGCTGTGGTGCATGCAGGTCAGCTGACAAGCATAATGTGTTGCCTTCGCAATTACTACCACACCACAACTTGAACGCTCAGCAGTGTTGGCTGCAATGCGTGCAGGACCGCTGGCAACTGGCGCCTCTTGTTGAGAAGCCGCTTACAAACCAGTTATCAGTTGCTCAAACCGTGGCACACACATCTTGATGAAATTGCCCGGACGCCTACAGTGAACAGCATAAAAACAGTGGCGGTAGAACTTGGCAACAACCCCTTTGACAACTTCTGGCCTGATGTATGGTGTACCTCATCTTCTAGCCTAATGTTTGGTGTACCTCATTGACAGCGTTCATGATGGCTGAGCCACAGACCACGCCATCTGCCAGTTTAGCCACGCTCTTGACGTGCTCAGGCTGGGATATGCCAAAGCCAACCGCCAGAGGCATGTCAGTCTGTGAGGTGCGGAAAAGCCACAGCATGAACATAATACCATGTTGATGTTAGCATCTTTGGCAGAATGGGTGGCCATGCAATGGCAATGCAGCAGTGATGTAAAACCAACACACAAATGTAGGCTTGGCAGCGAAAGCAGGCACACGTGCAGCACCTCCCAATTGAACAGCAGACTTATAATTGCAGGCCTAAACTGGGATGCGTCTCGGCCATTGATTTTCTGACGATCAAAGGAAGCGGACTGAGATGCCTCGTTGGCGTCAATGGTCAAGCATGCGAGTTGACGCACAACGGCTGGCACTTGAATATGAAGTGCATGGTCGAACAGCTTGCAACTGGCACATCACATACCGTGTTCTCACAAGTACAGGGTGTCCCACAAGTACAGCGCAACAACAGGGCAACGACATCAAGCCCCACTCCTAGATCTACACCTACTTAACACTGCTGCGTGTTCCTACTTCCTCACTGTCCCGCTGCTGTGTGTTCGTACTTCCTCATTACCAACGCTGCTGCGCATGTATGCTGCATTGCATCTTCACCGGCTCAATTTGTATTGGTGAATGATGACATGCAAGGTGACGGACACAACATGCTGCCTATGGGCACCGGACCCTGACCTATCTATCCCTACAACCGCCATACCTCAACCGCCACAGCTTAACATGGCACCACCAATGCACATGTAATGTGAAGCATATGAGCACATTTGGCTGGTCCAGGCTTACAGGCAGGCACGACAAATTCTTCAACTTCAACTGCATCAGCCATCCTGCGGAACTCAATGACCGCAACCGCCTCCACAACGCCGCCAGCAGGTGCGAGCCGCAGCCTTCTTAACGGTGGCAGCGATTGCGGCGCGGCTCTCACCTTGCTGCGAATGCGCGCCACAAACTGCTTGAGGTCGTCGGGCAGGCCGGTGCGCGCGCCGGTGACGCCCGTGACGGACACGCAGTAGACAAATGTGTCGGCAGCGGAGGTCACGAACGGCAGGCGATCTGCCAGGGCAGCACACAGCACACGCGAAGCAGCGCCTGAGTGCGCGTGGGTATTTGAGCCATTTTGAGGTAGCACCGTTGCAGGCTTCAGAGTGGAAGTAGCGCTTGGTCAACCAGGCCCCGTTCCCACATTTCTGTGCAATTATCATAAGGTACGCTGTTACCAACTTGAGTGTAATGTAGTAATTTCAGAACTGCAAACAGATCACAACTGCAAGATCGCCAGCCCCTGACCCTATGACAGATCAACAGAGTAAACATGCATCCCCATCACCCCTTCCCCTCCCCTGCCTGCATCACCTTGCTAGTGAAAGCATGCACTTGCCAAGGGTCACTGTGCACACAACTGCCCCAGCGCCAACTTCAAATGGGACGTTGAGACGTGCCCGGTCTGCCTGCATAAACTCAATGCTGAAACGACACCGACAACCTTGCAGGTGCACCATGTGACATGCCATGTTGTGGAGTAGCTCACCGTCAGTAGTGGTTGGGCTGACCAGGGGTATGAAGGACAGCTGGGTGGCGCGACACTTGTGCACAAAGTCGCCAGCCTCGTCTGGGAGCAGGTCCACCACAATAAAGCTGCAAGTGCAAGACACGCACACAAGGGTCTGTCATGAACTTGAACATTTTGCACTGTGCTTTGCGGACTTCAGCATCACCTGCCGTTGCATCTAGTAAAAGGCGCACCACAATGGAGCTGCTGCGAAAGGAAACGCAACATGACCAGTCCACCTTTTCCTGTGCACGTCTGAGCAATGTCCATTCGGTTGCTCACAGGTCATTCGTCAAGGTAGAACCCGCAGCAAATGCACTCAATGGGATCTTATGGAAGAGGCTGTCCATACCCACAGCTAAACAGGATGCTGCGCAGCAACAATTCAGATGGACCCTGTGTTCCCCATACCTCTGGTATACACAACAGCAGCAACGACGGCCACCTGCTTGACAGCAACTGCTCACTGTAGACTGCTGCATTGCTCGGCAGTCTTTGCCAAAGTTCTTCGCTACCACTGGATTCGTCGCTGCTTAGTATAGTCAGTGGCTGTAGTATGCACTCTCACCCATCAGCGCCGGCCTCCTTGACATCAGCCATGAGCCTGTCCAAGCCATATGCCAGAAAGGGGTTGAGGTACCCCATCATGACCACCGGGACCGTCAAGCCCTTGCTGCGGGCCTGCAACGAACACACAGCATTGAAAAAAGTGCTAGTACCCATGAGCTGTATCACACGTGTTGCCAGCACCTGGTGACTGCAACTGTACAACAAGAGACGGTATGTCAAGTGCATCTGATGCTTGCTTCTGTAACCTGAGAAAATCAATGTTACAAATGCCGCATGCTCCGCCTAGCAATGCATGCAACATGCAAACCTCTCCACCTACCGACATAACAGGTCCTGGTGCACTAATACGATCACATTGAAGCCTCATGAGCTGCATCAGTCCAAAACAAGCATACGCATTGCTCAGCACTGTATGAGGCCAAGGGCCTCAAAAAACCACCTGTGTCCAACAGCTACAAGTGCATGACCGCCCATTTCTGACGGACTCGCACCTGCCTGCCAGCAGAGGACATTAATCACGCATCGCTGTTCAGACGTGCATACAGTGCTTCTGCACCTGCGCTCCTGTAATGTTCGCCAGCTCCGACAGTATTGAGCACAAATCAAACACAGATTGCACTGAAATGGTCTCATGACCCCGCGCGCACCTCCTTGACATAGCGCAGGCAGTCCCCCAGCCTCACGCCATTCTCCAGCGCCACCTGCGCTTGAGATAGTCGACGTAAATAATTGGGCAATTGGGCACTTTGCGTGATTGCCAGTGTGCATAATCACTCTTAAATGCTCAGGGTACGATGAGATGTGTGTTGCACGACACAAAGAGTGCAGTGATGAGTCCACTTGGCAGGTCGTGCATGGCAACGTTGACGTTGTTAAGGCGGGGCGATGGCGTTCAATCACCTCAAAAACCACTCTCAGCACTGTCCAGAGCTAGCATGGCGCTGTGCGAAAAAGGCTCTTGCGACGCTTTTGAGGCCAAGTGGCCATGCTGATGAGCGCAATGCAGATACTGTAAGATGGGCTTGAGATAGGGGATAAGTCAGGGCTGATCCTAACCTTGACTTTCGAGTCACAATGAGGGGTAATGCTGACGCTCCTCTTGTAGCCTACAAATAATACTAGCCTCCAATTCAAAATACTACAATAGTTGCGCACGGGACCAGACCCAGCACAAAAAGAGGCCACATCACCAGTAACATACCCGCCATGCCATCTTTGTAGCGCAGTCATCAACACTCAGCAACGCAGAGGCTCACCTCACTGGTCCTCTGAATGGTGGCGCCGTCCGCCTGTGGGTCAGTGAAGGGGACGCCCACTTCGATCACGTCGGCGCCGCCTGCAATTTGAATTCCATGGTGCACACAATGTCAGTAGCAATCCGTCAGCAGTACATTGCACAACACTGCTGCACGTCACCGCTGCATGTTTCGGCATGTACAGACAGGGCAATGCTGTACGTCGCCACTACGCATTTTACCATGTGCAGCCAGGGCAACTGCGGATGGCACGAGTTGACGAACCAGGGCGGATGACCATGCAGCATGTCCGTGCCGTACCTGAACCTTGCATGGTGTGAAACATGTGCGCAACATACGCACAACAGCAGAGAGTTACAGCTGTGCAGTCCAGAGCTGCAGGTGCGCAAGCTATTCAGAGGGCTCTCAAGTGCACACAAAAGAAGCCTCGCTGATGCCCAGTACAACAAACTCACCCTCTTGGAGGCCCAGCAGTAAGTTGCATTGATAGTTCAGTACGCAAGCGGCTTGCTCGTCTGGCTCGACATCTGCTCCGATGTGGTTCATCGTCGCCTGTCCCATGTTCCTTCAAACAACTTTGAATCAGCATAAGCATCCGCGCAGGACTGGACTTTATGATCGTGACTCACCCTCCTGGAGGCCCAGCAGCAGGTCCACCGTGTCATCCGCCTTAGGGTATCCCGCCGTCAGATAGGGTATGAACGCAGCCTTGCCCGTGTCTGCACAAGGCAAAGCCACAGAAACAAGCGGTCTTAGACATTGACCCCACACTGGTCCCAGCATATATCAGGCAACACAAGTGCCTACCCAATGCCGAAACAAGAATGCTGTGCTGATAGGCAGGCGATCGATGAATTTTTGTGGTCTATTCAATTCGCTGTGCATACTCACGTCTGCAAGACACTACCGCTTGCAAGAGTGCAGCTTAGCGTGTTACTAACGGTGTCAGTGCCCCGAACATGCCAAACGTATGCTGCATCATCTGGTGTTGCGAAATGCACTGATCGTGCAGCAGAGAACTGGACTGGAGCATGCAGGTACCAAAGCCAATGGGCGGGGTCTGTGATTTTGATTAAACGTATTGCTCCCAACATAGCATTGGCAGCGGCACACGAAGGTATGAGATATGACACAGGAAATGCTTGCCCGGCACTAGGCTGATAGTGCAGCAGAGAACTGGACTGGAGCATGCAGGTACCAAAGCCAATGGGCGGGGTCTGTGATTTTGATTAAACGTATTGCTCCCAACATAGCATTGGCAGCGGCACCCGAAGGTATGAGATATGACACAGGAAATGCTTGCCCGGCACTAGTCCGTTGCTTTGGGGCTGCTGCTGCCTTCACAACATAGAGATCGGCACAACACGACACAACAAACCGTCAACACAAAAGTGTTCTACTGAAACCTAATGTGAACTGTAGTAATGATACCACAACCAGCTACAGCGAATGCCCGCATACACTTGCCATACCTTTCACGCGCTCAAACACAGCAGCCAGCCGTGGATTTGCCGCAGCTTTTGCTGCCACTGGCGCTCGCTGCGCAGAACACAATGGGCACCAGCTCACCGTAAGCGAAACCAGTCAACTCTTTGTTGTGGCGTGCTACACATGGAGCATACAAAGGTAGCTTGAAGCGCGACTGCTGTGAAGCCAGGTACGGCGAACCCAGAATGAAGCAAACCGAAGCCTGAACATGCAAGGGCTGCCTGCTCCGCTGCTGCACCAGCTCGTTGTGCAAATGCCTTACGCTTGCTTGCATGCATTCAGCAAGCAAATGGCCAAAATGGGCAGTGTGTATAGAGGCTCACCTCCGTCGCAACCATGTGCAACTTGCTTCTCCGAGGACGTACTCCTGCAGTGCGAGCTGAAACGCCGAGCGCCACTGGCTGCAGGATAGATTTACGAACCCCAAGCGCTCCAGCAGAAGCCAACGGACCGTTGTGTACTGCAGAAAAAGCACACATGGAAGAAGGTAGCAAATTACTTGCGATCCTGTTCGATTATCCGCTTCTACACGAGCCCTGAAAGCCTAGATAAGCGCAAACGTCTAGTAACTGAAGTGCCAGCGCTTCAGAAGCTGATATCAGGAACTATGCTACACAGCTGCAGCTGCAGCATGTGTGCATGCAGGAGACCCACACAAGTTCCATTGAGTGTTCGCTTACTGTGAAAACCAGCGCAAGCGCCGCACAGGCTCAGCACACAGGCAGCTTTGCGCACCACCATTGTTTGGTGCGCTGTCCGTTCTGTCCGAATGGTCTCTCGCAGCTCTCTCCGCAGCTACAAAACTCCGAAAGGGGAAGTAGGCGAGTCGCCTGCGGCGTGTGAGGAAGTTTGCCCTGGAGAGAGTTAGCGGAAACGCGACGCTTGAGGCGGGCAGCTGAACTCCAGCACTTGAGGCTCGGCTATCGGCATCTAAAGTAGAAACATTTCTGAGACACACTCTTCAATTTACAAACAAGTGTTGAACAACCCGACATGTAGCTGCCTCTTGATGAGACGCCATCGTAAAGCATTCTATTCGCATACTGGTGGGCAACATGATTGCACTGCCAGTGCACTCATTCACCAAGTTCATATCTCTGTGCGTTGATGGATGAAGCGTAAGTGCCATGTTCAGATCGCCCGCAAAACCATCTGATCAGCGTGCTCATGCGTGGTGCTCACAAATCAACACCACACGGGTGCACTGCAGGGAAAAGAGACTAGTGGTAAGGACAAGGTGCGACGGCGTCTATTAACGAGGCTACCGATTTCGCACAGGGTTGCGCGCGCACCCATCAGGCCCCATCCTGATGCAGAAGGTCGGTGGCAGCAAGCTGCTGTGCAGGCTCAAGAGAGTAATGTGCAGGCCTCCTGATCTTCTGTGGTCTGGCCTCTCTGCGTGGCCGCTTGTGTCATAATACGCCAGTTTGGGTAAACTGTCTCGCAGGCTTCAGTCCACCTGAACACCCAGATACCTGGTTGACATGCGGAGTGAGCAAGTGCCAGCAATGAGCAACAGGCGTGTACACGTCCATGAGTGAATGAAGCGAGCCCATGCAGCAATTCACTCCCACCCAACCACCGGCATCACTGATGAAAAGGGTCTGTATGCATTGCCTCACTGACCCTGCTCATGGCGCGTACCCAAATATTTCGCCCTTTACAGGCCTGTACTGGCAGGCTCCTTTCAGTACTTCACACGTGCTTGCACATGAGTGCGTGGACATCACAGCTGGCGGTGTTGACCGAAGACACCGGCGCTGTTGCGCTGAAAATGAACATGTGTAGCGAAAAAATGCACTGTAATGCCACCTCAAGAAACATCATCAGATCATGTTGCGTGCCAACATGACGGTCCTGCTGGCGCGTTCTACTACACTCACTTGGCAACGGTGTGCATGTCCTTGTCGCCACGGCCGCACATGTTGATGAGCACAATCTTGTCCTTCGGGAGGGTCTTGGCAAGCTGGAAAGCGCCGAGAAAGCCAGCGAGACAGGCATCAGCGATCAAATCCATGGGTCAGCAGAAAAACTGACGTTGGCTGGTGCTTTGGCTGGTGCTTGAGACAATCTACAACACGCAGGCGTCAGCCACTGAGTCATGGCGTGGCTTGGTCACACGGGTCAATCACTATGATATGTACCGCCACCAGAGGAGTACAGCACCTTGCTGCATTACGATACTGTCTGTGCAACAAAACAGCATGGCTTTGTGAGCTGCAGGTCGGCTTCACTACATGCGGGCAGCAAAAGTGCGTGGATACAACACAATTCTGATTGCGCCTGCTGCCCTCGCCTGAGCTGAGCGTTGTGCACTGCAATCCAAGTAGCCTTTGCTTGGGGGGGCGCCAACATACGGCGTGGCAATAGGCCTACGCGGCGATAGCCATCACAGTATGCACTGAGTGCCCTGTGCCTTCTCCAGGCACGCAAGCGCAAGCGCGGTAACCGTGCCCACCAAGGCCCACCCTCGCTGCTTGCGTACCCTATGAAAGACTGCGCATACATGAAAAAATGATGCTCTACGCTTCGAAGTACAAGTGTCATGGACGCTACAGTACATACCAGCTGGCAACCCTACTGATGAACCACGCACCTGCATGCCGTGGTAGATGGCGTGCGATGGTTCCAGCGCCGAGATGAGCCCCTCCGTGCGCGCGAGCGTCTGCAGACCCTCCAGCGCCTGCTTGTCCGTCACCGCCACGTAGTCTGCTCGCCCAGAGTCCTTGAGCCAGGCATGCTCGGGGCCCACGCCCGGGTAGTCCAGGCCCGCCGAGATCGAGTGAGTCTCGGGGATCTGCAGGGGGCGAGTGCAGGAGTGAGGGGAGCGCGCGAGGTCAGCCACGCGTGCAGGCACGCAATTTACAGACTTGCACACACACACAGATGCACGCGCGCGCGCGTGGTCGGAGACATGTGACTGTGACATGTGCCCAGCGGGACACATGCAGACAAATTGTAGCTCAGCCGGGGCACTTTAACAGGAACCCAGCTGGCGTATATGCTTGACGGGGTTACTGCTGACCTCAGATCAGATGCGTTCAGACAGATCTGCACGGTTACTTGGTCGTCTTTGTCCTGCACTACACCAGTCTTCCCTGCCGCCAGTACAGCCTTGGCTGCCACTGAAATCTTGCGCAACACTTTCAGCACACAGAGCAAAGAGGTACCACACACCTCACGTCTCAAATGCCGCAAAATTCAGGTTCCCCTGACACATCAGCAGCTCAAGAGGGCGTACCTGGCCGTCCTTGTCCTGCAGCAGGTACGTGCGCGTGCCGTGCAGCACGCCGGGCTTGCCCATGGTGAGCGTGGCGCTGTTGAGCGCGTCCATGCCCTCGCCGCCGGCCTCGACCCCGATCAGCTTCACAGAGCCCTCCTCCACATCCTGGACAAGGTAGCAAAGGAAAAAGAGCACGAGCACACTTCAGTGTGAGATCGACCATGTACAGCTCCGATTTGGAACGATGATGAGCGCTGACTGATGCGCCGCCAGCCTCAACGCCGATCGGCTTCACAGAGCCCTCTGACACATCCTGAAAGGCAACATGAATACACGCAGGCACCACAACGCAGAATGACATCAGCTGCTGATACGGTTTGTGTTCGTCGAAGCACAACACTGCAGGTAGTCCTTGAAGTCGAAGTTTGATGAAGACAGCGTCATCATCTACGACTTGGTCCTGCCGCATTTGCACTTTGCAACGCAGCGTCCACCACACTACAGAACGCAGCAGTCACGACCGAGAAATGACGATGCACACAGGCCGATGGATGCATGCACACAACCTGGGCTGGTAATGCTCCAGAGGATAACGACAACGCACATGATGCTCACATAACATCATGACAACGCTGCGCACAAACAGATCGCGTGTGCACGCATGTCGCTGGGCTAGCATTGCTCCAACGGCAATGACGCTGTCGGGAGCTTGAGGTGCCCATGCGGTAGCTACGTATACACTCGGTCATGGTCTGACCTTGACGAAGGGGTGGAACATGCCGATGGCGTTGGAGCCGCCGCCCACGCACGCAATGACGTAGTCTGGCAGGCGCCCCGTCTTCTCCAGCATCTGCTCGCGAGACTCCCTGCACGCGGCAAGCGCATTCGCGAGGCTAGTGTCAGCACCTTGTTGCGCTTCGCATCACGTTTGCTGTTGTGATGAGGTATGTATAACATGCCGGCAGTTCACACATGACGTTCTTTCAACAACAATGCCGTGTATTTGGTTATTTAGGATCACAAGTCCATTGGACACTAAGCAATCATTCTTGAAGCATTCGTTTCCATCAACAGCAAGCCTATTGACAAGAATGACAGATGGAACACATTAAGCACTCCAGCATTGAAACAAAAAATAAATAGCAAGCGTTCACATTGCTAAGGATGCATGGTGATGAGCCATATGATTGCGCTTACGCACGAAGCCTTCACCGACATGAACAATTGCGTATACAGGAAATCACCATGTGCACTGCACAGCGCAAAACGCGCTTTGAACACACACAATTACGCATCAATTCCAACATTGCCCATGACAACAAGACTGCCACCGCAGCGCCCTGCGCGACACTTACTTTCCAATGACGGACTGGAAGTCGCGCACGATGGTGGGGAAGGGGTGGGGTCCAATGGCGGAGCCAATCAGGTAGTGCGTGTCCCTCACATTGGTCACCTGCAGCAAGCCCAACCATACGACATGTACAGTGCGTTGCATGTCAGATCTTGTGAACGTCAACAGATGCGTCAGGAGGATAGGCGCATCATGAGAATGGCGATGGGGGTGACACGGTCACGTGCTTGTGGTACAAGATGCACAGGCAACGAGTATGGCTGGTATCCCCTATCGCAGTAGAGCCGGTGTCACGTCAACGAGTCGAACTGCAATTGCGAAGCAGCCGAGTGCACGCAGCGCACAGCATCGTACTTGTGCGACCCATGCCCTGACAAGCAGCACCTGGAGCACACTGGGCAACTCAAAGTGACAACAACAGTCACAGGTTCGGCACACATTGACTCCTCTAATATTGAAGCGCACTTATGCAGCGCCGAGTGGCAGGCGCCCCGCACAAATCAGCGCTCAGCGCGCCGTGTGCCTACTTACCCAGTCGCGCATGGCCTCGTTGATGGCGTCCTTGAGTGTGCGGCTGCCGGACGTCACGGGCACCACCTGCACGCGCGCCAGCACACAGTTGAAGTAAGTAGGAGTTGAAGTACACAACAGAACGAAGGCCATGGACACAGCATGTGCACGCCAGTGCCGCAGCTCGCCGCACACAAAGGGCGGGCGCGGAACGCGAGGGCGCTCGTGCGGCGAGAAGCGTGATGCAGACCTGATCGAGCTTGGAGTGCGAACACACGTGCAGCCTGTGAGATGCAACGCGATGCACACCACCAGCGCCGCCACGGCAGGACGGCCCAGTGCGCTGGCCGTAGTGAGTGCGGAGTGATCCGGCTGGTCATGCGAGCACTGCGCGTGAGACTGTGCGCAATGTCATTGAGCCGGCGCACGAGCTTTTGAAAAATACCGACAATGTGCACGACGTACATACAGCACGTCAGCAAGAACCATGACACATGGCGGCACGCGCTGGCATCTTCAAGCTGAGCTGTGTACGGTAGGCACCAGCGCTCACCTTGGCGCCGAGCATGTTCATGCGGAACACGTTGAGCTGGCACGCAGAAGCAGCACGCAGCAGCAGCGGCAAACACGATGGCATGAGTGCAAATCGGATGCGAGGATAATTTGTGCGCTTGGGACCGTTACCAATGCCCCGTGCGGGGCTACATCAAACTCACGTGTGGCGAGGACAAGACGCCATGCTGCAGTGCTCTCATAGCAACCACGAAGACTCGTGCACAATGTGCCACGTCTGCAGCAACTCATTGGCCTCACAGGTTGGTGCTGCGCGGCTACACAATGCATGGCTTGTACGCAAGGCGAGTGGCAGCCTACACATAGCTATCGCACTCAACAGACACGCGCCCAATGCTCAGCCCGCATTGTACTGCTGTGAACATCAGTATCAGCACATCACCTTCAGCAGTACTTCAAAGTTGAAGTATACACTTTTAGCACACGTGCATACATACCTTCTGCCTCTCGCAGTCCACCTCGCCCATGTACACAATGCACTCCATGCCGAGCAGCGCGCATACGGTGGCGGTAGCCACGCCGTGCTGGCCCGCGCCCGTCTCCGCGATGATGCGCTTCTTGCCAATGCGCTTCAGCGCTCAACAACATAAATTTTTCATAACACTCGTCAGATGGTGTGGGATATGCTACTGTAGCCACCACTGTGTTCAGATTATATGGCAGTGTGGTCTCAGCGATGCTGCACTTCTTGCCAATGCTCTGCAGCGCTCCACAACGGCATATATCATGCCTCTCGTCAGATGGTGAGGAACATGCCAGCTACCCCCCGATAGCAATGTCGTGACAGCGATGATGCATTGTTTGCCAGATGCGCTCCGGAAGGCAACACAGTCAGAGCGGCGTCAACTGAGTGCAGACACCAATGGCATGATCGTGCAGGAATAATGGCATTAGAGGGTCCGTGGCCTCACAGCGGCACTCTGCTGCCTGCAGCATCAGACTCATACACTGCTTGCAGGTACCATGTGATTACACACAGGCGGATCACGTGCGCCGACGGAGCTACGAAGCTGTGAAGTTCTCACTACTTTGGTGTCAATGCGACAATGCGGCGGAATCAGAAACTTTCCAGCAATCAGCATCTTGCTATGCACAGCTGTGGAAAATACGGCAACAGTGTCAAAAACAGCACAACATGCTTTACAAGGGCTTACCTTGGCCAGAAGTGCCTGCCCAACAGCGTTGTTGATCTTGTGTGCGCCGGTGTGGGCCAGCTGTGTCAGCCAAACGGCACAGCGTGAGCAGCAGAAAGGCATGTCAGTGACCGACTTGGCTGTACAGTTCACAACGCGAGAGCGGGAATCTCAAACACTGCGGCATGGGCATCATATCCATGTCTGCCAGTCCTGTGCCTGGGTATGACCCTCAACATTCTTACAGGTGCGAATTCGCCACACCTACCCAAGAGTCTCATTGTTTAGATAATTCGAAGACAAACATCGCGCGCATAAGGCACAGGTGAGATGTCAACAATGGCCCTCAGACGCCACAATCATACATGTTGCACGCTGCAAGTGTGCCTTGATAGCGTGGTGTTGACACCATGATGGACTTCAAATGCATGACTCCCAAGTGACTGCAATGCAGGACAACGCATCAACAGCTCTGAAAGCTGATGGTAATATTAATATTGTATGTGGCCTTTATCATCAAGAACAGCAATGATGTCATGCTGTCGTACAAGCTGAGTTATTCAGCGACATGCTCAAAATACAACTGCGCAATAGTGTTGCACGTCTGCGGGCAAGCCTCAATAGTAGTAAAGCTCTCTGCGGTTGGCAAGCGATGATGCTCAACACACCCTCACCTCTTCACGCTTCAGCCAGATCTGTGCACCTCCAAGCTGTGTTACTCGACAGCAACAATGTAACAGCAATCGAGCACAAATCAGAAACCAGGAGCAAGCAGCAGGGCAGCAAGGTGCAAGCAAGGTCAAGCATGTTCCACTGAAATCTCAAAATGCGGGCGTCGCCTGCTTGCCTGGTGGTCTCAAGAGGCGCTGAAAATTGTCACATAACGTGTCACGCCTCAGGCAACTGGCGCACAGCCCGTTGGCAACACGGCAGGTGCAGGTGCACGCGTTTATGCTGCAGCGACATAAGCTTGGGCTGCTCCTTTGTCATGCACAGGCTTGACTGACTGGCAAGCATTTGCTTCACTCTGGAACGACGTGAGCTCAGGATGCTACTCCATCAAGCACATGCTTGCAGCGACCCAGTTGACACTGCAACTTCAACATACACATCCTGCGGCCCAGGCAGGCATTGCCTTCATGCTGGAATGGCGTGAGCTCAGGATGCTACTCCATCAAGACCATGCTTGTAAGCAGCGATCCAGTTGACACTTCAACTTCAACATGCACATCCTGCGGCCCATGCACCGGACTAGAATGCGCTTTACTCTACACATCCATCCAGCGACACGCACTTCGACTTCAACATAAAAATTCTGCGTCCCATCCAGTGGACTAGGGAGAGGGTTAGCCTCACCCTACCCCCTGACTGCATACCTGCTCGCTGAGCCTCTTGGCGTGGTACATGACGGTGGGGCCACCGATGTACTCCTTCCTGTACCAGGCAATCTGCATTGACGGAGTGAAATGGCGCACAGGAGTGGCGCAGGCGCAATGAGCACGAGTTCCGAATCTTCAGCAGTCGCCGCATTCGACGTGAAGTACTTGCGGCTTGATCATGGCAGTGCCTCGTCGGTTCAGTGCACTCGCAGCAGCTTGCGCCTGAACATCGTCGTATCATATACTACAGAGTACACAAACATAGCAGCAAGACACAAAATACACCAACACATTGGCGCGACCAGGCGCAAAAGTATCAGCAGAATGCTGCAGCGCGCAGGAGCTCCAGCTTCTGATGAAGTGGCATGCATTCTTGCTAGTCGGACACCATGTCATTAACACTACCAATCGATGCGCAAGGCAGCGACTGCATGCGCTGCCGTGCTTGACCACTGCGATATTCTGGCGCACAAAACTAGGCCTGGAATGATGTATGGCAGCAGACACACACTTTGTGCAGGTTGCCGCGCATGGCGCTGCTCAAACGCTCACCTCCTCGTGGAACTTGGGGTCGGCTTGCGCCTCTGCGTACGCCTGCTCCAGCTCCCTACGGGGCGCGCGCGCGGCGATGAAGGAGTCTTAACCACCCGCATGAGACGCTAAGCGCGGACTCGTTCGCATCAAGTGGGGCAAGCATCAACGTGCAGCAGCGAAGTGCAGCAAGCGCATTGTCGTTCCCCGGTAGAGCATCAGTGCTCAGCAGATTCAGTCACGCGTCCGCGTGCAGTTGAGTAGGGCAAGCTGCTGCCATCAGTGGGTTTTCTGTACACTGAGTATGCCCCCCCCCCCCCCCTTCCCCCCCCCCCCCCCCACACACACACCACCATCCGTTGGATGCGCGCCCCATACCCTTGTCACACCTTGCTGTACCCTTAATTGGCTAACAGTAGGCACGACCGTGCAGCCTTGGATTGCCACTCGCAGTACGCCTTGCGATACGTCCGCACAAAAGCGCCTAAAAGGCAGCGCTCGACCACACTCACACACTACTGCTGCAAAGCACATGTGACTTTCAAACGACCAAGTACGTAAATCAGGCGTCTGCTTGCAAATGCACCTCGTTGTGCAGGCGAATGCAGCAGCAGCAGCAACGCTCAGCAGCAAACAGTGACGCTGCTTTCACGCGCACCTGTGCGCCTCCACGAGCGTCTCCGGGATGTAGCGGCCGCCAAAAGCGCCGAAGTAAGCCGCCTTCATGTCCGCCGCTGCGTACGCATCCGATGTCTGTTCAATCATACACAAAAGTCGGAAGCAGGGGCCGTGGTGATTATCGCTGCAGTGTATGCGCATGTAAATCATATGCGCGACTCGCATCGCATCAAAGACGAGACGTCTTGCTGCTCTTTGCAAAACCCTCTATCATTGCGCAAAACCATGAAGTGTGCAGCTTGCCACTTACGAACCTCGCATGCGCAAGTCAGGCCACACAATGACCTGTTGCTTTCAGTCATGAGAACATGACTACTCGCAGCAGAACAGCGCACGGGCGAGACCACCTTGGCCACTCCAATTCATTTCACGCATGAGCACGGCCTTGACTGCCCGTCCAACCTCACCAGCATACAGCACAGCGAGCGACAGCGCCGACAACACTGCAGCACGCCTCAGCACATGCCGACCGCCGCGCACACTGCTGCGCGATCATGGCGCGTTCACCCCCCCCCCCCCCCACACACACACACACCAGCGGCACACACAGATACCTACGGTATGTGCCCCACCTCCTCCGCGCCCGTGTGCGTGTAGCTCATCTGGCCGTCCTTGAGGCCCTGCGTGAGGCTCTGCGTGAAGGCTTTGATGTGCGCACGCTTGTCCGCGGAGGACGCGTCGGGCGAGATCTGCAATTACGAACGACGGCGGCAGCAGCGAGCAGGCGCATGAGAGACTCAAAATGATGTGTGCGCGCTTGTCTGCGGAGGACGTGTCGGGCGAGATCTGCGCTCGCGCACGGCAGCAGCAGCAGCAGCAGCAGCAGCAGCGAGCAGGCGCGTGAGACTTTCAAACGCTATGCGCAGCTGTGCCCATAGTACCATCCATACCCATGCCCGGCAGTGTGCTTGTTCGCGAAGGGCGCGTCAGCCGAGAGTTGCAGAAACGAGCAGTTACTACCCCTGCCCATACTCATACACGCGCAGCGAGCTTGCCAGCGGAGTACAAGTCGGGCGAGACCTGCAATTTTGTACTGCGGCAGCTAACTGCGCAAATTCCATCATTGTGTAACGCTACAGCGTCATCAGCTGACACATATCGTTTCGTATGGGTTGCTCACTGCTGAGCACTGCAGCTTCTAGCAATGCACACTGAGCTGATGAAGAGGTGAGCAGCATATTCTCAAAACTGACAGTGACAGAGTGCATGTTGATGGCAGTGACAACCCAATCTCTCACTTGATATCAGAAAGTGACGCGCCACTGCGCCCGTCTGCAAGGCGCCAATTCTATAAAGTGTGCGCTGTTATCGTCATTTGAGGTACCAAACTGCGGCAGCTTTCAATGGCACACCCCCGGGCTCGCTGTTCACAGGGTACATGTGCAATGTCGTGGATGCAGCGAACAATGCCCAACGAAATTACATGCCACATACTTTCAGACCTTGACCAAAGTGTAAAAGCCAAGACAGCTTGGTCTTGAGCCGCAGTTGCACGGTTTCGCCACGTGTGCAGGGCTAAACCCAGCTTACACATCATATACAGGCAATAGTGTACTTGAGTCCGACACCAGAGCCATCGTGCGAGTCAGCAACGTGCGGTGCTCAGAGACTGCCATCTACAGCACGAACCGCCCCGTTAATACACCAAGTACAATGGAGCGACTGCACTGGACGTAGAGCGGATGCGATATGTATGCCCAAGTCACCTTGTCGATAGCGTTCATGATAGCGGATCCGCACACCACGCCGTCCGCCAGCTCCGCAACGCCATTCACGTGCTCCGGCTGAGAGATACCGAATCCAACCGCCAGGGGCTTGTCCGTCTGCGACAAGTACATAGTTGAGTGGTTGTTGTTGAGACACTTTCAGAAGTCACACGACATGTAGATTCCGTACAGCAGCACCAAGTCAGACCATCATCTGGGCTTTTTCGCGCCCTGAGCGAGAATTAATACAAAGTACATGGGCCAAGGAGGAAGGAAGCAAAGGTCCAGTTGTTGCCAGGACCCAATGTGGTGTGGCAAACAGGCAGCAATGACATCGTTCATGGGCAGACGAGCCTCTGCAATTCACTGTCACATTGCTACGTGTTGACGCAGCATTTCATCTCCACGGCTTCATTTCCATACAACTACAGTAGATGATGACACAAAATGACAGACATGTCATGCCGTCGTGGGCCTCTGACCCTGAGTCTCACCCTACTACTGCTAATATCTGGCAGCACCAACCCATGTGTAGCCCGAACAAACGAGCACGATCGACTGGTCGATGCCAGTTGCAGGCGGCCACGGCAGTTTCTTCAACTTCAACTTCATCAGATCGAACGACAACGCGTGTTGCGGGGACTGCAGCAACCTTTCATCCTGGCCGCAGTCGCCCCTGAGTTCCACCCCACACTCATGGTGACCATGGCACACAGCGCGATTGTGGCGCGACCCTCACCTTGGAGCGGATGCGCGCCACAAACTGCTTGAGGTCGTCGGGCAGGCCGGTGCGCGCGCCGGTGACGCCCGTGACGGACACGCAGTAGACAAACGTGTCGGCGGCGGAGGTCACGTACGGCAGGCGGTCTACGAAGGCAGCACACGGTGCACGCAAAGCAGCGGTCAGAGTGGTTGGGTCAAGCGTGCGCGGCAAGCGATGCATGAACTGCGCAGAACGCTGCGCGGAACATCAAGAAGCGACCTGTGGAAGCCTGAACGGAGGTTGAAGTTTGCTGATGAATACCTCGAAGGTACGCGAATAAGCGCGCAGGGAAGGCAAAGTCGCGCCTGCATACGGCCGCCGCGCGACCGCACGCAAGTCAAGTTGAAAATCACGGGCAAGTTGACTTGAATTTGAACTTGAAGTTCAACTGCTAGGTGGCTTACCATCGGTGGTGGTGGGGCTGACCAGCGGGATGAAAGACAGCTGGTTGGCGCGGCACTTGGTGACAAAGTCGCCAGCCTCGTCTGGCAGCAGGTCCACCACAATGAAGCTGCAGCAGCAACACAGTGCGATACGTCAGACCTCTCGCATCTGTGTACTTCAAGTTCCTGCAACAGTGGCAGTTGATTGAAATTATCGGATCGTGCAGCACGCCCGCGACCGTTACGCTGCAGCAGGGAGACATGCACGTGTCCACAGCGCATCGGTGCGTGAAGACTATGTCTTAATTATTCTCAAAGTTTTTACACAGAAGTGATTCACTGCAAGGAATCCGCAGGCAGTGCTTGTGCAAGCCAGTGGGGTTGCAAAGCAACCCTTGGCCAGTCAAGCAGTGAATGCCTTTGCATACATAGCAAGCACCCTCTGAACTAGGTCAGTTGCAATGCAGTACTTCCATTGTCCTCCCCAGGGAAACCGCAAATACCCAAGTAACATAACATACCATACTTTTGAAAATGAGCTCTGCACGCGTTACGGGCACATCGTGGCTACATGACTGCACATATCCCGTATTTGGGGATGAACAACCACCGTGATAATGCAACCAGCCTTCCCCAGCTTCCAGACTTGCAATCAGTCTCCTCCAGACCCCCCCCCCCCCCATCTCATCAGTCGCACCACCTGAATACAAGCCTCCCGCAGCTTCCTCTCTCGAAATGGGCCTCCTCTAGCCCCCCCCCCGCCGCCTCTCCCGCTGTCACCAACACCACCTCCACTGGGTTGGACTGGTGGAGCAAACTCACCCATCAGCGCCGGCCTCCTTAACATCAGCCATAAGCTTGTCCAGTCCGTACGCCAGGAAGGGGTTCAGGTATCCCATGAGCACCACGGGGGTGGTCAGACCCTTGCTGCGCGCCTGCACCACGAGTGGCACAAACATGGAAGCAGCAAGTGAGTGAGGCGATGTGCGCTTGCCGGCGCACCTGAGGAAATGCAAACCATGATCAGCATCAACGAGCGAAAGTATGGGACCCGAGAAGAGCAACGGTGTCGAGACATGCAGCTGCTGATGGAAGAGCGCACGAACGACGTCACACATGGGCACTGCGCATGCTGGTCTACAGTATGGCACAGGCGACGGCTTTGGAAAACAATGCACTTTGCTGAGCTGCGCATGTAAAAAGTTCAAGCCTGCGTCAGCACGGCTCACCTCCTTGACGTAGCGCAGGCAGTCGCTCAGGCGGATCTTGTTCTTCAGGGCCACCTGGGGGATGCATGATTCAGACGACGCAAGGAGAAAACGTCAGCTGAAGAGCAGTGTCATGACAAGAACCGCAGGTGGTCTGCTTGTGGCTTGCACAGTTGTGCTGCATGTTGAAGTGGGATACTCACTATTTGCAACTTCAAGCAACCCAACCTACATTTGCGACCGCCTGTGGCGCACCCACAATTGCAACAGACAGCCTTGCAGCACCAGAAAATCTGTGCAAGCCTACACCATAGAAGTGCCATTTGGCACGTGCAGGCATGCCATGCGCACCTGGTTTGTGCGCTGAATGGTTGCGCCATCTGCCTGGGGGTCGGTGAAAGGCACACCCAGCTCAATCACATCCGCTCCGCCTGTGGTACACACCGCGATCGGATGAATGAGCTATTGCAGATGGGTGACAGCCCCACACTTACTTGCGTAGTTGCATGTGTGCTTACAAAAGCGTATATATGAGAGTATGGTTACAGCGTCGCCGGGTTGCACAGGTTGGTGGTACCGCCACAAGTACAGTGTGCAGCTGCGGCTGCCGAAAACAGCCATATTGCAGCAGAGAGAACCAAACTATTCAACGGGAAGTGCTGCTGCACTGTTGCAACTGGAACCAAGCATATGCAGCAGCAAGCTACTGCTCCGCCGCTTGTTCTACTGAAGTTGCGTTTGTCATTCAATTTGCACCACTGCTCCTCAATGTCACGCTTGACATCTGTTCTGCTGTGATTCATCGTCGCCTGTCCCATGTTCCTTCAAACAACTTTGAATCGACATTGAATCCATACAGGACTGGACATGATGATCGTAACTCACCCTCCTGCAGGCCCAGCAGCAGATCCACCGTGTCATCCGCCTTAGGGTATCCCGCCGTCAGATAGGGTATGAACGCCGCCTTGCCGGTCTCTGCAACAGCCGACGATGGGGGGCACTGTCAGCAGCAGCAAAAGCACAGCCGCGCATGCAGCCTGGATGATGCAGCAGCATGAGATGCAAGCTGCAGTCCACTTTCATGAATAAAAAGTGTGCAAAGGCCCGTCTTGCTCTTGCTCGTTGAGGTGCGCAGCAGTTGAAGCAGCAGGCGCGCTGCCACCAGCAGATCCGTCAGACGCTATTATTTATGTTGCATGCAGAGCATGGGCCTGAACCAATGCGGCATGTCACTGAATCGCCTGCCCGCCCAAGGTACTAGCAAGCTAGCAAATGACATCGACTGCTACATAGCCCCAACCGGACCAAACCAAAACATGCATGAATCTGCACCAGATGTCAGCACCCTGCTTGCCCAATTTGCAAGTTTTTCGACCCCGTGATTCATACCTTCTACGCCCTTGAAGACGTTGCTGAGACGGGTGTTCACTCCGACCTTCGCCGGCGGCTGCAGGATTCGCCCAAGAGCCAGCAGCAGCGCAGCAGCAACAGCAGCGCAGTGAGAAGATGACCAACAAATAGTTGTTGACGAATTGAAGAAGCTGGCTGCTTTGCCGTGGTCTATGCACATGTATACATCGCATTGAGAGTTGCAGCGCCAGCGCACCTCTGCGGACACCATGCTGAGGCCGCGAGTCAGCTGACGCTTGCTGGCGCTGGTGAAGATGGCGCCGGAGGCACGCGAAGCAGCTGAGGTCTGCTTGAGAGCGGCTCCCGCGGCGACCAGTCCTGAAGGGCGCACTGCGCGGTGTGCAAACAAGGGGGCACCCGTCAGCAGCAGCGGCGAGGTGCATGCACACTGGTGGGGAGAAACATGACTGCCTCTGCAAACAGGCCACGCGCCGGACCATGCAGCGGGCGCAATGCAATACGAACGTATTTGTACAGGCATATGAAAGACGACTTGGCACATGATCACCGCCGAGTTTTTGGATCGCTTCGCTTCTTCAGCTTCAGATGCAACGTTTGTGGCTTATGATGATCCCTGCAAACTCACGCTGAAAAGCTGGAGCGGTGCTGCAGACGCTGAGGAGGCACGCCACGGTGGCAACTTTGCAGCACACCATCCTCCTGCTGCAGGTGCTAGTGTCCTCCACCACGCCTATGTGAAGCGTGCGGTTGGCAAACTCAACACTTGCGATTGAAGTTGTAATCTCTTGAGAGCAGGTTAGTTTGTAAACGAGCGAAGACTCTCATGAAGCTGCTGTGGTTTCTTCCTGCTGTGGGAGTTGGCGCCTGGGTCTCACTGCCGTTGCACGGGACAGTTCCTTCAAGGAGGTTGACATCAGCTGTCGAGGACACGGCAGCAGCTCCAGCGGAGCCAGAGGAGGCACAAGAGGCAGGCTCGACTAGATCGTTCGAGATCAGCCTGCCCAAACCGATAGGGCTGTTTTTGGAAGAAATAGTAAGTCGATGCAACTGTCACTTGCTTGCTGCAACTCGCTCGATGGCAACACACACCGCGTGCTCTGTCATCTTTCGTGCAGCCGGGGCAGCCAACAGGGGTGGTGGTGGTGGATATGCTGGAGGATGGCAGCGCACATGCTTGCGGAGCGATCAGCGAAGGAATGCAACTGCTATCGATATACGGCGAAGACTGCAGGACTCTCAATTTCGACGAGGTAAATCCCTGGGGGGACGACAACCGACTCATTTGCACTGTCAACATCAACAGCAGTTCTGTGATGGCTGCATGCACATCTGATATGCTGATGCACGCCTGTGGCAGGACACCACAGCAATCGTAATCAAGAAGGAGCCCCACGGTATTACTGTCATTGAAGTTGCACTGCATGTAGCCTCCATCAAACCTCTTGCTGACATACTTGCGGCGGTAACCACATCTAAGACAGAAACAACAGTGTTGTACACTTTGAAAACCGCAGCTTGTTGCTCCAGTCTATTCGTGTACGGTTGCAGATTGCGCATTGACCCTAGTAAGAGTTTTGTTTCGTCATGACTGTGCTCGAAAATCAGGCAATTGTGACAAAGGCATGCCACACGCAGCTGACTTCTGCAAAGCCATGTTCCACCCAACTCATGCCTCGGTTTGAACACTGTCACTTTGTTCAATACATACATGCAATTGGGTTGACACTACTTTCATCCCTAGTGCTTCGGAAGAACATGCGCGCTGCACGCAATGTAATCTGCGTATCTGAATGCCCGTGTCTACTTTCATTGCGCGTTTCGTGTGATGTGTTGTACGCAGGTCATGGACTTGATCAACACATTTGACGAAGATAGCTTGACATTTGAGTTCAGTCGCACTCAATGACACTGAAACATACTGGCAACCACCTTGGTGGCAGTGCTCACTTGACTACCATGCCGTCCTGGCCAAGCTGACACACACAGCGTAACAGCCCATGCATGCCGCACAAAGTTATGTGCACTCTTGGTGTTGCCATTTGTAATGTAATGCATGCATCCCTTGCCCATTTCAGTGCAACCCGATGACTGTTCAATTAGCATTAAACTGCCCATGAGAAGCCATTGATGCGAATCGGGTATTGCTCGTTCACCGCCAGCATCATCATCAGTGTGTGCATGCAACAGCAGAAGGCTCACAACTGCTCAGTAGCTCATCGCGATTATCTGCTGCCATGTACTCTTTCAATTCAAGGATGCGTACTTGAAAGAGCTGCTCATGGAAGCATGGCAGCAGAAGGGTATTGAAAAACACATGAAGTGGGGGCAACATTGTGCTGCAGTTCAAACAGTTTGCATTCAGAAGAGTTGCGGCGCGCACCAGTGAGTGCGCCAGGCACGCACGGCCCAAAGGCGTACGCACGCACACGCAAACCAACACTACTACTTCGAAGTATGCTCAAAAGCAACCAAGGGAGTCTGCCAGTCCAAGGTCCTGCTAGTAGGCGCAGGAACAGTGTTGGGACGCTGCCAAGGGCGCATGCACCCATCCCTGTATCCTCGGATATGTATGCGCATGCTGCGTAGCAGCAGCAGTGCTCAGGTGCTGCAGAAACAGGCAGCGGGGTGTCTGCCTGATGCTGCGTGCAGACATTCGGGGGACCGGGTTGTGGCCTCATGACAGAAATGTGCCATGACAATGCTGCATGACGTGCGAGCACATGTGCCGCTGCCAGTGCGCACAATCGACCTTCACTGTGCCTGCCCTGCCTCCCTTGGCAGCGCGCGCCGTAAGCCCGGCAGCAACTTGAAGTTGAAGTCGGTCAGTTTTCTTTCTGATCGCTACCGTCATCCTTCGGAGCATCATCAGCGTCGACGGCGACGGCGCGGTCGGGGAGGTCTATGTCGACGCGCCGCAGCGGCGCATACGCGAATCCGCACATGGCCACTACGAGATTCATGAGCCCCGCCACAATGAACATGAGTGCGGAGCCCCGCCCTTTACCTACGCCCACCAGCTGTCCGATTGGTGATCCGTAGAGCTTGCCGCCCGCCTGCGCGAGTGCACGGGGGCATGGGGTTGGGTCTAGTTGGCGCACGCTATGTGGGCTCCCACACTCGGAAGCTTTTAAGTAATTGTTATGTGTCAAGTGAATGTAAATACCGCTGTTTGTGAAATGTGCTGTAGGCGTGGAGCGGCACACCACAGAAGCACCAGCTGGAAATGACAGGCTGCCCTGCACGGATACGATCACAATTGTCACTTCAAACATGCTGCTGCAGCGTGAGGGCTCCCTCCGCCGTGGGGCGCCACCGGCTCATCAGCACACTATTGCATGCTTGCCATGCGTCTGAAAGTGTGGGGCGCTGATCCTCAACTGGGGCACTTTGCATGAGGGAATGCGCCACATGCACATGCTTCGCGCTCATGTTGCCGATTTGGCCAGTCCACAATTTTGAGACATCAGCGCGAGAATTGTGCGCAAGGCAACGGCTATGGGGACCCAAGGCTTCATCATTATCGTCATTGCACCGAAGCAATACACACCTGGAGCCAGGGCTCGAAGAATGAGTCCGCCAGCGGACCGGCCACAAGCGCCGCGGCTGGCGACGACGCCTCTGATATCATCCTTTGAAGCCCAAACACGCGGCCCTGCAGTAGCAATTGATACAGTAGGTATGGTCGCAGAAGACATCATCTGTGAGTCAAACGTTACACAGGCTACAAACCAAGTGTCATGTGGACATGTTCAGCTCTGCAAGAAGAACAGGTTACTTTCAGCATTGAAGTTAAGTACTGGTTCTAAGCATACCTCAGAAAAGGTATGCATTGTTGAACACTTTTTGAAATGCGCAGCGAAAAATGAATGCAGGGTATCGGGCCCAAGGATGGGTCACCGATTTTGGTAGAGTGTGCCCCCAGAAGCGAGAATATAGGTGCAAGCTCATACTTGGTGCAGCCAAACAAGGCAACATGCGGCAAACACAGCTTGCCTTCAGTTCAATAAATCTACCCATGCTCTCACGCCTGTTTTTGGTCAAGAGTAGGCGAGGGAGGGTGGGGTGGAGAAAAGGGGGGAGGGAGTCTTTGTGGGATTTTGCAATGGGCTAAGAAGAGGCTGCTCCCAGGAGCGGCGAGATAAACAGCATCCCCCCCTTAATCTTCTCCACACAAATATTCCGATCCAGCTTTGCCTGCTCATGACACTGTTCTTTGAGTGCGTATTGTGTCTGACGGCGACGGCGCGCAGCCAACTTCAAGTGCCAACTTCAAGTGCCTGAGCATCCAACTAGCGGATTCATCGGGAACGAGGGCTTCCCAGAGCAGCGTGAGGGGGGGCGATCCTGCAGGCGCGCAGCCAGAAGCTGCTGCCTCTGCTCACGACTTGCAGCAAATCTGAGGCCTGTCGGCAGGCTGCAGTGGTGCTGCATGATGCCCTCACACGCGCACCCTGATAAAGGATTGTCAATGCTGCAACCAGGCTCTGAGTTTAGTCGTGGGGACTCCCATGGCTAGCAACACTTATGATTAACCTGGGCTTATCATGCTCGGTCACCATTTGCCTTTAGAAGCATGCATACACGTACTATAAGTCCTGTACGTACAGAGAGCCCCCTTTCGACCCCCTTGTCTAAACTTTAACTCACCTGCAAGTCTGCAGGCACCTTCCGCTGCCATATGCTCTCTCGACACGCCCTGTTGAGGGGTATCAGTGCCATGTACGACGTGCTGATGGCCAGCATGACCACTGCAGATCGTGTTATGCCTGCAGGAAGAGCGAGAGCAGTGCATCCACGGACTTGAGAGCTTGTGTGCTGCATGGCAGGCCAGCCTGTCGTTAGTGGTGTCGTTTGTGAAGAGAGTAAGCTCGGATCTCACCGTGTAGGAGACATGTTTCTATGATGCCATCTAACCACACCATACGCAGTAAATACGTAGCCCACTTTTTGAGGGTGAACAAGGCAGCAAGCAATGCATATGTAGAGACTGAGTACTGTCAGTGGCCTAGAGTTTCACTTCTTGGGTAACCCCAGCAGGATGAAGCATTTACTTGCAGCGGCTCTGTGTAGAAATGCCTTGTCCATCAATTCAAGCTTTCACGATCGTTCGCCCCCTCATCTGGACTACATTACATCACCACCAGCGCACATGCGCACACGTGTCTGCGCGCACGCAATGTATGCAAGGCCCGCTCGTGAGGTGCAGCATGCCAATTGTTGAAGTTGTGTGTGCATGTGTCATTGCAGAAGGTGCTCAGCTTCACAGCAGGCTCGAGTTGCGTGAGTCCACCGCAGACCCCTAACAACAACTGGGAATCATCATTCAACGCAAGCTGCCCGCGCAGCGCGGTTCCGTTGCGCGTCCACTGCACATTTGCAGTACGCAGACCACAACTTCAAGTGCACCACTCTTCTTCAGTTCTTTGTGGAAACGCATCAAAAGACCGTAGAGCTCTAGGTGACAAGGCGTGGTTAGCCGCAGATGCCTTCCACCAATGACCATGGTGCTTGCATTTTGATGCATATCTGATGCTCGCTGTCACGTACCGCACGCCGCCAGCAGCACGCCCTGCATCGCCGCGCGCCCCAGCACCGCAACTTTAAGTCCACCATTCTTCTCAAGTACTTTGCATTCCTTATCAATTGAAAACCTACTGCTCGTTGTCACGTACCGCACGCCGCCAGCAGCGCGCCCTGCATCGCCGCGCACCCCAGCACCACAACTTCAAGTATACCATTATCAGCATGAAGCACCGTATATGCAGTGCTCATTGTCGCGTACCGCACGCCGCCAGCAGCACGCCCTGCATCGCCGCGCACCCCAGCACCGCGAACACCTTGCGCGAGCGCGGCCCCCCCGTGATGGCCAGCAGCGCGGCGCCCACGAGAGCGCCCAGGCCCGACGCGCTGAGAACGTACCCCAGAACTTTCTGATCCCCCATGTTGAGCAGAACTGGCGTCATGAGCACTCGCACCTGGAACGCATGCGCGCGCGGTGATGTCGCGGTGTTGAAGTTGGTGGTCGACAGGCAGGGCTTACAGTGAGTGTGAGGCGGCGGTTGAGCTGTTGCAGTAGCCAGCGCTGACTCGCTGATGGGTACACCTGAGTGCTGACAGGACTTTCAAAGTTCCTCGGTGTATATGTGTAATCCTGCTGAAGTGCACATAGACTATATGATATAGTTCACGGTCATCAGCAGGTGCACGAGGTTGTGGGTGCCATTTGGCATGACATTCAGCGCGACGAAGAGCGGAAAGTACCGCAAGGGCTGCACATCCACCGCGCCTCGTGCATTAAGCGGACAATGACTACTCTCGCGCAACTTGCGGAGCCTGTCATTGCACACTCTTGAACATACTGCTGTGTGGTAGTGCACAGCCCGCGCCGGGCGAGTCAGGGTGCTGAGTAGAGTCCGAGTCTGCGTTCCTTCACCAGTCGTGCCAAAGGGCGGCCGCTACTCTCAACTACAGTCATCTCATTCTCTTAACCTCAGCAGACCACCTGCAGCTTGCTGGGGCTCAACCTCAGCTCTCGGCGTACCCCCCCCCCCCCCCCCCCCTTCCCCCCACAGTACCCCACCTGCGCACATAAACACAAGGTCAACAACCCCCCCCCCCCAAAGCCTCCCTCACCATGCCCGAGCTGAGATGCCCGTTGGCCAGCAGCAGCAGCATGAACACACATTCAACACAACACAGCACACCCCAGCACAACCCTCACCATGCCCGAGCTCAGATGCCCGTTGGCCAACAGCAGCAGCAGCCCCACCAGCCCCGGCCGCGCGCTGATGTAGCGCCACGCCGCGAGCGACTCCGACCACACGTGCCCCCGCCCCACCGCCCCTTCCTTTGTGCGCGGCGGCGACGGCACGCTCGCCAGGCTGGTGATGATCAGCGCCCCCGTGAAGGTCACCACCTCTGTGAAGAAGGCGCCTGCGGCGGCGCCGGTGTTGCGCGACGTGAGGGTTCAGGGGGACTGTTGGCTGATAGGGTGCGGCGGCGCGTAGAGAGGTGCGTACGCGCGTGGCGTGGCTGATATGGGATGGCAGCGCTCCATAGTGGGCAGACATAACTCCAACGGATGCAACAAGTTTTGTTGGTGAAGTGGCGGGCCGGACTTCAGCGCAGCACAGTTGACATGTGCGCATGCCTGGCAACTTGCGGTGAACTACCCAACGACTGTACTCGTTGTTCGACACAGAGTGCATGCACAAGGCTGGTGTCGACATGTTGCAGAGTCCATATCGTCGTGAAAGCAGACAGTTCAATCTCAAGGTCCTCGGTTAGAATACTGACATGCACAAAAGCAGGGTATGCCAATGATCCTACTCCCGTGGCTTGGCGTGACAACACAGGTCAGCAACCAGGCTCACCTGCGAGGCCGTATTTGCTGACAATAAGGCCCGCAGCCACTGGGCACAGAAGCTGCGACAGGGCAGGGGCAGCCTGATCTAAGCCCCCGTATCGCACCAGATCTTCTGGCGGAATCAGCAGCGAGACAGTAGCCTGCAGCCACATTGATTGAGGCATGTTGGTGAGGTATCATGAGGTATCATCGAGGCTTGGTGTCATGCACCACAATGCACAGGCCTGCAGGCGGCGGCGCATGTGATGGGTAAAACAGTCTTCGTGATGGCTCGTGGTACAAACCCAGAGGTCGCAGCTGCCGCCGGTGCTGCAGACGGCAGTCAGTGAGCTGAGATGTCACATCAGATGGCGCCTTTGAGAAACAGGCAGGCGCGCATGAGCTTCGTGCCGTCGCTGCGCAGCGCTGATATATATAAGGCTAGCACACGTGAGCACTCTATGGCACAAGTACATCACAACCCACGAATGCTCCAGGTGTCTTGGCGCCAAAGCCGAGCTCGACCACGCACACACACCAAACATGCTCGGGTGTCGTCACGCATGAGCTTCACCACACACACACACGCACTCGCACCTTGAAGGTGGGCCACTGCACCGCGCCCATGACGGATGAGAGCGCGTTGGCCACGTAGATGTGCCACGGCCGCAGCGCGCCGTACGCGTACAGGACGGCGACGGCGAGCGTGCTGCACGCGCACACGGCGTCCGACGCGAGCAGCAGCGCCTTGCGCGGGTAGCGGTCCACCAGCACGCCCGCGAAGGGCGACAGCAGCAGCGCCGGGGCCTCCGTGAAGAAGGTGATGAGGCTGAAGGACTGCACGCTCTGCGTCTCAAAGTACGTCCAGACCTGCGGAGTGGGGGTGTTGGGGTGAGTCAGGGGAGAGCGTGAACAGAGAACGCGGGAGCAGTGCGCAAGCGGTGCACATGCTGGCAGAAAACTGGATGTGGTGGTGCAGTTTTGGGCTTTGAACTGGACAAGACATGCGTGCGTGCGGATGACTGGAGAGTTTGCACAGATTTTGCTCTGCGCCCTACAAGGGCACTCACCATTCGCAGGAAGTTTTGAGTTCAATTGGAGTACTTGAACCATGACATGGTATAGTTTGAATCAATAGATGTGGAGCAAGAAAGAGTTAGCTGCCTGGACCACAAGGCATTTGCTCACATGTCATGTGCGCCGGCATTGACTGATGAAAGATCGTGCAGCGCTCAACACGAAGTGCAAGTGCGTATGTTCATCATCCGCAGATATCATTGATTTGCCTCATTTAGTTCTGCTGCAGCATCATTAGGGAGCTGAAATGTGCAGCTTACCCTCAGTGAATAGTTTACGATGTCGGATCCAATTAAGGACGCCATCTGCGAGCCCCATAGCGCCAGGAATGTCGCCTTACTGGAGGGCGAGTGAAGCCGCGTGCTCTGAGCTGGTGCTGCTGCGGCAGCTGCAACGCCACTGCCACTTGCAACATTTCGTCTCATCACGCCTATCGGTCACACACTCTAGAGCAGAGATCTCAGCACTTCAACTTCAAGATCTTCAACTTGAAGATCTCGTAACTGAAAAAAGAGTAAGAGGTGTGTGTGCGTGTTCTTCGCAGTAGATTGCAGAGAAATGCTGACCAGAGACTACACGCAGATCAGTGCAAATGCCGACCTGGTAGTATCATGCGTCTGGCACGATAACAAGGCAGGCACTGAGAATACCACGCAGGTCAAAGCCCAGCTCTGCGGCGACTTGTTCTGTGCGGTGACGATATTCGAGACAGCTGGCAGCGCCAGCGGCAGCAGCAGTGCGTATGACACAGGTCATGTGGAACTGAAGTCCATTTTTGGGACCTCAAATGCAGGTGATGATCATGCGCTGAAAACTTCAACTCTGGAGGCTCGAGCCATATACATACCTCAACCTTTTCTCTGTGTGCCAATGCCATGTCCGCAGTAGTCACTGCAGCGATGCTGACGACTGGCGCCTGGCGCCCAAGCCTGGAGTCACTCAGCTTAGACTTTCTGGCTGTTGCGGACGAAGCAAACCATCGCATCGCCATCCACGACGGTGCGTACGTGTATGCCGTCACTGTCTTGGGCAACAGAAGACTCTTGTGATCGAGCTAATATCTACAAAAATGATACTGCAGCAAACACTACGTCCTTGCCTGCAGCACAACAGGCCCTTTGAACACTCTCTCCTGCTTCAATTCCAGCTTCACAGTTACTTTGCGACTTCATGGTGCGATGCCCATGTGCACTCACCTGCTTCACCTGCATCCCTTTCTTGACAAGCCACATGTAGTTCCTGAGTTGACAATTCCAGCCCCTCTTGTGACTTGCAAACCTCTTTGACTGCTTCTCTTCTTCATATGACACGATCCTCAACGCCTTGTCATCTTGCAGTCCTTTTCACAAGCTCACCTTATGTTTGATGCTTGATGTTGCTTACGGTCCACCAGCAAGCACATTGCAGACAATGGGGCACCTGGGCACAAGAGGGGACATGCTTGGACAGCTCGAGTCCCCTCTAGGGGTAGCCCAAGCGTGCGGCCCTGTCATTGTGGTTGCAGACACCGGCAATGACAGAGTTCAAGTCTGGGAGGTTGCGGTCAAGAAGCAGGCAAGACAATCACCCTGTGCATGCATGATTGCGAACTTGTTGATGATGGCAGCAAGCGCAACAGCAAGAGGTGCACCTTGCAGCGCTGAATCTGCTTCCTGCTCTCGAAAGTGCTGGTGTACAAAGGACAGCATCAGCAGCAGCACACAAGAGAGAGTGCTCGCAGTTGACAACGGCAGCACATCGGGTCATTTCACTTTGTCTGCCCCAGCATGGCAGTCAGACCTTGTCACCTACATCTATGCACAAGCCGCAAGAATGCATTTGGCGCTGCCTGCCAGTGGCTGCTCCACTGCCATACCGATGGTTCCACTGGCACGACGGTCATGAACGTGTACTGTGAAGGTGCCTCAACGCCCCAACAGCCGCTGCCCGTGCTGCTGCACCTCGCCAGCATTCAATGCGCCATTATGACGCCCTGTCTGATGTTCATATACTGCCCTGCAGGGCAGCGCTCATACACTGCGGCACACCTGCGTGTGCGCCTACGGCACCCGCGGCCGCAAGACTGGCCAGTTCCGCTCGCCATCCGCGGTTGCCGTCTATGACAGCAGCGCCACCAGTGCATCGCCACTTCCTTTGGAGCAGCAGCAGCAGCAGCAGCAGCAGCAGCAGCAGCAGCGGCAGCAGCAGCAGCAGCAGCAGCAGCGGCAGCAGCAGCAGCAGCAGCAGCAGCAGCCGCAGCCCGCGTGGTGCGGAGCGCCGCCGTGGTACGCAGGACGCGCAAGCGAGCACGACCTGATGGCACGCCTCAACGTAAACGACGACTGGTGCGAAGCTGGGCAGTGGTGCGTCCGCGAGACGGACACGGCGGGGGAGCTGCAGCTGGCGTACGTCGCCGTTGCGCAGTCGCCTTCTTCAAGTGGTGCGTCCCCCGCGGTGTATCAGCTTCAAAATGTAGGACAGATGTGATGTGCACAAACGTTTGTGAGCACGTTTTGACAGTATGACGCTGTTGATACAGCTTTAGGTACCCACTGCAACCACGGGCTAACAAGTCTCATTCATGAACAATAGAGTGGAGCTAATGATATTTTGCACGTGTATTTGAAGTGCACGCAGGCAGCAGCACTGCATCAAGTGCGGCAGGGTCACTGGAGGTATCACTTACAAGCCGCCACAGCTCCAGCTTCGAGAACTCCCTGCTTCAGAACAACTACACGCAGCCTGATGAACTTCAAGTGGTGACGTCGAACGATGCAGTGACGCTCGAGGTTGTCACCAGAACCGTCTGGGTCAAGGTCAGGAACAGCGCCCATACCCGCATGATTGCATCAGGGGATCCTTCAAGAGACACATCGTCACCAGATGCATTTTTATCCACTGAACTGTACCTTAGAAATTGTATGATGTCTGCAGGTGTCCTGACAACGCCTTCAAGTTGTTGACGTAGTTGCCACACTCAACTCTTGACACTGCCATGTCAGCAAGTACCACATCTGCTGCAGGCGCATAGGCGCAAGGCACAGACAGTGTGCTGGAAGCCATCATAAGTACTTCTTACATTGTGATCGTGCAGATTCAAGGTGCTCCCCTCATACGTTGCGGTGGTCACATCCTCATGACGTCGCAGGAAACGTCCGCTGGATCGATTGTGACGCTTGAAGGCGAGCTCGGCACTTTCCGCAGTCTTGCAGACATGGCCAGAAGGACGCCTTATTTGAAGTGAGTACGGTGCACTGCTGCATATGCCTCGCGGTCAATGTCACACCGCCAGCCACTACTTCATGGTGCAACGGTTTTGACTGATGAACTTGCACTCGTCTCGTAAGCAGTGAGTGTGCTGAGTGACTGAAGCTCATGATTGTGTCCTTCACGCTCGAATCGTGAGAGCAGCAGCGCCTGAACCAGCGGATTTTCCATTTTGCTGCTGGCAACCCCACCCCCTGATCAGAATGCCGCTTTCAGAGCCAACCCAGCACATGTTTGTGCCCTTTTGCTCATCACCGCAACGCATTTGCTGTGGCTACACTGTCATGGACGTCCAGCAGCATTGACCAACACGTGCTATGTATGCCTAACAGATCCTGCGCATATGGACCTCCGCGACGCAGCAAATGGAATGCTGTCCTTTGTCACAGCAAGTGAAGCGTCAAACAAAGCGCCGCCGCACAAGGCACATACTGTACTGGCACGCGCCTACAGCCCAGCGATGCCCACGCAGATATACGACTCTCACGCATGCACGCACACACATGACAACCCGCCCACGCGCAGCGCGCCGCGCGGCGACAGGCGGCCCCGCCTGCTGGTGGCGGTGGCCGATACGGGCAACGCGCGCGTGCAGCTGGCGCTCTACGCGCCACGCCATGGCGCGCTGTACCACTGCGACCTCACACACTCCAACACTATAGGCGTGCACGACGGTCCCCCGCTGGGCGTCGCATTTAGTGCAGAGGGGGATCTCGCCGTGACGACGGGGTCCGCATTGCTTTTTTATGCGCGGCTGTCGGGGGGCTGGCACCTGCTGCACCGTGTCGCCGCCGCCACGCTCGTGACGCGCGGCGTGCGCGACGATGATGGTGAGACGACACATCAGCGCTCAGCGTGTTAGGTGCCCCTCAGGTCGGGTGCTCTGTTGGCGGGTTGTAGTCGCGGAGATTCGTTTTTGCCGACATGTGCTGAGGTCGCTACAAGCCAGAAGGCCTACCAGTACCGATGATCGTACTTTACTACATGTGTTTTACATCACCAATGGCGTGCAGCGTGCGCAGTGACTGCACAGGCGATGACCTGACAGCGGCCGCAGATCAGTGCTCAGCAAGTCCGCTTGGCTGCAAGGACGTGCGCCCGAGGTCGCAGCCTTGTGCCTTGGTACGCCGTGGCTGAGACGTGCTGAGGGTCTTCCTGAAAGAAGAATAAAGACAAGAACAGTAGTGTTATATGTAGGTGGCTAAATGATGAATGGTACTTAGTCAAATAAACATGTTTGAGCCATTTGAGTTAGACCACGAGGCTTGACGCCGAATGCTTGTGCTTCCTATGTCTTCACACGCCCCCTCGTGCATGGCGGCGCAGACAGGCAACACCTGTCTTGGTTCCAGTTGAGGCAGTGAACTTGAGCACTGAGTTTTGTCGTGATGCGGGCCAGCTGTTGCGTGGTGCACAGGCTAGCGAGTTCCCATGTTATCAACTTCATCCTCTTCGCATAACGTTTGTACTCTGGCAACTCATCAACACATAAGGTGTCTGCTGTATGTCCTCCACAGCAATCACATCAAGTCATGACGCCAGCACCGCCGCCGCGGGAACTTGTGTATCAGTGGCCTTCGCGCAGCTTCGACCTGACTCACAGCCTGCCAAAAGAACCAGTGCCGCCGCTGCTGTCAGAAGCAGTGTGGCACCGGCAGCTGGCAGTGTGATTGCCCTAATGGGAGATGGTAGAGTGGTAATACTGCCGGGACCCCGGCCAGGCAGGTGAGTGAGTCAATGGCAAGATGGACAGAGGCTTGTTTGCGGACGTCCAGTGCAGTGCAAATGTGCAGGGAATGTGGTATCACGGACAAAGTGCATACCACTTCTGCCAATGTAAGCATGTGAGTCTCCTGCAGAAGTGCTGCCAGTGGCGGCCATTATCCACACTCCATGCTTCTACTGCGCAAGGGCCCAGCATTCATTCACAATCACCTGTACGGCAATCAGCACGAGTTCCACTTGCTGGCATCCCCCAGCACTACATGCCATCCTGCTGCTGCCATTGTACGCATTGAGAATCTTATCAGTACCCCCTGACCCCCCCCTTTACCGCCTCCACCCCCCAGCTGCTTCGCTTGTTTAGTCAATCAATTCATAATCTGCTGTTGTGACTGGCAATATATGAGCAGAATCAAAACCACCGTGCAGCCCACCAAACTCCGTGTGTGCTTGTGGTGAGCACATCAGATCTACGCAGCACAGCTCGAGAGAAATCACATACTATGTACTTGCTGATCTACTTGTTCTCTTTCAAGGAAAGCAACTCTTGCAGACCATCGGAGCACCTGCACCCGCTAGTACACGCACGTCGATGCTCATCGAAAACAGGTCCTCCACTGCACGTCACGCCGCAACTGTCAGCTGCAACCTGGCCTTGACAGAGCGCTGCTTGAATTTTGTTGCTCGAGACCCAGCGCCGTGACTGTGACCGCGCTTGCTGCTCGCTGCCGTTCTGTCTTTGATGCGCAATCGCGTTGTTGTGCAGCTGCGGAGCGCAGCTGGGACGGCTGCACCGCGACACTGTGATGCACGCGCTCACTTTCCTCAGCTACCGCGATGCACAGCCTCTCAGGCAGGTGAGCAACAGGCGGAAGGGCGCGCGGCGCCCACTCTCACCTATCCCCAACCCTAATTCCAAGCGGTCCGACTGCTACAGTAGTGCCGGTGCAAGATATAGACTCCTTTGCTCGAAAAACTTGTCGACACGTCTTTGTACATGTAGAGTAGTACACGGAGCAGTACTTCAGGACGAGATGTTATGCACCCACAATTTGCATCAGTAGAGAACTGTCAAACTCTTCAGGTTTCATTTGTTGTTGTATACTTCGAAGTACCTTACCTTGTATATGCATGAATATGTCTATACTTGTGCACCAGCAGGGCTCCGAGGTTTTCTATTGTGGTGGTGGTGCCCTGCTGGTGCACCTTTGATCACTGTGTTGACAAAATCGCCATCATCAAAATGCTGTGCCTGGTGGTCAAACATCCATTCACTGAGTGTTCAACCTGGTAAACCTGTGTGCGGGCAGAACTGAGCCGTGCGTCGGCCACATGAGATACTTGTAACGTCATGCGTGTCCCAATAATCTCATGCCTCTTGCGCTCAACGACATGTGGTAAAAATAAGCGTATCTTGAGGCCTCGTGCCTTCATGGGCTCAACAGCGCTCCAATTGCGCTCTGCATCGGCCGCACACACGTAACTGCAGGTCGACAGGACGATGCGCGGGCTGTTTGAGGCCGCCCGGGCCGCGTGGCGTCTGTGGCCGCTCACGCGCGAGCGGCAGGCTGAGATGCACAAGCACTTTTTCTTATGGGCCAGGAGGCCCGACAACTCACGCTGCGCGCCGCCGACAGCAGGTGCGTAGCTGCAGGGGTTGTGTGCTGAAGCTCGCCGACAGCACCATGAATCTCAAGGCTGAGCAATGACATGCGTGGGCTGAAGCACCAGCTGCCGAGAAGCACTGCCATTTATCAGTAGCGCTTGCAGCTGCGGGCAGCGTGCGCGACACACTGTCCGACAAGAGCGCTGGAGCCCGGCAGTGCTGCCAAGGAGCGGCTGCAGGCTGCGCAGTTGCAGTTGATGCGTGCGTGATGATGCTCAGTGCCCAGTCAGGACTACCACGAGATGGCGCTGTGATCTCGCACCCCACTGCGGTCATTTTCACCTGCCAGGGGGCAGGCGTCCACATTCTCTCGCAGAGTCCAGATCAGCGGGGAGAGTCACCGCTCATGAGGTGTTGTGAGTGCCCCGGCGACATCAGCCATGTGCAATGGAAGTTCACTGATAGCATCAAGTACCGAACTTGGAGTACTCGTCTGAACTGGCAATCAAATATAAAGTCAGTGCCAGTTCCTCATCAACAATTTCAAATGGCGCTCTGCAGCCTAATTGGCGGTGCAGCAACGCTGTCTTATTCGCTCTGCTATACTGCAATGCTGACGGCGACCAACTATAGGAAAGTTTGAGATTGTTCGGATATAGTGAGTATGATAGTTGAAGAACCATGCGATGCCAGATAGCCCCTGCCACTCCTTGTGAAGACAGCTATAGCAGGTGTCTCGGGCAGTGACTCCGTCAGAAATCTCCGTCAGGGAGCTCAAATTTTCAATTTTAGTTGTGTGCAGCGGTCGAGACATAGGGCCCGCCATGTGCAGTTCATATGAAGGTTGGGGCTTTAATGCCAGCGTCCTGACCCTCAGTATCATTGTTGACAACATGAGAGTGCCAATGTCTGAAGTGACAGCCAACAACATCTACCGCTCAACTGGGCAATGCAGACATGGCTGCAGAGGAGGCAGCAGCAGCCCAAAATGCAGGCTTGGGGCTAGAAGACGGGTTCCGCCATGTTATCACCGACACCAGGGGCCTGCGCTTCTGGCATGACAACCAACTGGTGCTGGAGCAGGTGATAATCATTTAAAAATGAATGCCTGCTGCAGCGCTCACGTCCATGCTGGTAGAAGCAGCAGCAACGTCACTTAATGTGAAGATGGCTGTTGACCAGGGCTGTCAACTGGCAACTCTCTAAGTAGCTCCCGCTGTCTTCCCGTAGATGAAGATTCATGGTGGCATCATAGATCTATCTCGATCTGCAGAAAACATGCAAGCTGCAAGGACCTGCAGGTCTGCTGGGCGTGCAAGAATGGCCAGACGGTACTGCCCTCCGTGTGTGCATGCGAGCCACTGCAACGCAACTGTGTGCGTGGGCATCCTGGTATACTATAAGAGGCGTTGCAGCATCAATCACTTCTTGATACCCCCATCTCATGGGCCAGCCCCTTCCGAGCAAACCACAGTCAGTGACTATTTGATTGTGCACCTGCATTGTGGAGTCGCCATAAGGCGCACAAGGCGGTATGGGAAGGGGGGGGTTGATATCAAATAGTGAGCACACTGGGTCAGTGGGTGACCTGCTTCAAAATATTACAAATATGTGCTGCACTCTGTCTGTTGAGCAGTCCTCTGGTCTCCTGCTGTGCATGCCCTTGCAGTTGTTCGACCACCAGTGCTCATGGCGGAAAGTGGACAGGCGCAGCGACGATCGGTGGGACGAGCGACCTCACTGCAACATTCTCAGAAAGGTGAAGTTGCCGACATCCTTATCTCAGCCTGCGGCCATCCAGTTGCGCAAGAAACAGTCATGCTGCAACTTCTCTTCCATGTGGTTGGCAACGGTACGAATCGCAGCAATGCTTGATTGAGCTCTCTCAAACCCAGCAAGTGACAGCCATATTGCCATCTTAGCATCTTGCTGGGTCTTGTCGAGGCTTAGGGTAGACCAGTTCCCTATTCCAACACTGAGCCTTTTTGTATGATTCATGTGCACGGGCACTGGAGACCTGGAGACCTAACATATACATGGATGCAGCAGTGTGCGTAAGCGTATTCACGCAAGTTACTTGCGCCACGTACATGTCAGTCATGCTGCTGCCCTCATCACGTGCGGGCGCGCTGTTTTTCACGTACCGGTTTCACCATGAATCCGCTGAAATGGCGTGTGCATTGCGGCTGTGGCATCTGGCTTGCATACGCTTGCACAGACTTCAATCTGGCGAGTCCTGTGCTGTGCACTACGTTTGCCATCATCCCTGAAACAACAGACTTTGTGGAGTGTGAACTCCGGCGCCGCTTGGTGTCGCACGTCATGCAGGTGCACACTGTGCAGGCGCCCAGCCTCTCGCTCGAGCAGTTCACCGAGCACATGCGCATCGTCGAGGAGCACTGCTTCGGCCTTGCGCACTGGCGCGCCCACCTGCAAAGGATGTGAGTCAACATACTTGAAGTATCAGCATGCACCGTTTTCAGCGAGCAAGCAAGCCACCTCGCCTGATGCTCACGAGCGGGCAGGCAGGCAAAGCCTGGCACATCATGTGGAGCTAGGCCGACCTAGCCAATCCTATAGTTGTGACCCTAAGTCCATTGACAGGCATGCCACCAAGTGGACCGCATATCTCTGCAGCTGGTGCGCATGGCTTGCGTTCCTATGCGAAGCACGTCGTGCAATGTACATGCTCAGCGTGAGCCATGCTGTGAAGGGAGTGACATTGGCGATTTATCAAACGTTGCTGCACGCAGAAGCTGCGCGCACGAGCGCCTGTGGTGGTCGTGCGTGGCACAGTGTCCTATAGGCCGACTGAAGGTACTTTGCTGAGGCGTGCTTAAACGTGCAGCACGATGAAGATGATGAATCCGATGGACTCAACCAAGTCAATGCTGCAGGAGTACCGTAGAGAGTCAGCACAGCTGCAACAGGCAGCTGGAGACATGCACAAACCATCGTCTTGGGGAATCCTTGACTGTGCAATGCGTGATCAGTTGCACACAACTCCAGGGTGGGCGGGAGATAGGGCCGCGAGGCAGAACAGTGGCGTGGGTGCCACCTTGTCCCGGTTTGACAGGGTACTTGCGAAACCGCTAGATTCTACTCTGCATCAGCAACAGGGGGTTAAAGGTTAGCGTTGTAATTAGATGATGCTGCAAGCGCCTCTCCCCCTCGGCTCAACAGCAGTGCTCTGCGGCTTAGCCACATCCTTGCTGCAGTCATGACCGAGGCCACCCAAAGCAATGACGCTGTTGCTCCTGTTGCTCACAAAGCGCTGCTGGTTCTTGCGGTCTGCAGGCACCGGGCCGTTGAGGCTACCACCATGGCAGCAAGCAACGCACAGACTGCTGCGCCCTTGCACTCAAGCGTGACAGCGGCGGAGGCAGCTGCTCTCGCAAACGCGCTGGCATCAGCAGAAGGCGCAACAGCAGGCAGCAGTGATGGAGGTGTGCACATGTTGGGTGATGATCACCCAGCGCTGGTCTACAATGCCATGTTCAACCAGCAGCTGCAGCTCATCGAAGAAGCAATGGATGCTTTGTTTTGACAGTGGCCATTGACATTATTGCTTGCTATTGGTTTTTGAATACTCACATGCACGCCATGTTTGTTTTGCCTTTGCCTCGTACGACTGGACTTTCGGGGGTACAAGCGTAGAAATCAGCGGAGTGCAGAACTCCACAGCTGTGTAGTACAGTGCGAGTCACGTCCAGAATCGTTGACAAGTGCAGCAATCGCAGCAGAAGCGCCGCGAGCTAGCAGGTGCCTCGGATGACTAGGATGCTGCATTGCCTTTATGAAAGCAAATACGTCAGTGTGCTGCAGGCAAAGCAAGCATGGGCAGTGTTTAAGCTCAAAAGGGGTAGTACAGTATGGAGGTGCAGTTGCGCTCAACACAAGTGGAACGCATCACAGCGCAGAATAACGAGTACCATCAGCAACAAATTACTACTGACGACCATGACTTGCGGACAGGACCCTGGTGATGCAAGAGTCCTTGACGGATCGAGTCATGATTATATTGGGCTTTGGCGGGTGATCCATTTGGGCGTCCCAAATGATTGCAAATGTGCAAGCTTCAGATATCCTGAAGGAGTGATTTCGGGGCTGCCTTTGCCCAACTCTCTCAAGTCAAGTAAATGTGCTGCTGTGAGTGCTTGCGAAACACTGCATGCACCTGCGCTCAGAATACTGTACAATTAAGTACATGCAGCTGATTTGATTTGGTCATTGTTGATGGCGTGCAAACTATGGCACCATCATGATAAGACATGAAAGCACACGAGTATATGGGCTGTCAAGAGCGTGGCACACAAGTGAGATAAATGAAGTGTGGCGTGACTCGCCTATGCCTGTGAGGAGGGATATCGCTTTGATCACTCCAATTAACCTCATTCCTCACTGACAAGGGCCACATGAGTCCAACACCTCATCCATTTCACAAGCGTGGCGCCGTGCATGTGGGCGTTACGTAATTCATAGCAGTGCGCTTCCTCATGCAAAACGACACTCACCTGCAGTTAACGTCATGTAGGAAGACAAAGGCAGACTTTGCGCATTCACTGAGCCAAAACCGTGGTCATCTCATACAAGCAACGACTGTTGTCACCGCGTCAAAACTACCCGTGATCTGTGCAGCACAACAAAATTGTCTTCTTCACTGTGGTAAGCGTACGTGCTTCAAGGCTGATGCACGCATTGCACACACAGTCCCTTGCATGCAGGCAGTGCAAATTTTGTACAGAAAACGCGACGAAGAAACGCAGGCACCGATGCAACAGGGCATTGCACATTCATATACACTCACTCACACTGCTGATGTCTAATCCGGCCCTGAGGAAGCATCATTGTCTGCGTCACGGCTGTCGGCTTTAGCGAGTTCTCTACGGCACCGCTCCTCGTCACAGGGACACCCGCTGGCGCGCGCCCACTCAAGCACTTCCCGGTGCCCCCATTCTGCCGCGCTGCTACATGTTGTTTCGTCCCACGGGCACCCATTTACGCGTGCCCACTGTAGCACATCCAGGTGCCCCTCCACTGCCGCAGAACAGCACGTGTCCTCATCCCATGGGCAGCCGCTGGTGCGAAGCCATTGCAGCACCTCCAGGTGCCCGCCAAATGCGGCTGACGCGCATGTATCCTCGTCCCAGGCGCACCCGCTGGCATGTAGCCACTGCAGCACGCCCAGGTGACCCCCTTCTGCAGCGGTGCCGCAAGTTTGCTCGTCCCAGGGGCACCCGCTGGCATGTAGCCACTGCAGCACGCCCAGGTGCCCCTTGTAGGCAGCCATGCTGCACATTGCCTCGCTCCAGGGACAGCCGCTGGCATGTAGCCATTGCAGCACGTCTAAGTGCCCCCCCTTAGCAGCTCCTGTGCAAGCGGAGTGATCCCAAGGGCAGCCAGATGCATGTGCCCACTGCAGCACATGCAGGTGCCCGCCCCCAGCCGCTTCTTGGCAAGTGTACTGGTCCCATGGATAACCTTGTGCATGTGCCCACTGCAGCACCTCGAGGTGTCCACCCTTGGCCGCACTGCTGCACGTAAGCTGATCCCAGGGACAGCGGTTCTGCCGCAGCCACTGCAGCACGTGGATATGCCCCCCCTCAGCAGCGAGCTTGCAGTAACGTGATCGCATGGGCAGCCGGTGAACGTCCTGAAGCAGCTGTAAGCCAACAAGATTGCCGTGGCGTGTGCATGACTTTAGTCCCATGCGAGGGGAGAGGCCAGCGTTGACGGCCCATTGGAGCAGCCGGACAGTCGCCGTAGCATCCGCCACCACGGTCTGACGCTTTCTGCTGGCCTCGTAGAGATCGTCCGTGGCGTGCAGAAAAGTAGAACACGTGCTTCGAACCATGAGGCTCGGCGGCAGGAAGGCTAAGATATTTCGGGTCAGAACCGGCATAAGCACAGGGTGCTCAGAGGCCGCCGTGCGCTTTGTTGGTCTTCCTGCTTTCATCCTCTCAATCTCTGGTTCCTGTGTCACACTGTGCACACGCAAGCAATCTCAATGTTCTCCCCACAAAACTCGTCATGCTCAAGTTTGAAGAAAGACTTGAACTTCAGCTAATGTGTGAGTGTGTGTGCTCAGTCGGTTGTGAATGCTCGCGAGAGGCGGCTGTTGGCGCCGCTGGTTTCTCTCGCACCGACCGCAGTATCCGATTTGCAAAGTGCAAAGGTCGAGGAAGCATGACAAAGCGCAAGTCTCTTGCGCAGGGGCATGCACCTCAAAAGCAGAGGAACCTGCTGACAATGACGAGCCGGCTGATGTCGCTGCGGGATCAGAAGAAGCAGTGAACTCTTCTCTTTGCCTGAATTCGCAGATGCACCCGATGAACCCGTACAAGCGAGCAAGGCCTGACTTCGCAGCGCTCGGCCAGCTGTATCCAGCTATCGGTGTGCATGTCACGCGCGTTGGCGCTGGTGGCGTGCCCTCCATCGATTGGAGGACCCCTACGGCAGTGAAAGAGTTGACAAGAGCCCTGCTGCTCCATGACTTCAACCTTCAGTGGGACATGTCCCTGGATCTGCCGAGCCCTCCTGTGCAAAACCGGCTTTCGGATCTGCCTTCCATGTTAGCATGCACCATCGAGCGGAGCGGACGCAGTGGCCACCGTCGACCAGCATGGTGGGGCTCATGAAACGCAGCTGGTACACGCACATGCAGCGGCCAGAACCAGGAGGGCCCTCCGACAGCTCCCACACCTGGCAAAGCTCCAGCAGGTGCTGCAGCAGCGCCTACATGGCCCTTCAGAGCACCTTAAACACTATCACGGCTGTCACCCCAGTCAGGGTGCTGGCTACCGGCACTGGCGCATATAGTACCACTTGCAGGGGCACCGCAATCCGGGCTGGTCACTGCTGAAGCTAAAAGCACGGTGCTGTCTAGACAGACCTCTGGTGTACACCTTGGCTGACTATCCGACCACAATGCATGCTGAACCTAAAGTTCCCTTTTTTGGGTGGCGTCCTTGTTCCGCATACATCACTTGAACGGATACCAGCGACAATTACAGACATGTCTTTGCATGTCACAGCTTGGCATCCTAAATTGCCCACATGTGCGCACGTCAACCAGTTATTTGTGTGCCCTTGTGCAGAACGTGATGTACAGCTCATACGCCATGCACAACAACTCGACATGTCCGTCATGAGCACGCTAGTGAAAGCAGGTCGACTATCTTACCTTGGGTGCACCGCAGACTCTATGCGCAATGGGAATGCGCCTAAACTCAGTTGGTGTGCATGCAGATGGCACACCAAGCTCACATTTATTCCGTGTGTTGCTGGTGGTGACATTGCAAGTGACACCGGCACATGCCACCATGACCAACAGCCACGCAACTGATGCGTAAAGCGGTAACGGACGACCCGTATCGCAACGATGTACTCCAACGCACAAGCCAGTAAACAACTGTGCTCGCCTTGACTAGAAAAGGCCACGAAAGCAACTTCGCTGGAGTCAAGGCAGCCTGAGCGTGGCATTATTTTGCACGCTTCAACCATGGCTCCTTGCCAAATGGTGTACCCAAGCCATTGAGCAGCACCCTAGCCTGCCCCCGTACATCTATACTCAGCATACCACATCATGAATGCCATCATCAACTGGCAATTATCAACACCACGCCAAATGCAGCTTGTGCAGTAATCCGCACCTCTACTTCGGGCGCGACTTTACTGATGTGGGCGCGTGAAGCAAGGCAAACACGTGCCCCGCGCTTAGATGTGCACAACATGCAGTGCGCACACACTGTCAGGTCTTCCGCACATACCATGTGAAGAAACAGACAAGATGCGCCCACTGCAATGTTCACGCATGTCCATGTACAGTACACTTACCCATTAAAGTATTCGCTGATGCTGAATAATCAATGCTCCGTCATTTCTCTGCCGCAGCCTCCGAGGCACTGTCCGAGGCGCCTCACGCACTAGCACCGTCTTTGGCGCCAATCCGCTGCACCGCCTGTGACCAGCCATAACACCAGTCATGCGACCAAATACCTGACTCGCCAGCTCTCTTGCCCGCATATCCCCCAGGCCGCCATATCCCAGCTGCGCCCCCTCCCTGTCCCAGGCTGCGGCAGCTACATGCGCAATGTGTGTCTCAACTTGAAGGAAAGACATCGCCGTAACACATGGTCCTCCTGGTGCCCGCCTCGGGCAGCACTGCAGTGATCCCTACGGCAGCTGTTTGCGTGTGCCCGCTACATCCCGCCTAGATGCCCCCTGCTGTGCAGCAACTTTAACACTTACTTTGGCTTGTCGCAGGGGCACCCACGGGCGCGCGCCCATCGGAACACCTCCAAGTGGCCTCTGACTGCAGCGTTCCTGCATGTCCGTATGTCCCAGGGGCACCCGTTGGCGCGTGCCCACTGGAGCACCTCCAAGTGTCCCCCTCCTGCAGCATAGCTGCATGTAAACTCGTCCCAAGGGCAGCCGTTCGCGTATGCTCACTGCAGCATTTCGAGGTGCCCCCCTTGTGCAGCATAGCTGCATGTCCACTCGTTCCAAGGGCAGCCGTTCGCGTGTGCCCACTGCAGCACAGCCAGGTGGCCCCCTTGTGCAGCCGCGCTGCATATGCCTTCATCGCAGGGACAGCCTCTGGCATGCGCCCACTGCAGCATGTCTAGGTCGCCGTTTCTTGCAGCTGCTATGCTAGTGTCCTTGCTCCATGTGCAGCCAGAGTCACGCGCCCACTGCAGTATGTCTAGACGACCGCCTTCGGCAGCTTCACGGCAGGTGCCTGCATTCCACGGGCAACCTTGTGCACGTGCCCACCGCAGCATGTCGAGGCGCTCACTCTTCGCCGCGGCAGTGCATGTACCCGCACCCCAGGGGCAGTCGTTGTAGTGAAGCCACTGCAGCACCCTGAAATGTCCCCTCTCTGCAGCAATCGCGCAATCTGCTGGTCGCACATACAAAACGTGAGCTCTTTGGAGCCGATCCAGGCCGAGGACGTTGCCGTAGAGTATGCACGAGAGGAGTGCCACGCCAGGGGTGAGTCCATTACTAGCAGCCCGTTTTATAAGAGCTGGACTCGCTGTAGCGTCCACACCCACGGTTTGCTGCTTTCTGGTGGTGTCGAAGAGATCGTCCGTGGCATGCAGAAAAGCACAACACGTGCTCCGAATCATGAGGGTCGGTGGCAGAAAGGCCAGAATATATCGGATTAGGACTGGCATAAGCACAGGGTGACTCCCGTCCGTCGCTTGCGCCGTCGGCCGCTCCGCTGCCATTATTCAGGCTCTCTTCTACCTCCCTGCTCACTGCTGGTTCGCTGCTTGGTCTTCGTCCTTCTTTGACGGTTTCATTTTGACTTGAAGTTGGTTGGCAACGTCTGGGCTGACAATTGCAAGGGAGCACCGTCCTGTCTTCGGCTACTTTCTGCTAGGACGTGGCTTGTGCGTCGCAGCTGCAGTTGTCGGTCCAGCTCGCGCCATTGAGCTCGCGCAAGTCACGCTGCAGATAGCGGAGGATCGCTGCCCGCTGCATCGGTCAGAAAAACGAGGACCGCTTCCCTTTGCCTCAGTCTTGCATGTACGAGCGAGCTGGGCGATCGCAGCGCTTGACAAGCTTATCCAGCTGCGGGCATGCACGATATTGCTGACGCTGACGCGTGCGCTATAGCTATCGATTGTGCGAACCCCTGCGGCAGTTCATGCGCTGACAAGTCCCTCGATCGGATCCACAAGTGCTGAGTGAATTGCATCATGACCATCAAGAAAAGGGGGCATGACTCATGGCTGTGCCCTGCCATGCCCAGCCGCCTCAGCAATCTGCGCTGGCTCTTTTGGATCTCTTGCGCAGGATGCACAGCAGCACCAGCAGTGCCCGCGTGCCCGTTCAAAGTGCCCTGAAAATGATCGCATGCAGCTGCGGTTGGCAGTGAGGCGTCTTCCATTTCTGTGCTGCTCAGAAACTCACTTCTTGAGCTGCTTTTCTTTCGGCGTGGGCGTTGATGTTGAGTCCGGACCTTGATTGCCTCGTGACAGAGGCATGCGCGTCAACTCCACTGCGGGCCACTTCAAATCCCCCAGTGATATGGACCTTCTGCGTGCTCAACTACACGCGCCCCAGAGCATCCACGCCAATATACAGCATCGCAATGCCTGGGGTGGGGCCGCCAGGTCCGATCGTGCCTTGAACCCGACACAGGCAACACCTTGACCAACCACACGGATCACGCCATGCCAGTGCTGCTTGAACGCAAGTTCGCTGCAGTGCGTGATTGATGGCAATGTAGAAGATTCAAGTAAGTGGCGCCTGATGATGAACTGTCAGCAAAGCCTTGAAGGTCAGCTGCCAAGAGGGACACATTTGCTTTTATGTGCACGAAAGACGAGTTTTGTCCACAGACAAGCTTTGATGTACACAAAGTCAAGTTTTGGTGCTACATCCGGAGCAGGGCTGCTGCAACCCTGCAAATGCAGGAATTACCTGTGGCTGTGCGCCAAGGTTGCTGTGACTGCCCTACATGCTGTGTGGGGTGCAACGGCTGCACTACTGCTGACTCACTAGCAGTCAAGGTTCAAAGGCACCTTCTGAGTACTGATGTCTGTGCTCATTTGCTGCTTGCTGGTGTACTCAATCATTGCTATTGCGGTCTGGTGCGACAACATCAGTTGCAAGCATCAACATCTACGGCGTGCTTGCGAAGGTGAGGCATCCGTTGGGTGCTATTTTGTCTTTCTAAACCAAGGTACTAGCTATATGCCGATACACCTGCACTCCGCCGCTGTCATCAGCAAGCCACACAAGCACCAGGTGCATGAGCACGCAGACACCGCAAGAAGCGCACCATCCACTGTGCATTACTACGATCACGATGTGGCAGTTGCGCCTCGGCGTGATTCAGCGCCAGCGACGCCGCCGCCGCCGCCGTGCCCGCCCCGTGCCGCTGCGCGCCGCCAGTGCCTGTTCTGCCGCAGCACCTCGCCCAATAGCGCGTCGCACATGCGCATGAAGCCCTCCTTGTCGCCGCCCTCGTCGAGCGCTGTGTGCACGATGCACTGGGCCTGCTGCGCGTCGGCGACGGTGATCGAAAATGGCGAGGGAGCGGCGGGGGCGGCGGCCGCCGGTGCTGCAGCAGCAGCAGCGGCGGCTGCGGCAGCAGCGCTCGCCGGCTGCTGAGCCGTTGCGACGAGTTCGCCGGCAAATGCGACAACACGCTCCTCACTATGACCAGCGACAGCGTCACCCGCACCATCACCGCCACGCACCTTTGGGTTGTCTACATCTAGCCTCGGCCGCTTGGCGGCGGACTCAGCCCCCTCGTCGCCGCTGCTGCCGCCGCTGACCGCACCGCTCGGCGGCGGCTCCTCCTGCCGCAGCGCGACGGAGAAGGTGGCGCCCGCGCGGTGCTGCAGCGGGAAGGCGCGGACGCGCGCGACGACGTCGTTGAAGTTCGCCGGCAGCAGCGACGGTGCGCTCACGCGCAGCGGCGCGGTCTTGCCTGCGCGCGTGACAGTGGCGGTTTCGGCGGCATCCGCGGCGGCTTTGCCAGCTGCCGCCGCCTGCACTGCGTCGCGGTACAGTAGCGTGACGGAGAACACCTGGCACGCCGCGGCGCGCGCGGCGCGAGCTGCGACCTGGCGGCAGCGCCCAGCGACAGAATAGTAGAGCGTGGTGAGCACGGACCCAGATTTGGGGTGAAATTTTCCCACAGCGGACAGCAGGGCAGTCAGCGCAGGAGAAAACGTCTGGCGCGGCAGCTGCAGCTATTTCTTTTTGTCACCGAAAGGTTCGGCATGCACTCGTGTCTGCAGCAAGACCTGTAAGAGGACCCTCGTGTGAAGAAGTGTGGCCTTGACACACATCACCCTCCAAGCCGTGACACACATCACCCTCCAGGCCAATGCCAATAATTCTGAGCACTCTGCCGTGCTCAGCTGCCATCTTTGTCAAAGATGCGAGTGATCAGGCCTGCATATATTTTGTAGGGGCTGCGCCTCAAAGAGCAAGAGCAGGTTTCTTACAGCTGCCAACATAACCACATTGGCCATGTCCTTCGCAGCAGGATCATCCAGCATGCGCCCTTCCGCGGCCTTCAGGCAACAGGATTGCACATGAAGCGCATGCACCACAGCTTTGTGCAAGCTAGCGCTAATGCTCCTCGCCTAGGCCATGGCTACGACCGATCATTTAGGCGCCATAGTGCATGTGGTCGCTGATCACCGGCGCATCCAGGCAAACACTCACGCTCACACACGCCATGCCACCTCCCAGCAGGACCCCCCTCCCCCCCCCCAAAGACAACTGCACGCACAAACACTTGAGTACACTTGACCCTGCAACCCCCGCCCCCCCCCACCCCCGTCCTTCTCACACACCCACCCACCGCCCCCGCGCGCTCACCTTGGCCTTGGCCATGACCTTCACCCCGGGGTCATCGGGCACGCGCCCGTCGTCCGCGAGCCCATCCGCGCCGAACGACCACGCGAGGCCCCAGCGCATCTGGCGGCCCTGCGCGAACTCGGCGGTGCGCACATTGGCGACGCCCGCGGCGCGCAGGCCGCGCAGCAGCGCGCGCACGCTGGCGGCGCGGCCCAGCATGGCCGTGTACCAGCGCGCGGCGCGGCGGCCGCGCGGCGTCAGCGAGTCGCGCAGCATGGCGCCCACGAACGCGACCTCGCCGCCTGGGTGCGCGTGTAGGTACGTGTGGCGGCGGAGGGCGGTGGTGGTCGGCACACGTGGTTGTGGAGCGCGGCGGCGTGCGTCGTTGAGCGCGGCATGACTCGTGATGTCGGGGCGCGTACACCAGTCGGAGCGGTGGCTGGTGGGGTTGCGTAGAGTAGGTGAGCGTATGCGTACGCATTCGCAGTGCTTGAATGCTGAAAACATGGCTGAGCACTGCTGCTTTTACAAATAAGATCTGGTCGCCGAAGACGGCGCCGTGGCAACAAGCTGTCACCTGGTAGCTTACAGAAGCGCAAATTGGGGTCTTGCAGCTGTGCGATGGCACATGGACAAAGGCCACTTGGATGCACCTGCACGTTTTATGACCTCATGTATGCAAAGAGCTCGGTCTGCTGGCAGTGCATGCAGAATTGCAAGTACTTGGGATTCAGAGTGCTGGTGAAATGGCAAACTGGTGTGACCAGCAGTTGACAAACGTGGACGCGCAGCTGTCCGATTTCAAATTCGTCATGATGACCAGTAAACACGACGCGGATTTGTGTCCGTGATACTTCGAGGATCAATAGCTTTTCAAGTGCCGCTGGCAAGCTGCTCCTGATCTGTGAGCAGTCGCCACTGCATTAGAGTGATGCATAAGCGACAGGCAGCCTACAACAGGCATGGCCTGGTACAGCTGCTTGTCAGCAGAATTGCAGATGGGACTACCACATTGCTTCTCTCACCAACGCAGCGCGCCGACATGCTACGACCCTGTGCATCAGTGAAGCAATACAGATAGTAAGTCACGCCCTAGCCATCCAATCTTGTTCTCGATCGTGCATACAAACGCCAGCTGGTGTTGGCACATGCACTTCCCACAGGCACAGTCATGCAGTCACACCCCAGCGTAGACCGCAGCGCCATTAACTAGCGCCGCTCCCCCAAATAACAGATACTATTGAGTCACCCACCTTCGCACACCAGCTCATTCGGCGCGGCCATGTCAGCGGTGGCCCTGTGTGGATTCTGTCCCGCCTCCTCCATCGAAGCGAAAAAAGGCGGGTTCGTCATGACGAAATCGAAACTGCCGTCATCGTCGCCCATCGCCGTCAGCACTGGGCCCCGCTCGGCGGTCGCCGCCGGCACTTCGCGCACCTCAATGGCGGCCTCAAGACCGTTCCGTGTAACGTTCTGCCGCGCCCACCGCGCAGACTCTGCATCGATGTCCGTCGCAACGAAGGACCAGCCCAGGAAGCGGTGTCCTAGCAGTGGGTAGATGCAGGACGCGCCAGTGCCGATATCTAGCACTCTGACCATGGCGCCGGCTGTAGCTGGTTGTGACAGCGTTTGAGGCGCTCTGAAGGGTCGTGCTGCTGCCTCTGCTGGAGCTTCGCCGGAATGGGGAGCTGTCGGAGGGCCCTGCTGGTTCTGGCCGCTGCATTCGCGTATTTTAGCTACTGCTGCGTGAGTCCGACCAGGCTGGTCATCTGCTGCCACTGCGTCAGCACCGCCTGGTGATGCGCTCTGCTTGCGTAGTGCCAGCAGATCCGAGAGCCAGCACAGGTAGTTCAGGCGGTTGGGCACAGGAGGGCACAGCCGATCCAGGGGCATGTCCCACTGAAGGTTGAAGTCATGGAGTAGCAAGGCTCTTGTTAGCTCTTTTACTGCCGCAGGGGTCTTCCAATCGATCGAGGGCACGCCGCCAGCGCCAACGCGCGTGACATGCACACCGAAGGCTGGATACAGCTGGCCGAGCGCTGCGAAGTCAGGCCTTGCTCGCTTGTACGGATTCATCGGGTGCATCTGCGAGTTCAGGCAAAGAGAAGAGTTCGCTTCTTCTTCTGATCCCGCAGCGACATCAGCCGGGTCGTCATTGTCAGCAGGTTCCTCTGCTGTTGAGCTGCATGCCCCTGCTCTCATAGCTGCAGATGCTTGGCAAGAGACTTTGCGCTTTGTCATGCTTCTTCGACCTGTGCAAATAGGATACTGCGGACGATGCGAAATAAACCAGCGGCGCCAACAGCCGCCTCTCGCGAGCATCCACAACCGACAAAAACACACACACACAAAATCAAGAAAGCTGCAGTTCCTTTTTCTTCAACTTGATTCTTCAACTGTGAGGATTGTGCAGTGTGACACGGGAACCACAGAGGTTAAGAAAGTGAAAGCAGGAAGGCCAACAAAGCGTACGGCGGCCTCTGAGCACCCTGTGCTTATGCCGGTGTTGACCCAAAATATCTTAGCCTTCCTGCCGCCGAGCCTCATGGTTCGAAGCACGTGTTCTACTTTTCTGCACGCCACGGACGATCTCTTCGGAGCCACCGAGAAGTATCAGACCTTGGCTGTGGACGCTACAGAGACTTCCCGCCTCATTCGCTGGGCCGTGCGGAGTGGACTAGACCCTTTCATGGCGCTACGATCTTGCTTCCTCTACGGCGACCTCGATGGCGCACAGCTGCTCCGCCATGTTTGCCATTTGAGACTGAGGGAATTTGACATGGAGGCCGCTGCCGGCGATGGGGATCTGGACGCGGTGCAGTGGCTGCACCAAAACCACTGTCCCTGGAGCGAGGGTACAAGCAGCAAAGCGGCGCAGAATGGACACCTCGAGGGGCTGCAGTGGGCACGCAAACGGGGGTGCCCGTGGAGCTTTCAGACTTGTCAGTGTGCCGCTGAGGGCGGGCACCTAGACGTGCTGCAGTGGCCACATGCCTCCAGCTGCCCTTGGGACCAGTCTACTTGCGTGGCAGCTGCAGCAGAAGGCGACCTCGAAATGCTGCAGTGGCTTCATGCCAGCGGGTGTCCGTGGGATGTACAAACCAAACCACCCATGCGGCCGCTGACAACGGGTACCTCGAGGTGCTGCAGTGGCTACATGCCAGCGGCTGTCCAAGGGACGAGGAAACCTGCAGCATTGCTGCCGGGGAGGGGCTGCTGGACGTGCTGCAGTGGCTACATGCCAGCGGGTGCCCGTGGGGTTTAGGGACCACTAATGCTGCCGCTGAGAACGGGTGCCTCGAGGTGCTGCAGTGGCTACATGCCAGCGGCTGTCCATGGGACGACACAACATGTGCCGCTGCAGCAGATGGCGGGTACCTGGACGTGCTGCAGTGGCTACATGCCAGTGGGTGCCCGTGCGGTGTAGGAACCACTAATGCAGCCGCCAAGAACGGGTACCTCGAGGGGGTGCAGTGGCTTCATGCCAGCGGCTGTCCTTGGGACGAGACAACATGTGCCGCTGCAGCAGATGGCGGGTACCTGGAGGTGCTGCAGTGGCTTCGTGCCAACGGCTGCCCATGGGATAAGGATACATGCGTATCGGCCATCTATAATGAGTGCGAGGAGATAGTGGCGTGGGCGCGTGCCAACGGGTGCCCCTGCGATGAGTGGGAGTGCGAAGAATTAGCCCGAGAGGTGGCATGTGAGAGGCCTGCTTACTCCGACCATAGTAGTGATATCGAGTCAGAGAAGCTGTGGTCGGTACATTCCTGGGACACTTCCAGTGAGGAGTCGTGGAACTTTTAGGAGGACTCTTGCGGGCTGGATTATCAAGGGGTGGAGTCGAGAGACACACCAGTCTCACCGTAGTGCACAAGCGTGCTTGCAAGATCAGCGTGGGGTAAGTGGTACGCCGGACTATGTTGGCATGCATGTGCATACGTGCATCTGCATCTCGTTTCACACGGCCTAGGCTGTGCAGGAGACCTGCACGTGCACTGCATATACGTATGTGCATACATTTGAGAGAGTAGGGCACTGAGCAACAGGCACTGATCCTTTGCCCAGGCTATCATGTACGTCGTGCTGCACACCCTCAAGCATGTGCAGAGTATGTAGGCGCAGGGCGCAAGTGTATCGTCACAAGATGGGTCAGCTGGCAGCATTCATAAGCATGCTGACTGTACAGTGGGCGTAGAAGGGCGGGTGGCTTTTGGCCGCGTTGCATGCACACCCCACGTGTAATGCGTGAAATGCGGCCTGCCTTCAGGAATGCAATGCAACCAAATTTGTGACACTCCAGTCATGGCCATCTGCTTCTTGCCACAATGTCATTCGCTTGGTGCGACCAATGTGTTTGCGACTGAGTTGCTGTTGCCAATGCTGCTGTTGATCATGGTCGCACGCCTTGCTGACACACTCGTCATGTCCATATCAGGAAACCTTTGGGTCACTGGTAAAATTGCAACTTGACGTGTCACATGCATGGCGTGAAATCAGAGCTTAAGACGAAGGTGCTTTTTCATTGACATACAAATGGCAGCTTCTGGTGACGGGCTCAAGCTGACACACAGCAGCTTTGTTGTTGGGCTCGCCGAAGCAGAAAACACTGGCGCACACAAGGCACAGACACCGCATGCAATGCTGATGCATGGTGTGCGTATGCACGCATGCGAGCACCGGATATTCACACTGCATTGTCATATATGTGCACGCAGTGGTTTGTAAGCACTTGCCCAGCACAACAACTCTCTCAAGTAGGTGCACACAAAGAGCTGATAACAGGTGGGGTCTTGCGCAGAAACAGCCTTGCATGCGAAGGTCTGAAAGTGGTGCACTTCATAAGCTATTTGCTGGCCGTTTACGCCCTTATGAGCCTGAACAAATCACAGTTCCATGAAATGACTTTCAACGCCAGCAGCCAATGGTGCGCATTGTGGCATGCAGCTGAAAAGCGCCGGCAGTACATGTTACAAAGAAGCGCAGGTGACAGCACACCCGCCCTCAGCAGAATCCTATGCTCCTGCCCTCCACGAGGCACAGCAGCTGAACAGCAGAGCAAGGGCAGAGGCGCGCGAGCTGCGCAACAGATCATCCATTTATGCGCTGCGCACGTGCCGCCCGCCGCCGCCGCAGCAGCGGCGGCCTCCACCGGGCGCAGTGAAACCCACCGTACCAGACGCGCCCCTCTTGGGACAGTCTGATGCACCCCAGAGCGGCACACCGACAACCCTCTGCTCTGCCCCCCTCTGCAGAGGTAGTAGTAGTTCTGCGGCCCAGGCCTGTCTGTGCCGCCCTTGTCATAAGGGAGGTCTGATCTCTGAACGAACACGCAGGTCAATCTGTGTACCCACTGGCACGCCGCAGACCAGGCTGTGCGGAAAATTGCAGGCCCGGTACAGCGCTGCACACACCTTCAGCCCCCCCCCCCCCCTTCCATCCCCCCCTTCCCCCCCTCGCCCCAGGTTGCTATCCCGGCAGCCAAAGCGTTGTCACTCCGGCCCATGGTGTGCATGGTGTGCATGCATCCCTCATCGCTGCACAAAGTTGATGCGCTGCAGGGGGCAAGACAGAGCACAATGTGAGCGATGCAGAGCAGCAAGATTTCCTCAAAATGCGAGGATAATCTTTATAGGGAAATATCTGTCAAGGCACAATGGAATTTATAAATGGGATACACTGGCTGGCATCAAACCCAGTTGTATTCGCTAATGCGCATGGCTGCACCGTGCCAGCACGATTCCGCAATACCGGTCAGAGTCAACAGAGCTTGCGATGAGAAAAGCCAGGCCTGCGCAGGGGCAAGTTGCAGCCCACGGACGGTGTTAAATCACAATCAGCTTAGATTGGCAATGGCATTGTGGCAAACTTTAGCAACCAGCATCCATTGTGCGTGTGGATATACACACCGCACTGGGCACTGAGCAAACGCCCAAAAAAAGCAGCAAGCATCACAGCGCAGCATCGCAGATCTGTAGCGCAGGTGCACCGGCAGCACAAGCCTTAGGTAACTGCATTCCTGTATGCACGTGATTGCACCAACACTCAAACCCCCTGCAACAGCAGTTCTGACTTTCAGCGGAACACGACTGCATCTGTGCGTGTGGCAGGAGAACACACACACAGCGGGTCCGCCGGGCTGCGCACTTGATAACATGTACTTGAAGTTTATACCTCAAGGGTTATACAGCCGCCACCTCAAACGCACATGTAGCTACGTAGGTAGGTAGGTTGCAGCGCGTCCGCACGCACCTGCTTCTTGTCTGCGGGCTTGAGTATCTGGAAGGAGCACATGAGTGTCTCGTCCACCGACATCATGGCGCCCGCGTTGTCAAACTCGCCGCAGTAGTTGGGCGCGGAGAACAGCGTCACCAGCTGGCGCTTGGCAAAGAACTCGTAGCCGTCCTCCACTACCTGCGCGCGCGGCGGCGGCGGGGGTCGTGCGTTAGCGCGCGAGCGTTGCGAATCAGCGCACAGCGCGCAAGCAGGTGCGCGGCAGCGCTCACTCAGCCTGTCAGCTCTTAGTGTGTGTGAGCGTCACCATATGTGTCAGCGCACAACGCTCTGCGCGCACCACAAGTGGTCGGCGCATGAGCACCGCGCGTCAGCGCTCGGAGCCCAGCGCGTGAGCGGCTGCAAGTTGGCGCTCGGCGTGTGCGGGTCATGCGTCAGCGCTCAGCATACGAGCATCACGCGTCAGTGCTCACAGTGTAAGTGTCAGTACTGTCGTGGGGCAGCGCTCAGCACTTGGCGCATAGCAAGTCAGTGCTCAGCCACGCCAGCGGCCCACGGGCGGCCGCCGGGGGCGATGCGGGGCGCACCTTGACGGTCAAATCGAGCACAGAACTGTTGGTATGCACTCGTGAGTTTGAGACTACCCTCCTAGAGCATGAGTTTACGAGCGAGGGCTGGCGACTTCATGAGTTGAACCAGCTTGCGCCGCTGTAATCAGCTGCATGGTGAGTTCTGCACGACTATGCCAGATGAGCACTTAGGGTCTATGGCCTGTTACACAGCACCCTCCACCGCTTTCTGAGCTGCACACCAAGTTGGCTGCCCCTGTGCAAAGCCAATGCTGATCTGTTCTAATCGTTGGGACTTTCTTGAACTTCGAGTTCACACCCTCTCGGGCGTGGGTATGCGGCATGCATCAGTTCCTCTGCAACAAGCGATGTTCTCACCGCGAAAACATCCCCAAAGTCACTTCGCAACCTCAACTCACTGACCCCCCCCCCCCCCCCTCAAACCCCCCAATTCCTTATTCAACTTCAAGTCACCCCACCTGGTGCGCCCGGCAGATCAGGTCCAAATCGTGCCGCCTCAGGAACTGCACCACAATGTCCTCGCCGAACGTGAACGACACCCCCCTGTCATTCTCCCCCCACCCTATCGTGTCCCTGTCCGGGTCGCTCCACAGCAGGTCGCACAGGAGCCCCGTGTCGGGGACGTCCGTGGGGCGCAGCACACGCTTTATCTGCTCCATCTCGTTGAGCTCGGGGGAGAGGCCGCCGTGCATGCAGAAGATCTTCTCCTCCACGATCGCCGCGACGGGCAGGCAGTTGAAGCAGTCCGTGAACGTCTTCCAGAGCTTGATGTTGTACCGCCGCTTGCCTGCACGCGCAGGTGGGGTTATGGTGTGTCGTGCGGGCGGTGGTCAGGCTGTATGAAGAGCGGTGCACACGGTAGCCTGGCGGTGGCCCTTACTCTGGGGTTGAGGCAAGGGCTGGCGTGACCCTGATCGTGTTGCCAATGGCATGGGGCACATGCTTGATGCACAGGAGGACGATGCATGGCATGTACGCATTTCAACACTAGCAACTGAAGGCTGCACTTGTCAAAAGCGCCGCCGATGGCGGGCGACCTCGAGCATTCCGTGCAAAGCTTTCAGTTCAGAGCTTGTCGACGTCCCCCCTCCCCCCCCCTTCCCTGAGACAGCAGGTCCAATGTTGGGGGAAAGTTGAAACAAGATCGCTCCTAGCCACTGAAACATCAAGGCAAGACCCTTCCCAACCTCTAAGTTGGATCTGAGAGCGAGCACTGCTGCGCATGCTATTCAGCTGCGACAGGAGGCCGCGCCTGCAAGCAAGCGCGCGCGCTCACATTCGTCGTAGAAGCCGTAGATGCGGTTGATGGACGCGCACTCGTGGTTGCCGCGCAGTATGAAGAAGTTCTCCGGGTACTTGATCTTGTGCGCGAGCAGCAGGCAGATGGTCTCCAGCGACTGCTTCCCCCGGTCCACCTGCAGCATTGAGTTGAGTTGAGCAGCTGCCGAGGCGTCAGCGCTGGCACAGAGCCGGTGAGGAGTGGCGCGGGGCGCGCAGGCGCAATTATATGCAGGCGAGCTCAACTGGCAGTGTCCGGGGTATACGGCGGAGCTGGCTGCTGAGTTGCGCAGCAGGCGGTTGCGATGCACTTGCTGCTTCCGCAATTTGAGGTCAAGGCATGTTTGTGTGGGCATGCAGGCACATTCAGGGTGTAACGGCAAACGGCAGCTGCTGCTGCTTCACAGAGGCATCGTGAGCGCCAGCTGCATGCTACGTCGCCGAGCACCGACCGGCCAACCAAAGACACTAGTACATGCGTGCCGCGACTGCCTCAAACGCGCCAGATGCCAATCGCGTCCGCTATGCACATCTTCAAAAGCGGCGCTCAACACATTCCCAATCTGACAATTCACATTGCGCGGCAACCGAGGGCACTCACGTAGTCCCCCAGGAAGAGGTAGTTGGAGTCCGGCGGGAACCCCCCGTACTCAAACAGGCGCAGCAGGTCGTAGTACTGGCCGTGGATGTCGCCGCAGATCTTAATTGGCGCCTCCAGCTCCAGCAGTATCGGCTGCGACATGAAGATGTCGCGCGCGCGCATGCACAGCATCTTGATCTCGCTCTCCAGCAGCTGCACCTGCCTCCCGGGGCGCGCCGCTGCATGGCGTTTTTGAAGTTGAGGGAGGGGAGAGTTAAAGTTTAGGCTCAAGCAGCACCAAGCTTGCGCGCTGTATGCAGGTGAGCAGGAGGGCTGCGACGTGCGCACGAGAACGTCGCGCGCGCTGACGCAAACGCGCAGCATCCGCCTTCTCCTCTCCGGCACCTGAACCTGCTGCCCGTGCTGCACTGCCGCGGCGCCAATGCCAGCGGCAGCGGCGCCTGAGCAACGCCCAGAGGCAGTGAGCTGAGGATCTGCAGAAATTAAAGTGTGAAGATTGGAGGGCGCTTGCGGCGGATGGCTTGGCCCCCCTGCGTATGATGCGGCAATAGATACCATGTGCAGCTTCGATGCAAGCTTGTCCTCCGCGCCAACGCCCAGCGCTGTGAGCAATATGCATCCATGCTGCAAGGTGGTGCGAATGATGCATCCTGACACAGATTATATCTCATCGTGACGCTGTCAAGTCCAAAACTCGATTCCGCCTGCAGCTGCTGGTTCATAAGCGGGGGGCGCCAGCAGTACCTGCTACACCTGATCTTCAGGAAGCGTGAGTGGGCCAAGGCAAACAGCATATATGCTGCACGCGTTGCAACGCCTGCGTTACGGGCCACCCCAAAACTCCTGCTGGATGATGAAATGCGGTAGCTGCTACAAGTATTTGCCACTACAAGTCGGACCCCAAAAACGAGCTCGCTTCTGCACACACCAAGTCGCACAAGCAGCAATGCCATGCGCACTGTGGGAGGTATACTGTACGAGACCAACTCACATCGCACTGACTGCAGCTTGTCGATGATGTCATCCACGCTGTCCCTGTCGCCAGCGGCAGGTGCTGCTCCCGCCGGCGCGGCTGCGGCACCATCGGCGCCCGCCTCGGCACCGCTATCCCCCCCCTGCAAAGGCTTGCCTGGCGTGCTGCCTGGCTTGCCAGGGCCCTTGGCTGCACCGCTCGCATCTGCATCGGGCCTTGCGCTTTCATCCCCTCCCGCCGCTGCCTCGTCCCCGGTCGCTTCTGAGGGAGGAGCTTGCGACATGATCACGTCGCCCGAAGCGTCTGTGTCTGTTTTTGCCTTCGCTGCCGACGCCATGTAATCTTGCGGCCTTTGAGTGACCTCGATGACCAATAAAGATGGCCCTGTACAGCTGTCAGGCCTCGCTGGCAGCTAGTGCTGCGGCCTTCCAACGCTCTGTAGTTCTCTCTCCCGCTTTTCGCGACGGGCAAGCACCTTCAAATCGTGCTGGTACGCCAGCAGGATCAGCTAAACGCTTAGTAGACGTACGTGACTCCCGCCAGGCTATTGCTGTGCTGCGTGTTGCCCCACACCCTCGCCTGGCCTGGCACAAGTTTGATTTGAGCCCGCCAACTCCCAGCTCTGAAGCCGCCTGTCCCTGGTGGTGCCCCTTTCTATCCGCAGGAAAGCGAGCGATAGAGCCTTGGCTGCTGCGCTCTTCTCGTTCGCCCCTCTTCCCAGCTGCGCCGCCGTCTCTCTCTCTCTCTTCTATCAAGGCCCAGCGCGGTGATAATCAACGTCTGCATCATTCATGAACAATTCATGAACACCGTGAATTGTTTTTTCATTGGATTCGTGCCGTGTGTAAAGTATGGCACCAGCCAGTTGCAGTCTGCCTGTACTGCAGGATTACATCTGGCCAACGGTACACAAATAGTTGGTTGATTGGTTGTCAGAGCTGATGGCCAGCCTGACGTTGAACTTCGTCGGATCCCCTAAGCGGTGATGGGGACACACAACATCAGGACATAAACAGGAAAGGCAGGGTCAAAGCAGGTGATGACAGCAGCATTGTGGCAGCAACTGCAAGAAGCTAGCTGCTCGCCGCATATGTCACAAGAGCACCCCGTCGTATCTCATGTCACTCGGGGCTGAGCCAATGCCATCAGCTGTGCCAATACGCCTGGGTGCCCCAGCCAATACGCCTCGGTGCCCCATAGCATGGCGCTCAACGGTCAAGCAGCTGAGGCCCACGAGGGCGCTTTGTGAAACATTTCGCAGGGCCAGGGGTGACATTTTGATACCGGGTTTTCAGCAATCAGTTTAGGCCTCGCTGATGCATCATGTGGTGAACACGCATGGCAGGCACTGGCAAGCGTGGTACACACACACCTTTGCGCACAAAATGCACCACGTATCTCGTGTATATCTGTATTTAGCAGCACGTCATGCTGCAGCAGGCATGAGCTACGGTCAACAACACCTGTTTCCCAGCCCATAAGTTTTGGGGATGTGTGCTCCAACGCGCGCGCTGCTCTCTCCGCTGCAGACTGCTTCTCAGTCCGGCCTTACTTCTGATCGCTGTACCACGCAGCTGGCCGGCCTGGCAACAGGCGGCTGTGTGCTGATGCGTGCATCAAAACTGGGGGTCAAGCCCCCCGTGACACATCTACCGTCACAAACGACAAACTACGTGTGCGCGACTCTAAACTTCCGCTTCCATCGAAGCAAAGGAGACCAGCCATTAACTCGCTGCTGATCAAGCTTTGCCTAGAGAGGCGAGAGGATGCTTCTATGCGCACGCGGGGGCGCCGGTGGGGCAGCCAGCGCCCTTGCAGCAGGTCTTGTCCTTGAATGTGGCGCCCTGCGGCATCGCAGAAGGAGAACGTAACAAGGCATCACTTGTCGTTGCCCCCAGAACTGAAGTTGCATGTGCATGGCGCACGTGGCAGCGCAGGACGCAGTGCTAACTGAACGCTGCACATCTTCACTTTCAATCTCAACTTTGAGAGGTCAAGTCATCACAAGGCTGAAGCAGAGCCGCGTGGTGTGTCAGAGTCATAAACCGTGTGATAGACATTACAGATTGCAAAGCGAGCACCTGTGCCATGGCGGCAGGACGGTGCAACGTCTGAACACCATTGAAGTGCGAGCGCTGCTGCACGGCGCATGGCATGCTAGATGTGTACACTGCCAACGTACAGCATCGCTGCACGCGCCACGGCGAGACCAGGAGGCGCGGCACCAGCACGAAAAGCAGTTGCACGTAACCGCACTGCGCTCGGCGGGCACACAATGGCAATGTACGGGATCATCGGTACTAGAGCAGCAGAACAAGTCCTTGGCTGGAGATGCAACGGAGCATGGGTGAAGAGCAGGAGAGCGTGACACGCGCAGTCACTCACCGTGCAGGCCCCCGCAGCGCAGGTGACGGTCGTGAAGTCGCCGTAGAAGTCAGCGCCCTGCGGGTTGGAGAAAGCAGCGCTCAGCTCATTGGACTTGAACAAGTGCGTCCCGCGATGAGCTCATTGCGATCGCGACGCGATTGCAGCCAACACAACATTCAGCATCGCCTGTGCAGTGGACCACTACATAGCGCCGTGAAGGACATGCACGTCACAGACCTAACACCCGAGGCCTCTAATCCAGAGCAGCAGCATGTGTGCAGTCCTTTGTTGTGGGGCATAAAAGATGCAGAATTCAGACGGACACGCTGCCGCAGGCGGTGTGCCAGCAACAGATTGACCATACTGCCTAGAGCATGTTGACATGCGACCGGCATGGTGGCAGTGAACGCTTGCTCGTGTGCACCTGCAACTGAGCCTGGCTTCAACACATAGACACTGATCAAAGCATGTGCTCCAGACTCAATCGCAGCTAGCTGGCATTGCCCCTTTTCGTGCATCCCCCGAGTGGTAGACAAGATGCTGTATGTGTCGGGGGATTGCAATACCCCGCTGCCCCTGCTCACCACGACGGCGGCAGCGCTCATTCGCAGGAGTTGCGCGCAGTGTGATGTGGCCATGCGGAGCCGCAGTCGAGGATGCAAACTTCAAGGAAGACAGCACACTTGCAAGTGCATGTACTCACATCGCATGCGTCCGTGCCCGTACACTGGATGTTCGTCCTGATTGAGCTACACTGTAAGGCCAGGCACGCACACAGGGAGCATTCGCGGTGATGTCAGCCATCCGTGGAGGCAGCTACGAACAATATTCCGCAGTTCGTGGCAGCCAATAATGATGTAGTGCTGCATGACCGGAATGAGATGGCTACAGTATCTCACAGGCATACACTTGAGCACTGGATTTACATCAACGATTGCATGCAGGCTCAGGCTCTGAGGGAGAAAAAATACTTGAAGTTGAAGGAAGACTCTCGCCGGAGGTCGCTTGCTAGGCCAGCACGTTGGGAGAGAGCAACCATGCGACTTGTACTATGCGCGCTTGACTTTTGCGTACGCCTGATTGGTGCTACAGCAGGCAGGACGGCACATGTCTGCAGTCACTGCATGCGGGTTAGGGTTAGGTTAGGGTTAGGGTTTGGCCCGTGCTCTGCGCACTGCGACCTGTAAACATTGCAAAGTTCGCATCTGACATCATCGTGATTTGCAAAGTTCGCATCTGACATCGTGATTTCACCAATGCACACATACCCCCGCACTCACCGAGAACGACTGAAAGTGGCATCCGATGACGGAGTCCTGCAAAAGCGAGCGCGCAGCGAGCAGTGACATCAGCTCCATCGCACGTCACGAGCCCAGGACAGTGCTGTACACCGCATTAACAGCACAGGATTGCAAGCATCTGCCGCTCGTTTGCGTGTGCGCCGCTGTTGACATGCGCATTCGGCGGGCAAGCACGTGCGGACTGAAGGATGCGGAGCCGCCCCCTTCAAGAAGCACCCAGAACATGGAGTGGTCACCGCCAGCGCACGCTACACAGTACTTCAAAGAAGGATGTGACATGCGCCGGTACAATGCCAGCGGTGCGCACGCGCGCTGAGCCGTGCTGAGCAACGCGCAGACAGCCACACCAGCAGCTGCTGCAAGAAGTGCGGTGATGATCCATGGACGACGCGTATTGCAGCGGGCAATACGCCGCGCATGCAGTGGTATGCGGCAGTGCCACAGTACTGTGACAACAGCGAGACGCACATCGCTGGCCAAGGATCTGGGGGGGGTAAAGCGAGAGGTGAAAGGCGGAAGAAAGAAGCGGGACCAAGTGCGCCACCACACAGGTGCAGGTGACCTTGACCCTTCCGCCGCACCTTCGCGCAGCAGCGCTCAGGGATACAGACCAAATCAGCGCATGGGCCCCTGTGGCCGACCCCACTCGTCGTGGGCGCGGTGGGACGGCATCTCAGTTATCTTGTGCCGGGGGCGGTGCCGCCATTGGACATGCACTGCCGGGAACACTTGGCCGTGGCGGGTCTAACCCTAACCCTAAGTATTCGCGCTAGACTTGCATCAGGCGGCGCTCCCGCGCCAGTCAGCGCAAGCTTACTCGCTGCAACGACGGCGGCCCCTTTGGCAGGCTGACGAGAGGCCTGACCATGGTTTACAACTGCTCGCGGGCCTCTTGAAAGGATGGCATGCCTGAAGGCATCAACTTCAGTTCTGGCTACAGCTCTCACCTTGCACGAGGAGGTGCCTGAGCATGCCAGCGTGGCGCCCTCGTTAGCTGTCACGGTGGTGCCCTGTGCCGGGGAGGGCAGGGGGCAGGCAGAGCACGGAAGGGGGGGGGAGGGGGGGGGGGGGCAAGCAAAACATGAGTACGACCAGAGCCAGATCTGACGCGAGATGCGAGGAGTGCCGAGCAGCGCAACTGAGTGCTGCTGCTTGTAGCATTGGCGCCTGCATGGTGGTGATCCTTACATCGCAGCTCATTTTTAAAGTCGCCCAGCAACAACAATGTATGTGGCACAGACTGCACTGTTTTCCAGGCCCAGATGGCGGTGCTGTGCTGACTCCAGCACTTGTGGCGAGCGCGCTGAGCACATGAGCTGAGCGCTGCTGTTGCTGCTGCTGCCATCGCTCATCTGCTCGGAGGTTGATGAACATCGGGCCTGCTGGCTTCAAAGCCCTCTGGCATTGCAATCCCAGTGCACTGTAATCAATCCCCAACCCTAACCCTAACCCTAACTGTAACCCTACGCCTTGATACTCACCGCGCACGAGCGTTCTCCGGGGCACTGGATGCTGCCGTTGGAGCCCCAGATGTACAGAACCTGGGGAAACGATGGGGGTAGGGTTCCAGTAGGGCACACAGAGAGGCAAGCTACATGAGAGAGTGAACGCAAAACACATCATTGATGCATCGGCGTTGATTGTGCTGCTGCTGCTGCTGCTGCAAGGTGGCGGTGTGAGCGCTGGCGCGCACCGGCCGGGGGTCATTCCGCAGATCTTGTTGCCAATGTCGTGTGCCAGAAATCACCAACGACACCTCTTCCGCCAACAGTCGCTGTGCTCGTGGCACTTTTCGGTACGACGACTGTAATTGTCACATTTCTCTCTGGCTGCAGCAAATGCCTGTAATGTGTTTAGAAAGGGCAACAACGCGTGCTTGCCAAGCTACAGGAATGTCAAGGCAGGCATGCGTGCAGCAGATGAAGTACTGGCTCTCGGGTCGCGAGGCAGACATGCGTGCCGCTGCAGTGGAACGCGCAACACGTCACGCTGAAGATCAAAGCGCAACGACGCTTTCAAAACGCCAGCAGCTGGCAAAGTAGTCATCCGCCTGTCGCTCCGCGCCACTCACATTGCAAGAGTTTGTTGCGTTGCACGCCATGTTGGAGCCAGGTCCGACGTTCACGTTCTGCAGCATTCAGAGAGAGCCAAGCAAAGCGGCATGGTTGAGCGGAGATGTACTGATTGCTCAGCACCATTCTCTGTGCGGCGCACACCGTGCACTCTGGGATGACCACCAGGTCAAGACGGCCGTTCGTGCTAGCACGATTGCTCCAAGCCCTACGCGGTTTGGCATCACGGCTTGTGTCACTGCACAATGCGCAAACATGTACTTGCTCGATGCAGGTTTGCCCCCAGTGAGTCACAAATCCATGATTGCCTCAATCAAGACAAACTTAACGATCTTGCTCAGCATGCGTGCAACTCGTCATGGGGCGTGCGTGTGTGTGCAGAGTTAGGGTTAGGGTTAGGTGCCACGGCCCTCTGGCGCGCGCACTTGCCACTTGAGACGGTGGCGCCTAGGGTAAGGTTAGGCTTAGGGTTATGCATACTTCAACGTGTATGGGGCGATGCATGCCTGTATACATGCCGCCGAGCATGGCTGCCGCAGTACACCCAGCACTGGTGATGTACCTCCGGAGTACGTGCGAGTATCGCAACACGCTGGGCCACAACGGAAGTAGATGCCTTCAGTATCCAACGGAACATGTGCTTCAGCAGCGACGCTCACTGGGCACGCTGCTTCACTTCTGAAGATGAGATAAAATCCGTGCATGCAGGCGAAACTGTCCAGCGCCGCGCGTTTTGCGCCCCGACAGGAGACCGCAGCGCAATGTCAAAAATGGTGCAGAAACAGATGGTCTTCTCATGTAACAACAACAAGGACTCACGTTGCAGGTCATGCCCTTGCTGCAGACGACTTGCCTGCCGCCTTGGAAAGTGGAGCCCTGCAGAGCAGAGCAGCGAAGGAGCGTCGTTTCACACAACTCAGAAGTTTGCGACTTCAACTTCAACTTCAACTGCAGCTCGGTCGTGACCGAGGCCGCCTGTACATGGTCAAACGCCTCACATAATGCAGACTGCATGCGACCTTTCTTCACAGGTAGGTGTGGCAATTGGGACTGCTATATACATACCCCTCCACAGGTGAAACTGCCTCATAAATACATGTACCCTTCTGCAAAAGTGGGTGGATGTCGATGTGAAGCAGCAGCGCACGTCATGCACCGTCCCCTTCGTTGTGTGCTGTGTGCCTACGGCACTCTCGCAGCAAGCTACGCCACGCGTTGAGCACTGCTTTGGCTAAGAGCAAGCGCGAGGCAACGGCCTTCAAGGGGCGTCAGCGCACAACGGATGCAAGGGTGCTGCTGGCAATGAGCCGAGCAGGGGCTGTGCAGCGTGAGGGATGACCATATCTGGTCTACTTATCTACTCTACGAATCACACGTCCAAGAAGTTGTACTTTGTTTACTCGGCATTAGAGCTGCATATTCTACATACCATAAATGATTTTACAGGGTTTCGCCCTAACAGCTGAAGCAGATAGAAACAGTTAGTCACATGCAGAACAGCAGCGAGCCCCCCAGTGTTTGTGCCGGCTCTCGCGCAACATCGTACTTCTATGCAGCAGTCCACCGCACCCAAACAAAGAAAGATTGGGAGTGGGATGAGGGCCGCGCACCGTCAACAGTGCCGGCGACGACTGATCTGAGAAAGCCCAATACGATGTTCACGCTCTCTGCGCAGCAGCATTTATTCAACTTGTAGTTTTCATGGCTCGGCTCTCACCCCACACCCGCCAGGCACGTTGCACGCAATCTTGCCCGTTCCCTTGAACCAAGCCTGCGCCACACCGGAGAGGATGAGCCGTGCGACAACAAGATGAGTCGTCGTGATGGTCACAGGATGGGGGGGGGGCTGGTCAGGCAAGTCGCTGTGTTGGAGTTGGCAGCCTCGTGTGCATGCGCTGCTGCATGCAAACCGCTGCTGGCGGTGCGACGCAGAACGCGTGGCAGCGCAGCTCCCTGCTGCTGCTGCTGCTACTGGGGTTCCGAGCAAGTCACTGCCTTGGAGTCAGCAACCCCCCCAACCCCCCATAGGCAGTCCAACTTAGCATGCGAGCGGAGAGACGACCCTCGCTGCTAAGGTCTCGTAGGCGCCAGCATATCACCAACATGTCACCCTGACAAACCGTGCGCGCTGCCGCTTTGGGTGCTGCAAGTCATCTTTGTCAGATGCAAGCGACAGAGTGGTGACCCAATGTCAACCACCACATTTCCAAGCACTTGGAAAGTTGAAGCGACGTGACGATGAGAGGCGCACTTACCCCCGTGCAGGCGCCGTCCGCCGCGCATTTCAGGATGGCGCCGGTAAGGATCGTAGTCGACTGTAGAACGGAGGAGCGGCGATGCAGCACCGCAGCAGCGCTCAGCTCAGTGTCACACATTGCAAAGTAGCAGCAGCAGTGAGTCCAATGGGGGCGCACGCGCGCATGCGCAGCCTGCCGCAGCGCAGAGACGTGTGAGGCGAGTGCGCTCGACATCACGACGAACGTGCAGGCTGCCGGTGTGGCGCACGCCCGCGGCAGAGAAGAACATGCAGCAGCCACAGATTACACATTGAAATGCGTGCACGCGCTCGCACTCGACCGGCTGCTCTCCTCAAGCTTCTCACGCACAGAGAGCGTATGCAAGCGAGCGCGCCCACACGGGGACGCGAGCACAAGCGCGTTGCCGCTGCGCACCTTGCACGAGTTCGCCGCAGCGCAGACGCCAAGTGTGGTGGATCCCTTGAAGGTTGACCCCTGCGATGGTGAGCAAAGCGGGCGTACAAGGACACACCGCGCGCGTGCGCACGTGAGAGCCAAGTGCTTTTTATATCAATTCTCGCTCAGGGCGCGAAAAAGCCCAGCTGAACGGTTATCTAAGCTTGCTGTACGGAATCTGCATGTCGTGTGTCAGTCTGACAGTGTCTCAATGACAACCACTTGTACTTATTTTGACCTGCCGGAGACCACTCTGAAAAGAGGTTGGGCAGAGCTGATCTGGGTCAAGGGCACGATTGCAGATTTCATGGTGGCCAGTGCTTGCCCGCGCCTACCTAGGTACCATCCGATTATCTCATGGCATGGTGTGCTACTGCAAATGACGATTCAGTTTCGGCTGCGGCGGCACTCCTACCGAGACAGCTCGTTGAGTTCAATTCAATGGTACACATTACAGAAGGGGCAGCTGTGGTGGTGGCACGCAATCAGCACTGCAGTGCTGTGCAGTGCGCAGGCACCTGAACCTGAAGCAGCAGTGTAATCTGCCCAGCATCACAACACCTTTAATCCGGAAGCAGTTGCTCGACTCGCCACTGAACGTCAAGTGTCAAGAGTGAGCAGGCGACACTTTGCAACGCCACCAGCATTCAGGTTTCAGTGCCCTCCAGACACTTCAAGTTGTGACGCAGCCTCACACCAGATGATTTGAAGTGCCCAACATGGGCGATGAATCAGAAAATGCATTGCCGGCTCGCACTACCAGCAATTCAGTCTTCAGCGCCCTCCATAAACTTGTGATGCAGCCTCAATGCAGGTAGAACAAAGTACGCAGCACGGACAATGAATAATTGAAGTTGAATCGATGGCTCACCTGGCAGGAGTTGGGCGCGACGCAGACAAACTTTGGGGTCCCCGTCAGTACCTGCAGTCGCAGCACAGCAGACGCGTAGGTTTCGTCACCAGCTGCACACATGCTGATGTGCTACACTCGAGATCTCTCTGTGCTGCCCTTGACCATCGCCACGAGACATGCTGTAACTGCAAAGGGCGTGCTGCACGGAGGAGTGCGCAGTGCCGATGCGCGCTATGCTGACGTTTCCAAACGCCGTGCGCTAGGGATGCCTCAGCGGACTGATACAGGGTGAGCGCTGCTTCAGCACTGTGGCGGCGTGCGTACACTATGCCACACGGGCACGGTGAGAAAAGAGCAACTCATCGCGCCCGTGCGGAATGCACGTTTGGCTGTGTCACTAAGCTAGGTGAGGCCATGCGGGCCTCGCGATGTGGTGTTGTACCCAGCAGCAGCCATGGTCGCTTGCGGCCTACAATCACCACTTTCATGGCCCGTGTTGCTTGTCACATACGAGAGCGCGAATGGTGCATTGCCCATTCCTGTTGAGTTGAGCCTGATGGAAGTACGCAGCAGAGCAAAATGACTTGTCAACCCACTGGCGTCTACGTTCATCTGATGCAACACATCAATCCTCCGATAACCAGAGGCGCTGATGCGAGGAGACATCATCTGCTGGACCCTGGCAATAGGAAACTGGGTTCAAAGAGACTACGGAGCTGCTCACCTCAGCATCACACGGCGTATTGTCGTTGCAGCAGTTGACTTGCACATTGGAAGTTCCCGTGCCCAGACACTCTGTTGGCGAGACAGCAAGCGCGCAGCAGTTAACAGCGCAGCCCTCAAACACGCTCAAATCAATATCATATACGCGACCTTAGCCAGCAATGAGGGATCCACTATAGTAATTGACCACACTACAGCTTGCAGTTGAGGAAGCAGGTGCAATGGTGCATGATCAACCGCACCACGCTCTTCGCATGCAACAACCCCCACAAAACTCACTGGATTCAGAAGTGAGCGTCGGGCCGGAGCCCAGCTTTCGTGCAAGGCGCTCTTCAGTGTTGAGTGCCGATACCGCCGAGGCTGCCCACAGGACCGCTAGATATTGCAAGACCTGCATATCTTTCAGTTGGACCGGAAAGTAACTTGAAGGTCAGAAGATCCCTCGCCTCTGAGCTGCTATGCACCCGCCGCAAGCCTCAAGTCTCCGCTTCTGGTGCTGTGAGTAGTATGGACGTGAGTAGTGGCACTCCCCCCCACCGCGCAAACACGGTGGGCATCTTCAAAAACCCGCGATGCGCGCTGCGTGATCTCTCATTGGCCATGAAGGCGACGGTTAGGAATAAACTGATGCGGCCTTTTCCCGAGCGACAACGTGACTGTTTCATTTCGTAGCGACCTGTTTTGTTGTGCCTAGTCAATTTGCCAAGTAGTATTTGACTTCAGGTTTGCGTTTGACTTGTCTGTTTATTGCATGCGATCGGTCTCACCACATGTCACAGACCACCACCACGACTTTTTTAATAAGCGAGTCCACATGTGCATGCAAACCAGTCGTTTTTGAAGATGCTCGAGCTTTTAATACATGCTGCGCACGCTGGAGCTGGAGATACATCAGTTGCGGTACCGTGGGGTGTGTGCCTCTCATTAGATCACTCATCAAATATGAGCATTCCTCATTTCACCACACACCTTGGGGATAAGATCACACTCACTACTTAGTAGACCTCGACATCTCTTGAATTGACCCCACTCTGAGAGGGGAAACCAGGGCAGGCACGCATGCCTTCTGCGAGGGAACGAGGCCTTCTTGCGTGGTAGCACCAATGTGGCACACCACACAAGCCAGGCAAACTAATGCTATCGCGCCCCGAAACTCTGCCAGTGTACGTACCGGTGCCACTTGTAGCATCGGGCATGGTAAGGTAATGGCAAGGACCGTGCAGGGGCAAAACGTTCGCCCACCAGGAGCTCAAACAAGTGCATACAACAATGGTGCAGTGCTGATACACGAGTGTTCTGCACAGAGCGTTCTTTTCTCTGATCGCGAGGCAAGTTGAGACGGACGATGAGGTGACACCGCCGGCAGACATGATGATGAGGGTGACTCGGAGCTCAAGCCCTAGCAGTGCGGGCTGTTTGACTGTAGGCATTAATTTGCCGAAACGCTTGCAGTGGCATGTGTGTCATGCTCACTCTCCATAATGATGGCACGTGTTCAGCTTACAAAAGGAAAGCAGGGCGCAGACTCTTCACATATGCCACTTGGTGTCATCACTAGACGCAAGTCAAAAGCACAGAGGAAATATAACGTCAAATGCAATGGCAGGCATGAGAAGCAGCAGGCCCCACATGGATGCACTCTGTGCTCAAGTCACGAAGGCCTAGCGACGCATTCGCATGCTGCAAACCATGTCCGCCATGCCCTTGCAGTTTAAGATGGCACCAACAGAGAGCAACAGCACACTGTAACATCTGTGCTCACCAGACGCAAGTCGAAAGCACAGAGGAACCATAACGACAAATGCAATGGCGGGCATGAGAAGCAGCAGGCCGCACATGGATGCACTCTGTGCCCAAGTCACGAAGGCCTGGCGACGCATTCGCATGCTGCAAATCATGTCCGCCGCACCCTTGCAATGAGAGTGTCTTTGTCCAGGCAGTGATGATGGCACAAACAGAGAGCAACAGCACAATGCAAGATCTGTGCACACTTCTTGAAGTACTTTATTCAATGACTGGTGCGGAAGCAACGACCTTGCAGGTGTCTTGGCAATCTTGCAAAGTGCTGAACAGATGAACAGCTGTTGCCGAAACAATGCACTCCTACAATCTGAATGTATACACACTGCCAACATGGTGATTGCTAAGTGAACCATGAGGTTGCAACACTGCGCCTATGTGAAAGTAACAACTCTAGCACAATGTCTACTGGTGCCACTAGCTCAGGCTTACTGCTGCCCTGTGAGCCTGATCGTCTACCACAGCGCTAGCTGTACTTCTGCAATGTGATGCCATGTGACACTTGTCAACCAAGCTTCACCTGGTTGCTCAAGGTGCAGCGTACATACTACCGCTGATGCTGCTGCGTGGACCAGTTGCCATTACACGACGTTGTGCAGGCCTGCCGCAACCATTCCCGTTGCAGGAGTCACAGCACACACAAAGCAGTAGCGGTACCCCCGCAAGCGCTGCTCATGCATGCTCACTAGGAGTAGGCCAGTGCCACGCCTCCAGTCACACTGTCTGCGCCATTCGTGCCCTTGCCGAAATGCACCTGCTCGCTGCTGCTGCTGCTGCGGCCGCCGCCATCGCTGCTGCTACCGCCGCCGCCGCCGCAATGTCGTCGCTATGCGCTGTCCAGTGTCGCGTTGAACGCACGATGACGCAGCCACACCAAAGCCAAGGACTGCAGCTCTGATCTGGAGCCGCCGCCTCCGCACTCTGAAACCTGCGGCATTCTGTCAGTCTCTCAGTCCGCAGCGCGCTGCGCCATCAGTATGCGGCCCACAAGCTCCTCCTTTCGCCCGGCGACGCGCACCTTCAGGTCCCGAGCCACGGCCCGCAGCTCGCGCAGCGTGAGCGCGCGCAGCGCGACCGCGTCCGCACATGCATCTCCAGCCTCCTCTGCCGCCACCTGCGCTGCTGCCACAGTGCTCAATGTCGCCGTGCTCGCAGCAGCGGTGGTGGCGTCCAGCAGCGGCGCGGTTGCCGCTAGCAGCGCCACGTTCTCGCGCGCCAGCGCAGCGGCGCCGGCGTCCGGCGGCAGCAGCGGCGGCGGCGGAGGGCGGCCGCCCTGGCTGCAGACGCGCGCGTACAGCACGGCGTTGCTCTTCCGCAGCAGTCGGCACGCTTCCGCAGCCTCTTCTTCATGCGCTGAGAACCGCAACTTCGGCTGCTCCTCAGGCACCACTGTGGGCGTCGGCGGCGACTCGAGCAGGCCCTGCGCGCTGCCGCCGCCGCCGCCGCCTGCTGCGCTGCCTCCGTCACCGCCGAGCAGCAGCGCCTCCACCATGACGCGGCTCGCTGTGGCAGCGGCCTTGGCGCCGGTCACAACTGCGCGGCCCGTGCGGCGCGCGACGCCGTACTCGCGCTCCGCCTGAGCGCTGCTCTTGCCGAGCGCGAGCGCGGCGCCGGCGACCGCGCGAACTGCCGCCGCGGGGCCTCCGGGACGCGTTGCCAGGTCCATCGCCAGCAGCGCGCCGATGAGGGGAAGTGCGGACTCCAGGGGGCGAGCGAGGTTTTGGACGGCCCAGTAGGTGGCGAGCGCGCCGATCGCGCCGGAGGCTAGTAGAAGCGGGAGCGACCTGCGCGTTGTGGCATGAGGATTTTGCGTTTCGAGGTCTGGGGCTGCTGGCAAGTTTAAGATGTGAATTTTGAAAGCGCGGTTTGCGGCAGCAGCTAAGAATGCGTTTGAATGGAATGGCCAGCAACTCAGCAGGAGCAGAAAGGAGTGCCATGATGAGGCGCACAGCACGGATGGCGGGCTATATTACACACACACTCGACGACCATCAGAGTTGCAGTGCCAAAGCAGAGAGGTTGATAGCAGCCACCTATGGTGGCCATGTGAATACAGAGCTACTGCGTGCACCTTCGACTGTGACGATCATGCATGCCTGTGTGCTGCATATCACAGCTGCAAGGTCGCAAGAGGAGTATTTGCAGGGGCATCAGAGCGCAGTGCAGCTTTGACGAGCATATAGAGTTTACCTGGTATTGGTGGGTGTCACAGTTACAACTGTGCTTTCCTCGTCCTCATACTGCATCTCTCTCGCCACCGTTGCATAAACGTCCTGCTCCATGGCATAAATCTTCGCAGCCAGAGTTCGGTCAGCCGACACGGCCTGAGGCACCTCAGGACGCCCGAGTACTTTTGCCGCCAGCACCGTGACCGAGCGACTGTGCCGTCGAGCACTTGGCTGATTGATGATGTTTGCTTCCGTGCCGCTCCAAGAAGCACTGCAGCTGCGTGAAGGCGAGCACAGCAAGCCTTCGCAACATGTTGCTAGGCATAGCCAGCATAGCTTCGCGCAGAACCCTCCAACGGTCATCTTAGGATCATGCGAAACAAGAGCGCCTCTCTGGCTCATACAGGTTCAACCTTCAAGCAGCCGAGCTCCACACAGCAGAGCTATACACAACTTCACTTCAAACAGACTGAAAACTCACTTCAAGTAAGGCGAGTCGAAAGTTGAGCCAAAATGGCGATTCATGTGGCTGGCTGGCTGGGCCTAGCAGCGAGGACTGTAGCTCGGAATGGCAGAAGGAAGGAAGGTGTACTAGTATCATAGCGAGCACGGCGCACCAGCCTGGTACAGTGAGGAGGGTTTCGACTCAAACTTGCAAGTGAAGGTCAAGGCGACCCCACAGCTGTTCACCTGGTTTAGAGGTGACGCCATGGTGAAGAGCAAAGGCTTTCTGCAGAAGGCCTCCAAATCCAAGTCCACTGCAGACTTTAAACACCTCAAAAGCAAGGTCGGCAAGAAGGCAGCCAAACCACTCAGCCATACAGACACCTCCTTCAAGTCCAAGAAGCTCTTCGTAGCGAAGCAGAGCATCCTTGCCGACAAAGAGGAGGGAGAGCCTACCAGTGCGCGTGGACACACTCTGAGCGAGCTTCAAATTCAGTTAAAGCACTACGCCACCGCCACCAAGAAGGATGCTCTGCTGGGTTTGCGGAGCCTGCTTGCTCGCCACCCAGGGATCGCTCAGCAGCGCTTCGCTGCGCTGTCGGAGGGTGCTCTGGACTGCCTGAAGTGCGAGGAGGGAAGCGTGAGGTCACTGCTGCTGGAGTACATGTACGAACTGCTCAGGGACGTCAGCACTTCAACTTTGGCGCCATTTGGGGACATCATGCTGGCGTACACAATCAGTGCCATCACTCAATTAGACAGGTGAATTCGGTCAAATGAAATCAACGCCAACAGCAGACTGCTTGACATTGCAGGTTCCCAATATCAAGTGTGCATCATTGCCTGTCTGCGGTGTTGCAACACAGCGCTGCACAATGCGCGTGCTACGAAGGCGTTACCTCAGCCAAGCACTCATTACAAATCCAGAGGAATCCCGTGCTGTGATCCCTTACACAGTTGGCCAAGCCTTTATGGCTGCATTTTCATTGATGTAGACATGCAAAAGTGGTCCTGGCACCCTCACTCCAAGAAGGAATAGCAATAAGTAATGGCCTGAAAACGCTTCTGCTCGTCAAGGTTGGTGCGCGGTGTTGCCTTGCCCCTGCACGCATGGCTAGTGCCCCATATAGAGCTGACGTAGCGCTGAGCGTCTCAATCTGACAATCAAAGCTCATCCTGACACGTGCGCAGCACTTTAATGTACAGCTAACGCAGTGCTGCTGCTGCCGGAGCTGTGCCGCTGCTGCTGCCGGCATTGCTGTTGCTGGTGCCATGCTGGTGGTGCGGATGCTGTGACGGCCGAACCGCCACCCCGGGGCGTGCCACCGCACGTGCGTGTAAGCGCTGCTTTGCGCCACACTTTGATTAAGTGATATTCATGTCAATAAAGAAGGGCAATGCACCCCTGAAACTGCTCTCTGGCTGCAGGCAGGCGCATGCCGTGTGCAATGACAGTGCGTCAACAAATGCTAACACAGCCGCGGGCGCGCTGCCGGGCACTTTGTGCCGCGCGCATGCGCCGGGCCGCTGAGCTGTGACACCAGCTGCCGTCAGCTGCCTTCCGCCCGCTCGCATGCACAACACACCCACACCTCTACCCCCTCTCACGCTGGCTGACGGCGACCATCGTGCGCTCGCTCGCGCGCAGGGGCGTGCGCAAGGACGGCCTGTCGATGCTGGCGCTGCTGCTAGCGCGCTGCCCCGCGCTCGTCGCCGCGCGCGCGCACAAGCTCTGGCCCATCTACCCCCCCCTCCTCGCCTCCGACCCCGCCGGCAAGAAGCAGACCATCCGCTCCAGCGCGACCGCGTCGCTGGTCGCACTGCTGCAAGCCACAACGCAAAATGGCAAGGGTTCGCCTGCCCCGGGGGCGGCGGCGGCGGCAGCGCCGGAGCTGGTGTGGCAGGCGCGCTCCAGTCAAAACGCGGTGCTGCTGCTGCGCGCGTTCGCACCGGTGCCTGCGACCCTCGGCTCGCAGGTCGGCGATGCAGGCGACGCTCAGTCAGCGGCGCTGCTCGGCGTGCTGCCGGAAGTCCTCGACCGGCTGCTGGAGGTGTGGGTGGATGCGTCGGGCCTGGCGGAGGCGGCGGCGGGCGGCGGCAGCGGCAGCAGCGGCATCGCAAGCGCCGCGTCGGATCCTGCGCAGCTGCAGCTGGTTGCCGATGCGGCGCTGCTGCTGCTGCGACATCCCGCGGTCACTGCTGCTGCCGCTGACGCTCAAGATAGCAGCAGCACCGGCAGCGCCGCGGCAGCAGCGGTCGCCACATTCCACGCATGGCTGGAACGCCAGTACTTCCCGGCGGCGATGGCAGCATTTCCACTGCGCGCGGAGGGCAGTGCCGCTGCTGCCGCGGCAGCAGCGCTCAACACCACGCTCTGCGAGCTGACGGTCGCGGCCGGCTCGAGCGCACACACCCCCGCAGCAGTCGCCTACATGCGCGATATGCTGGAGCGGGGGGGCGGCGGCGGCGGCAGCGCGCCCGCGGCGGCGGGCGGCCTGAAGCGCCTGCTGACGGTGCTGCGCGCGGTGCTGCTGCAGCAGCAGCAGCGCGCGGCGCCGGGCGCGGCGCGGGACGCGCGCGCGCCCCTGCTGCAGGCCTTCGGCGGTTACTGTGAGGGGCTGCACGGCGGCAAGGAGGCCAAGGCCGCGTGCGCGCAGTTCGTGTGTGAGCTCGTGCGCACGGAGCTCAACGCGGCGCGCCCCGGCGCCGCTGCCGCCGCCGCCGTTGCGTCGACGGTCACGGGCGCAACCATGGCGCAGCTGTGCGGCTGGCTGCGCGCGCTGCCGCCGCTGCTGCCCGCATGGTGCGCGAGCCGCGCCGCGCTCGCGGGCGACGTGCTGGCGACGCTGCTTGAGGTGGCGCGCCGCACGCCTCCCACGCCAGCCGCCACCGACGACGGCGCTGGGCACGAGGAGCAGCAGCGCAGAGCCGCCGCAGCAGCGACGGCGCAGCTGTGCGCGTGGCTCCCCAGCGCGCTGCGGCCAACATACGCCGCTGGCGCGCTGCTGGCGCTGCCGCCGCGCTCGCAGCGCACCGCCGCGGCGCTGCTGCACCACCTGCCGCTCAGCGCCGCGGCAGCAGCGGCGCTGCTGCCGGTGCTGTCAGCGACGTGCGGCGACCCGGCGACGCCTGCCGCCACGCGCAGCCTGCTGCTGGAAGCCGCGCATCACCATCGCCGCGTGCTGACGCCAAGCGTTTACCTCACGTTCCTCATGGGCGTGCTGCTGGGGGCTGATGTTGGCGCTGACAGCGGCGGCGGCAGCGCCAGCAGCGCTGGCGCTGGCGGCGCATCGCGTAAGTGCAGCGCGCCTGGGTTCGCGACACCAGCAGATGCGTCGCCTGCGGAGAGCGGCGCGGAGGCAGCTTGGGGGGCGGCGACGGCGCGCGATGCCATCGCGGCGGATGTGTGCTTGCGGCTCAGCGATGTGGCCAGCGCGGCGCGTGGCGCGGCAGTGCTTGCTGCCCTCGTGCCGCAGCTGTCCGCGCTGCTCGGCGGTGCTTATGCGGGCAGCGGCAACAGCGGCGGCGGCGGCAGCAGCGCGCGCGGCCTGCGGATCGCCGCTGCCGTCGCGCTGGCGCTGCTGCACGCGACGCCGCCGGACGCGCGCGACGCTGCGCTGCTGCCGCTGCTGCCGCGGTTTACGGCAGCAGCAGCAGCGCTGCTGGGCCGCGGCGAGGCTGCCGCCGCGCCCATTCACGCGCCGATAGCACAACTCGTGCGCGTGCGCCCGTCGCTGCTGGCAGCTCTCGCTGAGGCGGCGGCGGCGCAAGCGGCGGCGGCGGCGGCAGCGGGCAATGCGCGCTCTGTGGAGCCGCTGATGCTGGCGCTGCAGGAGCTTGTGCGGCGAGACACCGCGGCGGCGCGTGCAGCTGGTCAGGGGTTGGTTTTGGCTGTGAGCCAGTTAGCGGAGTGTCTGCGGGGGTCGCCCGTGGCAGCGCTCGCACAGCAGCTGCAGGCGGATTTGGAGCTAGCTGTAGCGGCGGAAGGCGATGTCAATTGATTGTTGGCTCAACAGCCGTTGCATTGTACCGCCTGTCAGATGCGTACGTGTCAGGCTGAGTAGCAACATTGCAATTTTTCTGAAAGTGGACATTTGGTCTGCTCCTGGTGTACATGGCCATACTGGTCTCAGGACCGCAGTGCCGCCTGCAAGTATACTGTGCAAGTATACCGTGGGACTGGCCGTGCGTTACACTTCAAGACTTGACTCCTGACTGCCTTGCTTCCTTGATCAGCATCATCTCTGGCTGATGTTGTTGATGTGTCGAAAAGAGTGTTGAGTTTTAGGGATGCACAATGGCTTGGAAGGTACTCAAAACGGCAGTGTTGAAAATGACCTAGCATGGTCAAGCACGGCGTTGAATGCTGCAGCGAGGTATGCACAAGTTGCTGCTGTGCAACCTTCAAGTGCCTCCTCCCATTCCATTGTATGCATATTAGCCATGCCCCCAGAAGGCATCATCAAGCATACTCATGTGTGAAGTAGCTGCCTGCACGGCATAATATGCACTCATCCGCCTACAGTAACCGTGCGCTTCACAGTACACGTCAACTTTTCTCCCTTTTGTGAGGTTCCAATGCTGTAGCCACGGGTTGGCTTGTGTGTTTGCGTTGAAGTCCACCATGCAGTAGTACCCTTGTGACTTTCAGAGCGCACATGGCCACATGGTTTCTGGAGCAGCATGCGCAGCTCACAAGCCCTGCCACACCGTTTGAACAGCGCGGCCAGTGGCCAGGACCGCACCTGGTGTAGTTAAATGCGTGCAGCGCACTCCTCAACTGCGGCACTGCTGCGCCAGTACACAGTGCAGTACGAGCTGCTGAGGACTGCAGCATGCACCCTGCATGCGAGCTGAGTGGCGTACAACATCATGAGTGACCTACTGAAATGTGCACTACGGTGAGTGCCAAGAGAACTACATAACTATTGCACAACGGGCGCCACCAGGCTGTCGAAAGCGGCCCAGCGAGTTGTAGTCGTTGGGCTACAAACGCCGTATGTGAGAGGCAGATCATATGTGCAAAGCTGAGTGCTCAATAGCTCACAGGCTGGTCATACCTGGTGCCAAGCGTACCTGGTGGTTCCTATCGCAGACTCCCCTTTACAGCGTCCCGCATTGGCTGGGTGCGGTTGCTCCAGCAGCAGCACGCTGCCCCGTCCTCGCGGCTGATAGGTTGTGATGCCATTCAGCAGTGAGGATGCCTCGCTGCTGGCCATATTCAGAAATAATAATACACGATGCATGCACTGCAGTGTCATTGACTCATGTCACAGTGAGGGGGAACAACAACCGCAGTGCCACTGTGTCACATCCAACTGGAGAAGAGAGACAAAGGGAACGCAGACTCGCTTTGTTGATTTGCGTTCTTGTGTATATATTGTACATTGTGAACTGCTATGCTCCTCGGTTCTGCCGGATGAGCAGGTATATGCGCTGATCGATGCTGATGTGGACCAAATGCCGTTGCTCGCCTGTGAGACGCATCAACAGTCCCCCAAAGCTCGCAGACACCTGAACCTGCGTCCCAGTGAGCTGCTCGTACTTGAACACCCTCCCGTGCATCACGTATTCGTACCGTGAGGCTAGCGTTTCCTCGTGTTCAATAGGCCTATATGTGCCGTCGTCGGGAGCGCCATCCAACGCCAGCGTCGATGACAGCACCAGCGACAGCTTGTCATTCTGCCGCACTGTGTATATTTCAGAGTTGATGTCCAGGAGCAGGTCCATCTCGAAGGTGACCGCCTTGCACGCCAGCCTGTTGACCCTGTCAAACTTCTTGCCTGTCGGATTGAGCTGAGTGACCTGGAACAGATCCTCAAAAAGGATGCCTGTCGACGACATGGCTCTGGTTGCTCCTCCTGCTGCTTATCGCGGTTGAAAAAGTTCGCCTGCGGCTTTCCTGGCAAACTGGACTTATCGACTCCTGTTGCTGATCTACAATTCTGTCCTGCTGTTCATACGATTGCCCTCCCACCTCTGTTTTCACTGCAAGATGGACTTGAAGTGACTGGAAGATCGAGTTGAAGTGGGGCACAAATTCGAATGTTCCCCTCCTCCTCGCAGGATACTCTACTCTAGCAGCACAGCGGGCGCGTCTAGGCTGGTTGCTGCGCAAGCCGCGGCGCGTGGTCCGCGCCGGCGACGTGTTGGTGATCGACGTTGGTCGAACATCCCCTCCAACGCCCGTCGCCGCAGCAGCAGCCACCGCGCCGCTGCCACAGCAGCCACACAGCTGTGCGCCTGGCTCCCAGGCTCTCATCCGAGCAAAAGAACTTGGTTGCAACTGCATCGCCTGAACCGGTCTGAACAGGGAACTCATTCGAATTGTCGTGAGCGTCATGGGGGGAGGGGCTGCAAGCGCGCAGACGTTCCCTCAGAATAGCAGCGTCATCAAGAATGATGAGACTCAGATTACTGAGCCGGTGCAATTCACACAATAGCACCAGTGCCTCCAACGCCTTCCTCTGGCAGCTGCAGGCTACTGAGCTGAGCCAGGTGTGATCTGCAAACTGGGCCGTCAGCTATCCAAACCTTCCGTGCATGGCACCTGCAGCCTTCGAGTTCCGTTGACGTGCAACATCAAGCACTTGCAAAATACATGGGCGAAGACAAGAAATCCATATTGTCGCTCATCAATTCACCAGGAGGCTGCAAGCAGACGAACACTACTTGCAGTATGTAGCTCATTATCGGAAAGTGGTGCCACAGCTGCAGCCGTGTGCAGCCCTGACAAATTCCCCTTCTTGCCCTTCAGCTGCGCTGCCACCGCTGCACCACCATCACTGCCACGCCAACGAAGCCTTAAGAGCAGCACGGCCTATCCCTGACCTAAGCAATGCTCACTCGCTAACACCCTCCGGCAACTAAGCAGCGGGCGGCAATCTGCAGGCAGCACTGCATGCGGGCAGCGCAGAAACGCACATGCTGCCACGTGGCAGCCTTCTTGGGCTTGGCAGCGGTACTGCAACCGCGCGGGTGACCGGCAGTGAAGGGGAGCGCCGAGCATTGTCCTGCAGACCCAGACGTGCACAAGGGGCTGTCGCGCCTGGAGGCAGCATGGTGCCTGTGCGCACGGTCCACGTGGACTACTGCTTGTGCGCCTGTGGATCCTGCTCACGCCGCTGTGTGTGCGCGCTTGCGCCTGGCGCCCCTGGCTGCTGCCATGAACGTTGCGCGCTGCCACCTCTGCAGCGACCGGGCTCAGCGCCGGTCTGCACGTGGCGCGGCTGGAGGCAGCAAGACACGCTGCTGCTGCTGCTGCGTCTGCAACTGTTGCCGCCGCATCCCAGCTCACCGACGCGTGGCTTGCACGACCATATCCGCTTTTGCGCTGCTCAGCTAGAGGCAGGCGGCTGAGGTCTGCACAACAGCACAACTGCAGTCTCTACAGCCGCTCATCTGCAGTCGACTCTACGCGATGGGCCATCATGTCGGGCCCGCACGCAGCAGCTGGCAGCATTTGCACTGAGCTGCTGCTGCTGCTGCTGCTGCTGCTGCTGCCTGTGGCTGCCGCCAGCTCCGCTGTGCATGTGCTGCTGTACGTCTTCTCGCGCAGCTGAACAAACTCGCGCTCGCGCTGCACGTCAAGCAGCCGCCGCCGCAATCCCTACAGCGTCAGCAGCCTCGAGCGCTCTGTGCCTTACACGACCAAGACAGTGGCCAGCAGGCGCCGCTGCATCCATGCCCGTTGCTGCCGCTGCTGCCGTGCGCTCGCTGGCGCTGCCCGGTTCACCCGCGCTGCTCCACAGATGGAGCCGCTGTGACGTCCACATTCTGCTCAGGCAGCAGCGCTGGCGCACCGGCGGCACTGGCTGCCGGCGGCGCATCGCGCTGCGCCGCCTCCCGCAGCGCCCTGTTGATGAGCTTGACCTCCTTGACGTTTAGCGGCTTCCACTCGCCTTCACGCATGCCGTTGAGCTGTGGCAGCAAAGCAGGGCAAGGCAGAGGGGCGTGAGTCGAATTCATGAGTCGTCATCGTCGCGCAAAGCGCGCGGCAGCGGCGGCGGAGGCTCGTGAGACATCCACAGCAGCAAGCGCTGTGGCGGCACTGGTGCGCGTCAGAGGTCTTCCTGGGGTGCAGTTGTCGTCATTTCCGCGTCATTTCCTCCACCAGAAAATTGCTGCAATGCCGGCCACAGTGAGTCTCACAACATGAACCAGCAAGCATGCCATCCACCGAGTCAAGTCAAGACTCACCGTGATCCCCATGAACGACGCGCGGTGGAGGAACTTCACCTTGTGCCCCACCTCCTCGCACATGCGGCGGATCTGGCGGTTGCGCCCCTCCTTCAACGTGATCTCAAAGACGCGGCCATCGGTGCCCACACGTCGCACCTGCATCACGGCGTAGCGCAAATGTGCATTGCGAGAGGGACATTTCAAACTCATGAATTAATAAGCGCACAACTGCGTCACAGCGCCGCGCGAATGTGCATTGCGAGAGGGGGCATGCATGAATTCATGTGCGCGCAACACACCGATGATGCGCTGCGTTGTAGTGGCATGGTGGCTCATTATGGCGCGGGCCTGTGCAAAACACATGAGCTGAGCGCTGCGTGCAGCAGTTACCGTAACTGCCAGGCAAAAGACCACATTGTTGTCGGACGTGTTTTGCCTCATGAGTGAGGCGTAGGTAGGTGGCATAGGTTCGGGGTATGATGGCAGCTTGCAAGCCGCGCCTTGCAAGGCAGCATCTTGGCCTTTGCTCCTTGCTGCTGTGCTGCACAGGCGCAACAATTGTATACAGCATGTCTTGTACTTTGACGCTGTACCCTTCAATGGCATTTCATAGGCCCTGCCTTGGACTTGGCTGTCACCGCATCACCTCGTTGGTGTGCCGCATCGTCGCCCTTCCTGCAGCAGTGAATGAATTTAGCATAACCACCACTTCAAAGTGGAGGTTCAATGGCAACAGTCGCAGGGCCCTGCCTGGCAGGGCAGCGTCTTGGCCGTGACCGCCTTGCCGCTGTGCTGCACCGGCGCGGTGATGGTGACGCCGCTGCGCATGCGCTCCAGCGCCGCGTCGGAGATGCGCCGCTCCACCGTTACAGTGTACACCTGTACACACGGGGAGTTCGGGCAAGTTCAGGGGAAGTTCGCCGTGTACACCTGTGTGCAGAATGCAGACCTGTTCTGGGAAAACACAGCGGTACGTGCTGGTGTCAATGCAGTGCACTGAGGCATCAGGCCGGGCGATGTGGCTGTGCGCAGCCTCGCAGAGCGCATTGCTCTGTCTTCGCATAGTACAGAGCGTGCCCGGCGTACTGCTGCTGTCAGTCTAGTGGCGTCACATCTGAGTCAGGCGGATGAGTATAATGTAAACTGCACTTTTATGCAAATGCTGCGCAGACAACATTGGCGACATCATTTGCCCGCCAGGAAGGTGGAATAAGTTTTCACCATTCCAATGTGCAGGCTTGTGTCGTACGCATTATCAAAGGGCAGCAGTGCAGGCTTTGGGGGGGGGTATGCGCATATAGGTATGACTGCACGCGCCTGCTGCTTGGTTTCAGCACAACGCGCTACAAAAAGCCTCGTGCAGTGATGGCTGCGCTGAATGGGCGCTGCACGGCTCGTGTGGTCGGGAACACCACACGTTGGAACAGAAGTGTTGTCACCAGCTGTCCCCTTCTTCTGATGCCCTTCTACTGGTGTTTCCTGGAGCGTTCCCCCGGTCAAGACAGCCTCGCGCAGCGAGCTCCTCCGCATGCGCATGCATACCTACATACCTTCTCCTGGTGCGCCTCCGCGCTGAGCGCCGCCCCCGGCAGCCGCCCGTCGCTTGTCAGCAGCAGCGCGCCGCTGCTGTCCTTGTCCAGGCGCCCCACGTTGAACAGCCGCTGCCCGCGGTACGCGCGCTCCGCGCCGCTCGCGTTGAGCACATTGGTCGCGTCGCCGCGGTCCGTCGTGCTCGTGACCCCCACCGGCTTCCAGTACTTGATGTAGACGAACTCCTGCGCCGCCGCCGTTGCTGTTGCGGTGACACCAGCAGCAGCAGCGGTGGTGCCTGCGCCGGGACGAGCGCGAAGTCAAAGAGCAGAGCACGCCACGTAATGAGGTGGGCGTGATGGTATGGCAACCGGCGGAGAATGCAGCGGTCGAGCGTCGGAAGGGCAGGGCGTTGTTGAGCGCTGACACGTGCCTGACTGAATGGTGTGCCAATTCAGCGGTACCGGCCAGCATGTCAAGCTTTGGCCAATGCCTCATTCGTGAGATCACCCGTACAGAAAATGCACGAGAGTGCCCCTCTGCCCATGCAGCACTGCGCTGCGCCATCAAATCAAACTGGTGCATGCGCAATCACGGGCAGAACGGGGCGTGGACGGCGCAGCCGCATGACACACTCCATGTCTTGCCCACAATGACACTTGCAGGTGGTGCCAGTACAAGACAGAATCCATGCAGGTGGTGCCACGCATGACATAATCCATGCCTCGTCGTGGCGAAGAACCCTGCGTGCGCACTCACTTGCCACAGCCCCCCCCTTGTACGACCCCCCAGCAGCAGCGCGGCCGGCAGCCCCCGCAGCAGCAGCGCGTGCCTCCGCCAGCAGCCCCGGTATGGCCTCCCAGCGCACGAGCTTTCCGTCCAGGGTCACCCGATCGCCGGGAAGGACGCGCGCGCCAGTTGTGGCCGTCCTCTTGTTGACACGCACCCTGCCCTCCTCCAAGAATTTATCGGCTTCGCGCCGCGAGGCCACGTTCTTGAAGCACTTGTTTATGCGGACCTGTCATTGGCGGTTCCGGCGGAGCGGGGCGGGGCAGGCAGGAGATGTGAATGCGCCGGGTGGCGATGGATCATGAGCCTTGCGGAAAAGGCATGCACCACCTGAGAGTGATCGGATGCTCAACGACGTCCGCAGCTGACGACGCGGGCTTCTCTGCCAGCAAGAGACTCGCTGTAATTTACAACGAGCTGTCGTGCTGGATTGCTGGTGACAGTTTACAGGATCTGCTGTCAAAGCTGGGTGATATGACAGTTGAGAGACTTGGAGAGCACGCACATGCGATGTCATGGATCACACCGTGTACACGGCCATGTAGCCTGGTACTGTGTCGGGACAGAAGTGTCTCCTCAACATGTGAGTGCATATGCATTCTCTGCCTACTTCAAGGCGACCTTTCTTTCCTATAACATTGTCTACATACTCACTCCCACGGCACTCTTGTTGTCGTCTGCAGCGGATTCCCGCCGCCGCGAATGGACAGCCGAAGTTTTAGGTTTGTCGCCGTTCCCCTTGTTGACTCCAGCATCCTCTAGCACTGTTTGCTGATTCCCTGACTGCTGCTCTTCTTCTACAAAGTCATCATACCAGGCCTCGAATGCAGGCTTCTGCTGTGCATGCCGCAGGCTCAGCGTCAGGCGCTTCATTGCAAGGTGACGGCCGAGACCAGTGAATGCGTCAACACTCCACCAGCCCCAGTGACCTGCACATAACAGCACCACCAACAGCACGCGGCTCATTGCGTATCCACCAGCACAGGCTTTAGCCAGCTGCCGTCGATAACTGAGTTGAAGTTGAACAGAAGGAGTTGAAGTATGTAACGGCAGGCGTTGCGGGGGTAGAAAACAGAGAGGTGATCTGAAATCCCCGCCAAGCTGCTGCTAATGCCACACAAGAAGGGCACCAAAGACAATGACGGGCTATTGTCTAGCCAACTTCCTGAGAATCAGCCCAGGCGACCTGTGCTAGCGACATTTGCCGACGCTCTGCTCATCTTGCGACTGGAGCCAGGGGCCAACGGCATAGGAGCTGTGGTCACAGGCTGGTCGGACCCCATCAAACACCATGACGATGCTGTGGCGGATGTGGAGGCAGCGCTAGCAGAGGAGAAGCGACTGAGGCGGGAGCTGCGTGACAAGGAAAGGGTTGCTGTGAATTGGAAGCATGCCTACGCCCTGATCAACGAGTTCCCTCCTGCTCTGGAGGACTACAGGAAGCTCAAGCATGACATGGCCAGCTTTGCTACCAGATACAAGGCAAGTCAATTGAAGCGCTTGTTGAGATTGTCCATGGGTTTGACATTCGAAGTAGGCTATGTTCAAAATGCGTTCGCATTGTACACCAGTGCTGAAGCGCACCGCATGACAGTCACGTTGGTTGTCCGGTGTTCATGTCATGATCAATGGCAGCAATACACTGTTGTGTGCCCAGGTGTTGTGGATACAAAGCATATCGGTACCTGTACAACACTGTCATACAGGTATCGCACATGCATGCATCACATTGCATCGCATCGACAACATCTGGACGCACACACTGCCATCTGCGGCTCTAGGAGAACACCGCCATCGTAAGCAGCGGCTGCAGGTCATTCACCACATGCCGCAGCAGCTACACACGCCGCATCACACCAACGCCACGCCCGCTACTGTACGCACCAGCAGCGCAGCGTGTCCCGCATCTGTGCCCTCACGCTCTCGCCAAACCACATCAGTACATGCGCCACCATTGACACGCCACATCCCCCCCCCCCTTCCATTTTGATTAAAATGTCATAGTCGTTGTCTCAGGTCACCGTGTATCTACAGCTGCAATGAACATTAACAAAACCGTGAATCTACAGCGCATTGAACATCAATACGCGCACATACATGCAGGTCCTCGACGACGTCGAAGCCAAGATGCGCCTCGAGCTCGACTGGCAGCGCTACTGCGCGGCGCGCCCCAAGTTCGAGCGCGTCCTCGCGGCAGAGGCGGAGGCCGACCGTGCCGTCGCCGCGCGCGACAGCGCTCAGCGCGCGCTCCTTGCGCACGGCCGCGTTCTTGCGGAGCGGCGCCAGCGCGAGCGCGCCGCGGCGGCGGCAGTTACAGATGACCACGTGACGGCGGCGGAGCGCGTGCAGGGGGTGGGGAATTTGTTTCCCGCGGTGCAGATGGGGTTTGTGGTCGCGCAGCTGTTTGATGGCGGCGGCGGCGGCGGAGAGGCGGCGGTGGCGCTGGAGGCGCTGCCATTTCAGGCGGTGCTCGACAGGATAGGTGAGGGGCGCTAGGGTTGTGTGAGGTGTGCGCACGGTCGGATGCGCGACGGACTGGTGATGGATGTCGGGATGGCAGAACGTATGCATGAAGGCAAGCGAGGGGTTTCGTTTGGCCTTCTCGCGTGCGCAGCGCATGCGGCACCGTTGTCTACCATTGCCCATAGTGCGACTGACTGTCACTGAACTAAATGCGCAAACAGTGCTGCCTCGTCTGTTAATGCACAGCTGAGCTGCTCGCAGCCCGCAGGAGCGTCGTAGTTGGCACAGTGACTCATCGACACATGCCGCTGCTGCTGCGCCACCGCCACCGGCCATGCGCCTCGTGCCCGCCAAAAACACTAACGTCACCATGCCATTCACACCGCGGCTCCGACAATCTGCTGCATGCGTGCGCTGCATCTTACGTCGCCCCGCAACAGGCGCGGCGCCGCGGCCGCACACGCTCGCGCTGGCGCGCTACGACTACCGCCGCAGCGGCCTCACGGGCGCGTGGGAGTCGCTGGCGGCGCTGCGGCGGCGCGGCTGCCTGCTGGCGGACCCGCGCCTCGATGCGCAGAACTTCGTCGACGCGTGCCGCGAAGGTGAGGGGGGGCGAGTTCCGGCGAGACAGCGCTCAGCGCTGTGCCAAAGTGCACTGTATGTGCACAATGGTGTTACATGCAAGGAGTCCTCAGAGTTGTAGTGAGCAGTCCCGTGCAGGGGCCGCGGCAGGCGGTGTGTATTGCCAGCGCCGACAGTGGCGGCGGCGGCGGCAGCGGCAGCACGTGAGGGGGGGCCAGTACGGGCAAGGCAGCGCTCAGCGCTGTGCCAATGCGGCATTGTGTGCATGTGACGGTGTTGTGTTTCTGCTTCATGAGCTTGGTGCGCAGTTCTGTACAGGGGCCGTGGCGTGCCGCATGTCATATGGCCAGTGCTGACGGTGGTGGTAGACGCAGTGGCAGCGCGCGTGTGACGCCTCGTCGGCATGCGCTGAGAGGGATGGTAATGTCATACTGAGGGGACAGTGCCCGCAAGTCTGCATTGTGAGCGAGAGGGGCGGCTGTACCTGAGGCATGGAACCCTGCCTTGGAATGCTCCGCAGAGGACCGTTTGCTGAACGCTGCCTGCGCTTCAAGGTTTGTAGGTCTTCTTCTCAGGCATGGGGCAGCGCAATGGAACCTGTGCCAGCGTGCGCCATGCGCGTGCGCAGAGCTCATCAACGCTCGCAAGATTTGTTTTCAGATGGAGTCAGGACGGCGCTCGCTTTCAATGACCCCGCTGAGGTCACTCTGTTTGTGGAGCTTGGAGACGTGAGCGACGCAATCACCACTGACGTGCGGCAGCACGCGCCGGTCATCAGGCGTGCAGCCCCTCGCCAACCTGGCCCTCTCATCCCCCCCTCCCCCCCGCGCAGGTGACATTGCTCAGGTGCAGCGCCGCCTGCTGCAGGGCGCGGACCCCGACGCCGTGGACGCGCAGGGCAACACAGGCGCGCACGCCGCGGCGGCGGAAGCGCGCCTCGACGTGCTGGCGGCGCTCGCGGCCGCGGGCGCGGCGGCGGAGGCGCGCAATGCGCGCATGGAGACGCCGCTGCTGCACGCCGTGCGCCGCGGCAGGTGCGCTTTCTGTTCCAACAGTGGTTGTGTTGTGCCCTCCGTTCCGACAGGCGATGAGCGCACACAAACACGGTCGCCGTTTTACCGCGTTGTGAGGCGTGCCATCACAGCTGCGCACGTAGGCAGGTGCGCCCTCTGTTCAGACAGTCGATGAGCGCACGCGAACACGGTCGCCGTTTTACCACTCTGTGAGGCGTGCCGTCACAGCTGCGCGCGTACTTCAAGTGTATCTCCGCGTCGGTGCGTCGGCGCTCTGTGCATGTGAGCCCGCCCGCGTACGCTGGCACTACGCAGCGGAAGCTGACTCTCATGTCCTGTGGGTGACTTGTCGTTCCGTTTGTGGCAGCGCGAGCGGCGCAGCGGCGCTGCTGCTGCCGCCGTGGCGCGCGGCGCTGGGCGCGCTGGACAGGGGGCGCAGGGGGGTGGTGGCGCTTGCGGTGATGGCGGGGAGCATGGAGTGCCTGGCGCTGGTGAGCCATGTGCGCGCATGTGTGGAAGTGTTTTGGGGAGAATGGAGAGAATTAGTGGGTGGGGCAGTGCGTGGAGAGGTGTCGGGAACGGCAGCGCGGCATGCGGTGTTGTTGCCGTGGCGCGTGAGCTGAGTGGCGCGCAGGAACGCATCTAAGCAGGTGAGGCATGCAAGGCTTACGGTTACATTTAAATGCACACACACACGGGCACACACATATGTTCATCTTCAAAGTACTTCAAGACGCACATGTACAACATGTAGTAGATACACATACATGCACATGCTCTGGTTATGCCCGGTGCGCAGGCAGGCTTGCAGCCAATGCACGTGCTGCCGCAATCTCACGCCCGCCGCCGTCACTTGCACCCCGCAGGCACTGGACAATGGCGCGAGCGTTCACAAGAAGGACGCGCAATGGGGCTGGACACCGCTGGTGAGTGGCATTGCTCAGTAAGAACAGGCACGACACAAATTCGTGTTCTATGGTACTTGTTGATGTTGACCTGCTCGTATTGGACGGCGCTAGTGAGGCGCTGCGCATACTGATGGTGCCCATGTAGGGTGTGGGGTTAGGGTTGTTTGCTGGCGCATCGCGCGCGCAAGAGGGTCTGAACGCTCTTAGGGGTTTGGGGTTAGTGACATGCCATTGCTCCGCACAAAGAGGTGCTCTTCACTTACCGAACCTCTATGATGTAAACTACTTCAAAACACAGGAGCAACACGGCTTAAGTTGACCGCCTCAACCTCAATCGAAGCCACACCTCGTGACATGAGGTTTGTTCTGCCTAATGCTGCTGGTCACCGTGATGCCAGCACTACGTCCCAGACAGGCGAATGCATCAATGCTGACCTTGTGATGCACTGCTGGACAATGGTATTCGTGCTGCGGCCGAAAACGAGCTGCCCTCACATGCTCATGGCGGCTCGCGCATCATCAGAGCCTCTATTGAGAGCTTGGGCACCAATGACGCTGCAGCAGACTGCGTCTGTACCGTCGCGCAACACGTAGAGGCTCAGGGCCGCTCTTGTCGCACAGCTGCCTGCCAATCCATGATCGCACACATCACGGCACGGGCAACTTCACTTCAAGTTCAAGCACGGGCTGCAGATTGAGACAACAGGACCCCACATTGCTCCACCAGAGAGAAAAATCCGCCTTGTGCCCAGCATGTGTTTTTGGAAGCATGCCATTCAAGTATGACCCCCACGTGCATCTCAGCACCACCCACGATCCATGAGTCATGGCAGTCGCCTCAACCCTTTCCATGCCTGCCTGCGCCCCTTGTGACGATGCACAGCATCACGCGGCGCACAGCGGCGCCCTGCAGGCCATCTCGCTGCTGCTGTCGCGGCGCGCAAGCATCTACGCGCTGAGCGATGAGGGGCAAACGCCACTTCAGGTGTGACACTCCCCGCCCCCCCACATGTTGCAGTGGTTCCCCCCCCCGTTTGTGGTCCCCCCTTGAGGCGGTCGTGATGAGAGCATTGCGTGCTGGTGACACGATTTCTTCCATGTACTTGGGGGATTGTGTGTCTGCTTCGATGCGTCATTTCGCTGCATGCGCGTTAGCAGCAGTACTGTAGCGATCACTGCATTAGGGTGGGGTGCGATATGCCTAGGCGCTCCCTGGCACTGAAAGCCAGTCGCCAACAGTGTTGTGTGTGTAGTGTACGATACTGCACATAGTTTATGCTTCAAAGTATCATAGAGGGGGTGTCGCCCCTCAAGCGAGAGTAAACAAAGTACAGGCGCGGGAGGCGGACGATGAGAGGCCGGCACATGGTCATTGCTGTGTTAAATGCAGTGCGGTGGGACATGCTGCGCAGCCGCGAGTGCAGGCGCGCGTGAGTGCCAACAGTGTGGTGTGCATACTCTACATACTCTGTGTATGCTGCAAAGTGTCCTACAGGGGTTTTCGCCCCTCAATCAAGAGTACATGAAGTGCAAGTACGGGAGAAGGACAGTGGTGGGCCGGCACATGGTCACTACTGAGTTCAGTGGAGTGCAGTGGTAGCTGCGCAGCCATGAGTGCAGGTGCGCGTGAGTGCGCGACGACACGCTTCATGAGCGCCCAGGTGATGTCGATATGACGCACTGTCATACAGGAACCGACATGCATTGTATCGACAACACCTGGGCGCACGCTCAACAAAGGCGCGCTCCATTGCCTCGGCCTGCCCCGATAGGCGGCAAAGGTCGACAACCAGGAAGCAGTGGCACAAGCGCACAATTCCGCCGTCAGAAATGCTTGCAGGCCACAGCGACACGTCAGATGAAATCAAGTATTCCATGTACGAATTTCATGTGCGCGGTACATCGCCACCTGCTGTGCCAGGTGGCGGAGGGAGCGACGACCAACTGCATAATACAAAAGAAGTAGTTTGAACTTGAAGTACTTGAACAAGAGCTTCAAATTCAGCTAACTTCAAGCGAAACGCCAGTTACCAATCTGTGACATGGCCGCGCATGTAAAAATCATGAGTTCCATGCGCGACCTTCATACACAGCACGTGTGATCTTGCACTGCCTACCCTATCAGGTGGCAGAGGGCGCCAAGCAGGAAGCGGCGGCACGGCTGCTGCGCGCGCGCGCCGCCGACGAGCCCGCGCACGTCGTCATGGTGCTGGACAACAGCACGGAGATCTGGTGAGTCGCGCTGCCGCAATCGCTGGGCACAGCCAGGCGTACTGGTTGTTTACTGCTGAAGTAAAGTACTTTTTATTAATTCTCGCTCAGGGCGCGAAAAAGCCCAGATGATTGGCATCTAGCTGTAAGGAATCTAAATGTCGTAAAGTACTTGTGATATGTGTGTACTTCGCAAGAATGCTTCAAATTACAGCGATGCGATCACGTCACGTCGTTACGAGTTTCATCTGCATGAGGAGCATCGTGCTCCATGCACATTCCATGCGCTGCGAATCACTGCTCAACCCGCTGACATCATCATTACCATCTGCATGTGGTAGCAATCATTCATGAGTCGACGACACGGAGCTCAGCATCAGCAAGGCAGCTTGCTACACGTGTACACGTCTCACAAACAAAATACACAGCCAGAATCCGCGCCGCGCTACCTGCACTGCACTGTCCCACGACTCACTCACCCCCGCCCACCCCCCCCGCTCCCTACACACCGCCCCCTGACACCCGGGAGCAGGCTCGGCAGCTGCGCGGCGGCGCGCGCCGGCTGGGCGCAGGACCGCGGCTTCACGGCAGTGCTCAGCGTAAACGACGGCGGCGAGGAGTGGTCGCAGCGCGCCGTCGCGTGGCTCGCGGAGCCCGACTGTAGCACGGCTCATCTGCTCATCGAGGCGCCGCTGGGGGGGGCGGGGGGCGCAAAGGGGGGGCGCGCGTGGGGCGGCGTGTGCGGCAGCGCTCAGGGCTTGGCGAGCGCTGTGGCGTTCATCGACGCGGCGCGGCGGCGGCGCGCGCGCGTGCTGCTGCACTGCTCCGACGGGCGGTGCGCGTGCGCGGGCGTGTGGGCCGCGTACAGGTGGGTTTTTCGTTTTTGTGTGTCCGTGTCTGAGGATGAGCGCTGCTGCAGATTGCGGATGGGCGCGCCACGCTGACGTGGCAGCCCTGCGTGCTCTGCAACGTCGGCGGTGGCCAAGGCGGACTGTTGCGGAATGACGCAATGATTTGCAAGCTGGAGTATGGTGCAGTTGCAAGCACGTGAGGCGAAGCGTGAATCCAAGAAGAGCATCACTGCTATGAAGGAGGCACTGCAGGCATGGAAGGCGGGCAACAACCATCGTGAGCACCAGGTTGCAGTAGGCAAGCCCCCAAGGTCGACATTCAGAATCAACTATCTGAGAAGCAGTAGTTCCATTAGTGGCGGGATCTGCTGTTGCGCCATGACAACGCAACAGCCCTCCAAACCCCCTGATCTTGTGTCCCAGCATATGTGCTCCTTTACCGGCAATTGGCTGACTGAGCTCCTGTTGCACTGCTGCTGCTGTCGCTGCTGCTGCTGCCGCCACTGCTTGCGCTGCCGCCACCACCACTGCTGCCACCGCTGCCGCCACCGCCACCGCTGCCGCCGTCGCTGCCGCTGCCGCTGCCGCCGCCGCCGCCGCTGCCGGCACCGCTGCCGCCGTCGCTGCCGCTGCTTCCTGCGCTGCCGCCGCCGCCACCGCTGCCGCCGTCGCTGCCGCTGCCGCCGCCGCCGCCGCTGCCGGCACCGCTGCCGCCGTCGCTGCCGCCGCTGCCGCCGTCGCTGCCGCTGCTTCCTGCGCTGCCGCCGCCGCTGCCTGCGCTGCCACCGCACCGCGCTTGCGCCGCGGCAGGCTGCTGCGCGACGGCATGCACGTGCGCGACACGCTCGCCAAGGTGCGCGCCGCGCGGCCGTGCACGGCGGTGACGCGCGCCGTCGCCGCCGCGCTGCAGGCGCTGCAGGACGACTTTGTGGCGGAGCGCAACCGCCGCCTCGAGGCGCGCGTGCGTAACGCCCCGATTCTCTCCATCGGCTTCTGAAGGGAGCTGCGGTTTGCTTTAGGAAGGGGACATGGCGCGCCGCAGGGGTGTTTGCGCCGGTGCTGCGCGCACGCATGCGCGCAAAGACTGCATGGCGGATACTGCACGGGTACGCTGCAGCATGCCAGCTCAGCTATAGCAGCAGCACTGCACGTCACGATGCTGTGGCTGAACAAATCCTGTGAGGCGGAGCCGGAAGCATGCGCGCTGCTGCGGCCTGCGAACCGCGGCTGCTCGTAATGCAAGCCCCAAGTAAACAAAGCGCCCTGCGCCGGCTGCGAGAGCGCCCACGGTTGAGCACTGCTGGCGAAGTGGCGGCCTTCAGCACTTGTACGCGAGGTCTTTGCGCATCGCGGGCGCGCAGTCGCGGGACGCGTCGCGCACAGGGGATGGTGTGCGCCTCGCACGTGCGCGCCGCCGCCGCAGCCACACCGCCGTTCGCGCACTCGCGCACCGCCGCGGCGCCGCACGCAAGCCCCCGCAGCGACGCTGCAGCTGCCATCGACCGCCGCAACAGCGCTGCAACTCTGTCTATGCGAGGTCCTCTGTGCGTAAACCGCCGCCGCACAGCGCAGGCGTGCAACGCAACGCACCATCCGCATGCCTGGAACTGATCCACGCACGGCAGCGTCTAACAGGTCCCGAAGCATGCGCGTGAGCGCTGCCGCAGCAGCCATGCGCGGCTCGCATCTGTTGCCGCGCGCACGCTGCCCGAGATGGTGATGGCGTAGTGCCGCGCTGTGAGTGACGCAGCACAATGGCGGCGCAGCGGCGCTGCGCCACAAGCTAGCGCAATCAGTGCACGCACCAGCGAGACAAAGCAGCGTGCAACACTCAGCAGCGGTCGCACCGCACGACGCCGCTGCTGCGCAGAGAGCGGCGCCGCCCTCGCAGCGGCAGATGCGCCACTGCCGATACGCTGCGACCGCAGCAGCGGCCGCTGCCGGGATGCTGCGCCGCGCAGCAGCAGCTGCGGCATGACCTCTAGCAGCAGCAGCAGGCAACCGCCGCCGCGGCGCTGGTGCACTATGCCTCAGTGCCGACGTCACCGCTACCGCCACCGCCGTTCTGCGCTGCCGCCGCCGCAGCAGGCGACCGCCGCCGTGGCGCTGGCGCACTATGCCTCAGCACCGGCGCCGCCGCCGCCGCCACCGCCGCCATTCTCCATCGCTGGCGCCGCTGCTGCTGCTGCTGCGGGCACGGGCGGCTCCGGCACATCCTTGAGCCACGCGTGGCTGAGGCACTGCTGCAGCGTGATGCGCGAGCGCGGGTCCTTGTCTAGCAAACGCGCGAGCAGGTCCAGCAAGTCAGCGCTCAGCGCCTCGCCCAGCTCCACAGGGTCGTTGCGGATCGCCTCGTACAGGGGCTCGGGGCTGTCGCCTGCACGGCGCAGCGGGGGGGGGGAAGGGGGGAGTGAGGGAGGTGATGCGGGGGGCGCACAAGTGCTGTATACATGCATGAGGGGCTGAATGCACGTGTGTGTGTAGGGGCCGCTGGGAGACACTGTGGGAGATGTGGCGTCGCGGCCGAAGGGGACAGCAAGAGCATTCATGGCAGCGTGGAGCAACTCAAGTGCAAATCACAGCAACTTCAAGCTTCATTTGGCTGGAACGTCCAGCAAACGGCATCGTAACACACTGCGTTGTGCCGTGGTAAATCTTGTTGGTGCCAGGAATTGCGTTGCTGCATTGCTCAGTCGTAGTAATGTCAACTTCAACTTTGCTCGCTGGGGTGACAAGGTACAAGCCAGCACGGGCATGATGCCACCGCATCTCTGCCTGCCTTTTGATATGCTGTGGCTTGCTGAGGGCAGTATGTCCTGCATTGCCAGCAATGACTCACTTCTGCTGTTGCGAACGGCGCACATCCGACCAACGCAAGGATGGCAAAGACACAAAACCTACTGCTTTTGCACTCACTGTAAAACGGCACCTCGCCAAAAATCCACGTGTATAGCGTCACGCCCGCCGACCAAATATCCGCTCCGTATCCACAGTAAGGATCGGCCTTCAAGTTGATGCATTCCGGCGCCAGGAAAGTGTAGGCCCCGGCGGTGTCGCGCAGCAGTGCAGCATCCCGCGCAGGGCCCGGGGGGAAGTAGACCGCGCAGCCAAAGTCCGTGATGCGCAAAGTGCCGTTCTCATAGATCATGAGGTTGTCAGGCTTGATGTCTCTATGGCAGATGCCCCTGCCGTGCAGATATTGCATCCCCCTCACGAGGTCGGCAAACATGAGCTGCGCGGCGGCCTCGGGCCAGACACCTGCCTCCCCCCTCTCCGCTACGAAAGTCCCATCCGCACCGCACACCATGGTGGGGCCTCGCTCCATGAGCTCTAGCACCATGCAGATGTGGCTGTCGTCATCGTACGTGTCCGCGCTCTCTAGGACCTCGAAGAGCAGCACCACGTTGCGGTGGTAGAGATGCCTCATGATGTCGATCTCGCGGCGCACCTTGTCCTCCGCGGTCACCTTCCTCATCCCCGTCCCCACATTCACGTACTCCGCCATCTTGCGCAGCCGAGGCTTGGACATGATCTTCATGGCAAACTGCCTTCCCTGGGCATCCCCCCTGCGTTTGCAGGCGCGCACACGCCCGAAGCTGCCGCGCCCCAGCTCCTCCCCCAGCTCGTACTCGTTGATGCACTGCGCGCCGGTGTCGTCCTTGTACCACATGACCTCGTGTGTGAACTTGCAGTCCCATCGCTTGCCTGCAGCAGCCTCAGGTATTGCTTCTTCCTCGCTCTCCTGCTGCTGCACCACTGAAGGCGGCGGCGCATCGACCAGGAGCTGCTCGAGGGAGGCTCCAGCGGAGCCAGGCCCCATGTTCGGCATGGGGCCGAGATCATGGTTGCTGAAGCAGTCTCCCATGGCAGGTGTATAGCTTGCTCTCTCCTTATCAACCTACAGTACTTCACGTGTCCTTTCATTTGCCGCGAACTTGAACTAGACTCGAAGCGGCTCTCGCATGCACATCGCCGCGCGGTGAGGGGGAAAAGCCCGTGCTCGAGCTCACTCTGCGTTCGGCTACAACATCCTGTTTACCGTTGACGTCGTTCGTCTTAGTTCTGCCTGGCAGTGTCGACTCGGCCCGCTGGTTGAAGGTACAGTAGATCAGACAGACCGAGAGCAGCTTGCAGAGTAAACGGGACACCGCGACCTGATTGGGAGCCTGTAGGTCGTTTACCTTCTCTGCAGCAGCCGTCCCCGGCATCGCCGCCCTCGCGATGCCTATTGATGCCTACGAGGAGAGCAGCGAGCCCGGGGAAGCCAAGCCGAGGCGACCTGTATGCATAGTCGCCGAAGACTCGGAGGTGACAGCCAAGATGCTGACCAAAATGGTAAAGCAGCTCTCTGATTTCGAGGTGGTACTTGCGCGCGACGGAGACCAGGCTTTTGAGGCAAGTACTCGCAGCTGCTATTGACATCTCCGCCATCGGAGTGCAAAAGTAACTCTGTTCAACGTGCAGGGGAGATGTTGACCGAAGTCAGTCTATGCGCCGCAAGTGCGCGTGTATGTCACAATGCAACATGCTCGCGGTACGTCTGCGTCGAGTGCGCTGCTTTGACGCGGTTTCGGCAGAACTCCGCTTGGCGGGCGTGGGCCTTATGAACAGCAGCACCGGGTCGGCCAACTCAATGTCAATCCCCTAGTCGAGCGCTGATGTGGCAAGGGCAGTACGTTGGACTAGATCCAGTCGCACAGCCAGACGCAAGGCTTTCTTGAGTTAACGCATTCATCACCGTCCCCTTCGGATACGTCGAATAAACTTGACTCAGACGCACGTCCAAGTGGATTCGAATTCGAAGTGACACTGATGCTCGTCAGCTGCGAGGCCTTCACGTTTGTGCTGCTTTCAGCATCACGCTGTAGACCATATCAAAAAAGCACTATCGCAACACAGATGCGTCAAAGGTCTCTCCTGAGCTGCCATTGCATCACGCGCGCCGCAGCTTCCGCCCTCTGGCCGGGCCATGCGCGCCACGGCCGCCAAAAAGCACGACGACATGCTCATTACAGCAGCTGTGCCAGCTCATCGCCAGCAGCGCCACGCTAACGCGCCCGCCGTCGCCGCTCGTCGCCCCGCATACATGCATACCCCCCCCCCCCCCCCCCCAGGCCGTGCGCGACCACAGCGGCCACATCGTGTGCGCGCTCATGGACGTCAACATGCCCAACACAGGCGGCATCGACGCGACGCGCAAGATCCGCTTCTGGGAGACGAGCTCGCGCGGCACGGGCTTCCGCGTCCCGATCATCGGCCTCACGGGCAGCCTCTCGCGCGCGGTCGAGGAGGAGTGCTTCGCCGCGGGCATGGACGCGTTCATCGCGAAGCCGTTCCAGATCGCCGACCTGCGGCAGCTGCTCAAGCAGTACAGCATGACGACCGCCAGCCTGTGAGCGCTGGCGGCTGATGCGCTCCGTCAACTTAAAGTTGAAAGCGCCGCTGGCGCGCGCTTACCTACCGCGCACGGCACGGCTGCTGTAGGTTAGCAGCTTGCGGCTTTTGACACTTTATAGATGTCCCCGCCCCCCTCAAAAGGGGAATGGTTCCCCCTCCCTCCCCCCGCGACACTTGGCGCGTGCGGGATGCCCCCCAGGCAGCGTGTTCATGTCCATAGTAGTGCGTGTGCTAGCCTCGGCGCCTGCACAAGTGACGCCTGTACATGCTGTAGCCAGTGCGGAGTGCGAATTTGCGCACAGCCTGGCAGTGTAGGTATCGCAGTAGGTGATGATACTGATACTTATTATGTACAGATATACTCTAAGCTCCCCATCCCCTGCGTGCCAGCATCGTTTGCATGCTTTGCGTTACCCCCCCCCAGGTTCCCCCCGCTGCTCTCTGTCACTGCGTGCCAAAGTGCATGATGTCCAGCGATGTGTGCAACAGTTGTTGGCTGGTGAGGTCTCCAACATCGCACAGTGTGAGAGCATGAGCGTTCACGACTGGCTACGCCTGCCTGCAGCTGGGGCACTTGCACCATCAGTTGGCGCTGCTTTTGCAGGAATCTGGTACGATCGGAACAGCTCAACCGTGCGAGACGCACCGTGATCTCAACTGCCCCATGACTCATGAGTGGGTGGTCATGCTTTTTTTTCTAGCTAGTCAGGAGTATCACCACACATGCGCTGCTCCCTCTTGACTCTTCAACTGAGCCTTTGTGTTGACGAATAGGGTACTTCTGAAGTAGGTTGTATTCCAATCATCTGATGTTGGTGCCATCACATTCGATTGCCGTGCAAGAAGCCCTCTCCCGTGCATTGCACATTGGTCAACCCTCTGAAGGAGAGAAAAAGAAGGCTGCCACTCCCCCCCCCTCCACAAAATCCACAGCAATTGTTCCAGTTTCTGGGTGCATCGATCAATGCACATGTCAGTGAGTGACAAAGCTTGTGACAGCATCATTGCAATGCTTGGATGAGAAACTCGACAAGTTCAAGTCGAGACTTAAACTTGAAACTGGGGTGTTTCTGAACAAAAACAGCTCGTGTTTGCACCAGTGCTATTATTTACCCAAAGAGAAGATGCAATGAAGAGCAGCCGGCTCCCGCTTCTGGGCATTGTCGCCCTGCTGGTGATATGCCAGCAGGCAGCACTGGCGCTTTTGTGCGCTCCCTGCAGGGGGGAGGGGTGTAGAACAGACTTAGGCGAGGGAGAGCTCTGCGGTGGAGCATGCCAGCCGCATGGCGTGTGTGCTCCTGGCCTGTACTGCAAGCTCGATGCTGTTCGAGATGAGGTCGGTCCTGGGACGGGAAAGCTGCCTTTAGCAAGCCCCAGTGCCACACAAAACGGCGGCGCGCAGTTCAAGTTCTTGAACCCTTTCCATACTGTTCCGTTGGGGCGCTGTGCGTCTCTCGCTGCTGAAGCCCAGCCCGCCACACCAGCCTCAGAAGTGGCAGCGACGTCAGCGGAGCAGCACACACAAGAACGAGAGCAACGCGGTGGCCGCCCAGCACAACCTGAGCAGCCCGAAGCAGCATCACGCCTGCTACAGACCGATGCGCAGGTGGCAGCAGCAGCAGCTCCCATAGGCCTCGCCGCAACCCTCGATCATCCATCCGGCGCCTCAGCGGGCCTCGCGGCGGCGCTCGCCCCGCCGCTGGCGCTGCAGATGCCCAGCGCGCGGCTGCGCACGGCGGGCGCCGCGGCGGCGGCGGCGGCGCTGCTCGCCGTCGCCGCCGCGACGCGCGCCGCGCGCAAGCGCTCCAGCGACAGGCGCCTGCGCAACCTGCGGCGCCGCGCCAGCAGGCACCTTACGCACCTGCTGCCGTCGACTGCCGCCGACGGCGCCCCCAGCCCCACCGGCAAGGGGCACAGCGGCAGTGGCAGCGGCGGTGGCGGCGCTGCTGCCGCGGCGGACGACGGCGTGGCGGAGATGGCGTGAGGGCGCTGCGCGCTGGCGAGGAGGGAGCGCACACAGGGAGGGGAGAGAGGGAGGCTGGTGGAGGCAGGGGGGAAGGGGGAGGGGAAGGAGGAAAACCGACATGATGGCCCTGTTGCGCCAGCATCGCTGCGGTGGTGCAGGAATGACGTGCTAGTCTCCTGCGCACCTCTTGTAATTTATGATTGGTGCTGGCGCGCTTGTATTCTGGCGCGTACTTTGAAGTAGCCGTAGAGGTAGGCACGGGCCATGCACGCCTGCCAGTGTGCAGTGTGCTCCGCTGCTGCATGTTGCTGTCGCTGCTGTTTGTAACATGGATGAGTGGGGGGGGCGTAGCCGACAGTAGAGCGGTGGTGCCGCGGGGGGGCGTAGCACGGCCAGAAGCACGGCTCACTTTGTGTGCTGCAGCCACCTGCCTTTTGAAAGAATCCTTTGCAGCAAGACCTAGACCGGACACCACTGCACACGGCCCAATCCACAGCACCAGCCGCTTCTGCTCACCGCCTGGACACACCGCCCGCATGCGGTTGCCTGCAGCAGTGCTCAATGGGATTGTGTGCTTTGGTGCCAGAGTGTAATATCACAGACTTATTTTTTTCCAGCTTTCATTGATCTGAGGTCTGGTGCTGTGCCTTGGTGTCTGTTCGCTGTGCTTAAACGTTAGTAAACCCTAAAAGGCACGAAGGCTCTGCAGATGCACCATGCTTGACCCAGGATGGCATTGACCACCCGCTTCGCAATCGATTGATTTTTTGATCTCTGTACATGAAGTTTTGTGGATGCATGTTTCACTACGCAGGTTGTGCTGTGCATGGGTACCACCGATGGTGGTAATTGCGACCTCCTCTTGAACGCCAGTGAACCATGTGTTGTTGCGCTTGTGTCAGTGTGCCAGATGAACAATCGTAGAACCCTGATGGCGAGGCCCTGGTGCTCTGCCATTCGTGGTGACAGGGCACCCCACATTACAAGGCATACATTCAACTGCCCGCCCCTGTTGGACTCTGCCCCATGTGTGTCATCATCACCAGGAAAGAGTGCGCCATGTGGAGCGCCGCAGACAGAGTGGAGCGTATCAGAACGGTGCAGGCGCAAATTGGGCTAGCCCCGCTTCCTTCAAAAGGCACTTGAACGATGCTAATCATCAGATGCGCAATGCCGAGACAATCAGAAATATGCCAGCTGCAACCTGCTGCATTGGGATGCTCTGAGCCTTCATACTGAGGCCCACGATTGGCCCCCATGTCTCGGCGCTCCCCCAGAGCTGCGGGCAAGGCTGGCCAGTGCACAAGGCCACAGCCACTATTTAGCCAGGAGAGCACTATGTAGGCAGGCGTGCGTAAGGTGCTGAGCATCTACATTGTATCAAGGGGCGAGGGTATGCATCAACACAACCATGCCGTGAAATTGACAGGGCAAAGTGGGCCTGGGCACATGAGATCGCAGCCGCTGTTCGCCCGCAGATGCTGGGGATGTTGAGCGCTGACGCGCCCAAAAAAGAGGCCGACACATTGCATATGCGCGCAATGCATCCACATGCATCCACATGGGAACTACTGCAGTGATTTGATCAGCATCATGAGCAGCAGACAACGCGCAGGGGGAAATGCGCGCGAGCGCGCGCAACGCGGCCATCGATCACCATGAAACACGCACCCATGTGTATATATACATATCCCGCGCCACATGCAATCTGTTTGTGTTTTGCTGCCTCTCCTGCCGACGACACACACGATCAGTCCGCTTCTGCTGCCCCCCCCCCCCCCTTGCGGACGCACACACACCACCACAAGACCGCGTCACGCGCAGTACGTATACATGTCCTTGCCCTCCACGCGCCCCAGGTAGTCTTTGTCTATAAGCTCCTCGATGCACTGCGTGGGGGGGGGGGGCAAAGGGCAATGGGCAGTAAGGGGGGGGGGGAAGGGGGGGGCACGTCAGACACAGAGGGTTGGAAGCAGAAGTTGAAGATCACAAATGCTTCAAGCTGCTCTGAAGAAGACGACAGCAGCTGACCGGTGTTTCAACCTCCAGCACCGTGGGTGTTGCAGCTGCAATACCCCAACCAACCAGCACCGCATCAGGCGCAGAGTGGCGCATAACATTGTCTTCCCACCAGCCTCAGGCCGCGCCACGTGAGCTTCCGCACCACACTCACGCGCTCCATGCCTTGCAGATGCGCATTTCTTCACTTTGAAACAGGTGCCTGGGTGTGTGTGGACCCTCGGGCACCTGCCACCTCGGCCTGTTCTCACAGCAGCGCTCGCCTTCTCGATGAACGGCACGCCGCGTATACGATCAGGTATGCCACGTCACAGCAGCGTGTGCTTCAAGGTGCATGTGTGGAAGATGCACAAGGAGGCACCTGCCGAGTCCACTGCCTGCACAGCAGCGCTCAGGCAGCGCGCGCTCACTTTTTTTATGTAGCACACATCCTGTACAAAAACGGTGCGCGAGCTGCGCCTGGTCCTCCGTGCATACTACGTCGCGGTGCAAACATACTTCTGAAATACGAAGAATACGCTTTGAAGTACTTGCAAGACGTGAACTTCAGGGCATGAGAGAGGCGCTAACTCTCGGGCACCCCACCAACCTTCGATCCGCTCTCTCGCAGCGCGGCGCTCACCTTCTTGATGAACGGCACATTGGGCATAGAATCACTGGCACGTAAGAGTGAACATACACGTTCTTTCTGTTGCATGAAAGTAGGCCGCTGCCCTTCAATCTGCTTGCACAGCAGTGCTGAGGCGGCGGCGGCAGCAGCGCTCACCTTCTTGATGAACGGCACGTCCGGCGCGAAGAGGTGCACCAGCTGCGCCTTGACATCCAAAGGATACGCTATTGAAGTACTTGAAACAATGTGAACTTCAAAGCATGAGAGATGTGCAAACTCTCGGGGCTTCCGCCAAACTTCAACTTCCTCCTGCAATGGCGCTCACCTTCTTGATGAACGGCACGTCCGGCACGAAGAGGTGCACCAGCTGCGCCTTGACCTCCGTGCAGAGGTCGCGGTGCGCGAGCTCGCGGCGTGCCTTCATGATGCGGCACACGGCCGCCTGCACCGATGCCTTGCGGTCCGAGATGAGCTCCACAGGGGGCACGTCACCCTTCACGGGCTGCCGCGAGTGGTCCACAATGTTGATCTGCAGGGTGAGCGCACAGGGGGGGGGGGGGGGGGAGGGAAAGGGGGGGGCGGGTCAGCACACGGGGTAAAGCGCAGGGGGGGTAAGGGGGGGGGGGGGGGGGGGCAAGAGGGGACACATGGATTGACAACATCCTCATGAGAGAATTTCTTGGTGGTTTCAGCTCGTGGTTCATTGCTGCGCTGACGCTTTGTGGCTCGACCTGACTCAACGGGCAAGCAGTGCCTCTTGAGAAGAGCAGCTATACCTTGATGCAGCTGCGCTTGCTGGTGAAGGCGGCGTTAATGGCAATGACAATGCTACCCGTGCCTGTCAGCTTTGACTGCAAGCTCAAGCATGTCAGCTTTGACTGCAAGCTCAAGCATGACCAAAAAATCCAAGCGACAATTCAACCAACAGGCAACGAGCAAACCATACCTTGATGCGGCTGCGCTTGCTGGTGTCCGCCGTGTTGATTGCGATGATATGTTGCTCAACACCTTCACGTACTACGCACACAAACTTGGCATCCAATTATGACCAACACGCAATGAGCAAGCCGTACCTTGATGCGGCTGCCCTTGCTGGTGAACGCAGCGTTGATGGCGATGACATGCTACTCGCCAATGTCAACTTTTGCTGCAATTGCTGCAAGTTTTTTAGCACTGTCTCCACAAAACCGGAATCCAATTGTAATAAACTGGCAATGGGCAGCCGTACCTAGATGCGGCTGCGCTTGCTGGTGAAGGCCATGTTGATAGCCATTGCGTGCTGGTCACCAAATTCACGTACTTATGCTTACAAATTTGGCACCCAATCACGATTTAATTGGCCGTACCTTGATGCGACTGCGCTTGCTGGTGAAGGCGGTGTTGATGGCGATGACGTGCTGCGGAATGATGTCGTCGCACGACTGCATCTGCGCGCCGCGCACGTCCTGCCCCGCCGCGTCGCGCACCACCAGCAGGCCTGCCTTGATAAGCGGGTACAGGTGGCGCGACAGCTCCGTCTCGCTGCGCGCAAGGGGCACGTTGAGGGGGGGTGGGTGGGGGGGGGGAGCGCAGTGACGTGGCCGTTTTGGAGACGCATGCGGGGTGGGGGACAGCGGAGTGACGTGGCAGGTTTGGAGACGCACGGCGATATAGCGGACACTGTCGGCTGTCTAATAGGAGCGGGTACAGGTTCTGTGACAGCTCCGTCTCGCGGCGCGCGAGGGCCACGTTGAGGGGGGGGGCAGCAAAGTACAGCGGCGGGTTTAGAGATGCATGCAATACAAATGGACACTGTCGGCAGTCAATAGGGTACAGGTGGCGAGACAGCTCCGTCTCGCTGCGCTCAAGGGGCACACTGAGGGGCGGGGGGGACAGCGGACGTTGAGGGGCGGGGGGGGGGGGGGGGACAGCGGACTGTCGTGGCAAGTTTAGAGAGGCATGCAATAAAAAATGGGCACTGTCAGAAGTCAATGGGAGCGGTTACAGTTTCCGTGACACCTCCGTCTCGCTGCGCGAGAGGGTTACGTTGAGGGGCAGGGAGGGGACAGCGCAGTGACGTGGCCGGTTTGAAGATGCATGTAATAAAACGGACACTGTCGGCGGTGAATAGGGTACCGGTTGTGTGACAGCTCCGTCTCGCTGCACGCAAGGGGCACATTGAAAGGCGGGGGGAGGGGGGGGGGGGGGGGCAGCGGAGCGACGTGGCGCGTTTAGAGACGCATTTAATAAAAACGGATACTGTCGGCGGTCCAATGAGTGCGGGTACAGGTTCTGTGCCAGCTCCGTCTTGCTGCAGGGGGGGGAGGGGGGAAGGGGGGGGGGTGACTCAGATGCGTGCGCCGAAGTGCATGCAAGTGTGCCTGCACAGCAATTCGTCGCCACGAGCGCAATGCTGCGCAGGCTCACCTGATGGCAACGCCCTTGGCTATGTCGGATACGCCTATCAGAATGTCTTCTTCACCTTTGGAAGTACACGCGGCGAATGCAGCGCCGTGCAGGCTCACCTGATGGCGATGCCCTTTGCGATATCCGAAACGCCAATCGCGTCGCGCGCATTGAACTGGTACAGCACGCCCATCTGGAAGGTGCTGCTGTAGACGCGGTACGGCTTGTCAAAGCAGCGCGCCGACATCTCGCCGTGTCCGAGGTGGTACAGCCACTCGAGCTTGCGCCGGCTGTGCACCTCGTTGTAGAACTCGAGGAACCTGCGGAGGGGAGGCGACAAGTCACATGTTACAGTTACTGCATGCTCTTTGCGATTGTTGAAGGTTGAAGTAGCTCAGAAGTGGTGAGTTGAACTGGTGAGTCAGAGTCAATGTCACAATCACCGTTACTGGATGCTCTGCGATTGATTCGTCGTGGTGAAGGTTGAAGTAGCTCAGAAGTTGTGAGTTGAAGTGGTAAGTCAACAGCAGCGCTCGTATTCGACTGTCAGAGCACGTGGGTGGAGTGCTGCACGACCGACGGCAGCATCGTGCTGCAAACTGCAAAATGTCACGCTACATACAGAGGCACTCTCGCGTGTGCCAGCTCCTTACTGTAAGACACAAAGAGCCCACACCTTGCGGCAATGGCCGACGGCGGATCCCAGGAGTGTCAGCCAGCACAGCACTCCGAAATTCTGATGTCCTACGCCGTGTCTGTTGGCAGAATACGCCAGTTAAAACCTACTCTGAAGACAAGGGGGGTGTAGGGTTATGTGATGCACTGCCATTCCGTCTCAAGGAGGGCACTACGCTGTGCCACGACCGCCCCCACATGCACTCCCCCGCCACGTCCGGCTACCTACAGAGGCGAATCACACCTGCAGCGGCGGCGAACCGCAGCAGCATCGGCCAGCCAACACTCAGGAGAATACACAAAAATTCATGAACATGCCGCCGGCACGCGCACGTCGGGCAGCCAGCACGCACCTCTGCACGTAGGTGTGTATCGGCGCGGGCGGCTGAAACGTCGAGTTGACGCTCTGCAGCGGCCAGCACCCCGCCGTGAGCACGAACGTGAACGCCTCAAAGCCGCTGCCGCTGCTGAGCACGGACGCGCCGCCGGCTGCGCTGCCGCTGCCGCCGTTTTCGAGCAGGCTGCGGCGCGACGGCGTGGCGCCCTGCAGTGCCGCGCGCGCGCCCTGCGGGTGCTGCCGCCGTTGCTGCACGGCGCACAATCGCGGCGGAGGGTTGGGGATTGCAGCGGGCGGATGAGGCGAGCCGGGCGTGGGCAGTTTTGTGTTGCAATGGTGGAGCTGGTGCACACGGTGATCTTGACCTCTCTCGTGTGCGTTATGCAAATGGGCACCACTTGCGCTGTTGAGCGCCAGGCAGGCATTGCCGCATCAGCGCTGCTGGTGGCGGTGCTGCCGCCACCCCCGCTGCTGCCGCTGCTGCTCCGCCACTCAGGCGTAGCCACATGGGCGGGGCCACTGCTGCTGCTGCTGCTGCAGAGAGCGCACGAGGACGGCAGGAATGCGGCGCAGTCGACAGCGCTGCGTGCAGCGCCGCCAGCCAGGCAATGTCTAGGAAGCGGTTTCATACACTCCAGGTATGTCTCGCCCTGCTCGGCAACGGCATCTTATGAACGTCCCCTTGTGGAACGTGCGTGGCCGGGACACATGCGCAAGTGTCTGCAAGCGCTGCGTCCATCAACTTCTACTTCAACACGGAGCATGACAGCGCCCGTGCAACATGCTCGCGCCCTCCCGCAACGACACTTCAGAACAAGGCCACGACGGTGACGCGTCCGTACCATGCAGTTACATCTCACTTATTGCAGCTCGCTACACCGCGCGCGCGTTTACCGGTGGTCCCCCTCACCACGCTCAGCAGCAGCGTCTCGCCCCGCACGCGGACGGCGGCGCGGCGCAGCACGCGCTCATACAACTTCAACACTCATCACGTCAACTTCCACCACCATGTGACCACGCCCCGCCGCCGACACCCCCTCTCACCATGTTCCGCGGGAGCGTGATGCCCCACGCAAAGCTCGCCGAGCCCGCATTCATCTTACTTCAATATGCCCTACTTCAACTCGAGCCACATGCACGACCGCGCGCTGAGCCCTCCCTCCCCTCACCATGCTCCGCAGCAGCGTCTTGCCCCGCGGTAAGCTTGCCGAGCACGCGTCTATCCAACTTCAACAAGTATAACTTTAACTTCAACTCGAGCCGACTGCAAAGCCGCGCGCTGAGCCCTCCCTTCCCTCACCATGCTCCGCAACAGCGTCTTGCCCCACGCGAAGCTCGGCAGCATGTTCGTCCTTGGGCTCACGCCCTTCGGCGAGAAGTACATGGGCGACTGCGGCGGCGACGCCCCCATGTCCCCCCCCCCCGCCCCCGCCGCCCCCGCAGGCCTCCCCCCCCCCCCCGTCCCAGGCCCCCCCCCTGTGGCAGCGAGCTGCGCCGCTGAGCCGCTGACGCTCATCTCCTCTAGCATGCGGCTGGCGCGCTCCTCGTCGTCGGTAAAGGTGAAGCACGTGCCGCCGCCGCCGCCGCTGCCGGGCCCGAAGCCCTGCGCGCTCAGCAGCGCCTGCTGGAGCTGCCGGTTGCGGGCCTGCAGGGGGGAGGGGGGCGGGGGGGGGGGGGGGGGGGGTGTTTGGTGTGAAGCGAGGTTTGCGGTGACTGCGATGGTGGGGGGGGGGCCTTTTGACGACAGCGGTTGCCTTCAACCGTCAGTCAGCAGCGATCTGAGAGGGATGACTACAGCAGTGCTGGCGGGGATGCGTGCCCCACGCAGCATGCGCCTCCCTCACCAACCTCACTGATGGCTAGGGTCAGGGTTAGGTTTAGGTGACTCTCGGGCCTCCACGCAGCTGACCCTGAGCGTAGCTGCAGTCACTCCACGACATACGGCAATAACCGCGTAGCCCGTGTGCAGGCCGCATTCGTACCTGTGATACCAACGTAGCTCCAGCTTCTCTACATAGCGAACAACGGCGCGTGATACTACATCAGCAGCCCTCCAAAGCTTGCAAGCAGGTCGCGGCTGAACGTCTGAAACCTACAAGCCCTTAGGGTTAGGGTTAGGGTGACCACTCCACACAGCAAACCGTAGGTAAATATACACGCACCCCTATACACATGTCGCAACACAGAGAGCTGTTGCCCACTACCCTGTTGCTCCACACCGGCAAGGATGGACATTAAGGTGACCTATGCAACAGGAACCCCGACGCGAGTCGTGTGCTGTCAGAAGTGAATGTGCTGTAGTCTCGTCTACCGACAAGTGTAACTGCCGTAACCGTCAAGCGTGCAAACAGCAATGAGCATGTAACTGCCATATGCTCCAACAACATACGTACATACCCCCAGGCACTCCACATGGCCCGTGTGCAGGTTACGGCTGAGCGTCTGACACCTGCACATCTAGCCGCTCCATGTAAGCACAGCATAGGGCGAGCATAGGTCGGTTTGTAATTGCAGTCACTCCACAGCGTGTGTAGCACACCAAGTACCCGATGTACCTACAGCCGTGCAGGCCCCGGCTGAGTGTCACATACCCACAAGCCCCTGACCACACCTCACAGCAAGTCGTAGATAGGTATACAAGTATCCCTATGCATACATACATACCTCCAGCCACTCCACGTAGCCCGTGTGCAGGTCGCGGCTGAGCGGTTTGTCGACGAACATACGCTGCAGCAAAACCGCAGGTATGTATTCAAATACCCCTATACATACATGCATACATACATACATACCTCCAGCCACTCCATGTAGCCCGTGTGCAGGTCGCGGCTGAGCGTCTTGTCGACGAACATTCGCTGCAGCTTGGACGTGAACTCGAAGCCGCTGATGCGGCGCATGTTGTCCAGCATGCGCTCCTCTGCGTCGTTGCTCACGCTCGTCAGCTGAATGATGCGCTTGCTCAGCAGCTTGGCGTAGTACTTGTGGAACACGTCCTGCGCAGCGTTTGGGGGATTAGAATAAGGGTTTAGGGTTAGGGATCAGGGTTATGGTTTAAAATTAGAGTGTAGGGTTATCTAGCGTCAGGGGCTGGATGATGCGCTTGCTCAGCAGTTTGGCGTAGTACTTGTGGATCACGTCCTGTGCAGCGTTCGGAGGTTCAGAATCAGGACCTTAGGTGAGGGTCAAGGGGTACGGTTTAGGCCAACGGTTTAGGATTAGAATCAGCTGGATGATGCGCTTGCTCAGCAGCTTGGCGTAGCACTTGTGGAACACATCCCATGTACTCCCGGAATTCATAAATTAGGTTGTACAGCTAGGGTCAGGACGACGCACCTTGTCCGCAATGTACGCAAAGCCGACGCGGTCGAGCGCCTCGCTGAGCACACGCTAACCCTACGTAGCACTGTGTAACCACGACCCTGGGCCCACTGCCGACGCGACAACGACACGCGAGCACGAAACCGACAGACAGACAGCATACCCACCCACCCGCCTTGTCCGCGATGTACGCAAAGAGGAAGCCGACGCGGTCCAGCGCCTTGCGGCGCGTGCTCCGAAACACGTAACACTGTTTAATCACAACCCACACAAGCAACACATCGCTGGCACCGACAGACACAACACCCACACACACACACCTTGTCGGCGATGTACGCAAAGAGGAAGCCGACGCGGTCGAGCGCCTCGCGACGCGCGTCCTCCTCGATGCGCGACTCGCGGAACGAGCGGTCCAGGAGGCAGTGCGCGTGGCGCGCGAGCCACTCGGGCGCGCTGGGCATGGCGTTGACAAACGCCTTGCACGCCTCGTCGAGCACGCCGCGGAACGCTGCGGCGTTCATGAAGGACTCCCCGACGAGGCCGCGGTAGTGCTGGTAGACGCGCAGCATCTGGGGAGGGGCGGGGGGGGGGCGCGTGGGGGGGCAAAGGAGGAAGCGTCAGAACGCCGCGGTGGTGGTGGCACACACGCAGCAACTGGGGGGGACTGGGGGGGGGGGGGGGGGTTGAAGGGGGGAATGTGGGTTTTGACGCCCAGGGTGCGAGAGAGCGCAGCTGGTTTTGATGTGATATTCGATCGAGGGCTGGTGATGTCGACACTAAAACGATGGAAAGGAAAGTCGTCCCCTCAAAGCGCCTCACCCTGCACGCATGGGCGGTGCTGATGCGTGAGCAACGGAGCGCACGCCACCTGATGCGCGCGCCAAAAGTTTTCCATCAATATGAATCCATGCATCCATCACGACTATTTTCATGCCAGCTCGCGACCGCCGCCGCGGCCCCTCCGCACAGCAGCGCTCCACACAACAAACATCACCTGAGCAGTGCTGGCGCCTCTCTGATGAATTCACGCATCGCGATGGATGAACTCATACAGCACGCAGCCACCGCAGCGCATTACACAAATCACATCGCCTGAGCACTGCAGTCGCCGCCGCAACCCCTCCACACCGCAGCCCTCCACACAAACACACATCGCCTCAGCGCTGCTGCTGCTGCCTCTTACCGCCGCCACCACCTCATCCGACGTCGCCGCCGTCGGCTTGCCCTCCGCAGCGGCGCCGCCGCCGCCCATGGCGCTGGCGTCGTCGCCGTTGTCGCCGTCGCCGCCGCCGCCCGCCGCCGCCGCCGCCGCCGCCACCGTCGCCTGCGCGTCGCGGACGGCGAGCAGGCCCTGCGCGCGAATGTGCTCCTGCACGACGTGCTGCAGCGCCGCCATGCTGGGGTTGTCGATGAGGACGAGGGGGCCGCCGCCCGCGAGGACGCCCGCGCCTGCGGAATAGGGGAGAGAGGGGGGGGGGGGGGGGTAAGTGTCAGGAATGAAATGAGGATAGAGGTTAAGAAAGGGGAGGGGAGGGGGGGGGGGGGGGGTGTTAGGAATGCAATGAGGTTAGAAGTCAGAAGCGCGGGGGGGGAGGGGGGGGAAGTGCCAATCGCTGTGAGCTCGACGGGCCGTGTGGTGGGGTGCGGCTTTGCCGGGCCTCTGCCCTGGTAGCGGCGCTGTGCAAGGCTAAGAACCGCCAGCAGCGGTACCGCCGCCCCCCCCCCTGCGCCTGCAGTAGAGCAGACGACGAAAGAGAGCCGATTATCCGTTGTTGAGAGGTCGACGCAGCGTGTGATGGCGCGGTACGGCAAGCGAGGACGAGCGAGCTATGAAAAGTGCGAAACGCCGTGAGCTTGACAGAGCGTTCAAGTGCGCCAGAGGTGCTGCTTCACTGTTGAAACATCCTGCCGAGGTTGCGGAGCGGGAAGTGGCACTGAGCAATACTGAGCACTGCGAGCACGCGCGCGGTGGCGGCAAGTCACCTCTGCCAGTTGCACGAGCTGGCAATCCGTGCGCCTCAACCAGAAAAACAACCTCAATAACCTCTAAAGCAAGACACAACGCCATAGCTGGAGTACATGCTAGACTTGTAGTTGAAGTCAAGTTACAATTTGTCACCAAGGGTCGAAGTTGACATAGGGTTTGAACAACAAAAGCTGAGGCGTGGAGCGGCAAGGCGGCGGCGCGCACGTACCTGTGCCGATGCCCCCGGGGGGCGCGCCGGGATTGCCGGGGGACGGGCGCGGCTGAGCCGTGCCGATGCCTATGCCGCTGCTCATGCCTGCGCGCGAGCGACGCGGCGCGCAGCACACACACAAACAGCAGTGGGCACGCGTCAGCCGCAGTCTTAGCGTCGCTGCGCGGCGGCGGCGGACGCGAGCGAGACAGCGCGCAAGGCCGCGCGAGAGACGGCGCCGTGGGCCGCTCCGCGCAAGCCCGCAGCGCCGCTCGCAACGGGTGACCTGCGGCGTGGGACCTGTGAGGCGCGCATATGCACGCGGTCGCTGCTGCCGCGCGCGGCGCACGAGGGTGTCGCTGCAACCGCTCCTGAACGGAGCTCCGCCCCGTGCGCTGCGCCGCCGTGGCCCCCGCGCCATCGTCCCCCGCATGCCAGGCGGGCGTGCGCATGGGCTGCAGGTGAGCGCGGAGGGTGGATCGCATGCGCAGCAGCGCATTGCAGCGCAGCGCCAGCCAGCAACAGCGCGCCGTCAGCTCCATCTCCTGAGCGGTGCCCCATGAGCACATGCTCTATACAACACGCGCCGCGCCTGCGTGTGCCCCCGCATACCCCCCCCCCCCCCCCCCCCCCCCCCTCGCGCCATACAAGTAGCAACTGCGGCTGCGGCCGTGAGGCACGCCCCTGCTGCGCAGGCGCGTCAGCGGCAGCGACTGTGACAGCGGTGGCACGCCGCTGCGCAAGGGCGTCAGCGGCAGCGCCTGTAACCGTGGCGGCGCGGCGGCGGCGCACGTGAAAAGAGCACGAGGACACGGGGTTGCGACGAGGAGAGGGGGAGGGGGGGTATATATGTAGGGTACGCACCTGGCGTCTCGGCGTCGTCGTCCAGGTACGAGATGAGCGTGTAGAGGCGCCTCAGGTCGTCGCGCTGCTCCGGGACAGCGCTCAGCATGCGCTTGGCCTCCTCCACCAGCCGCTCCGAGTGCTGCCCTATCAGCGCCACCTGGAGGGGGGGGGGTGAGGGGGGGCAGATGTGAGGGCGCTGGTGCGACACCGTTCTGCATCGAGCGTCGTGCAGGCTGCAAGGTTTTACTTACTACTAGGAGCTTGGCATGCTCACGTACGTGGCGTTGCTTGTGAGCTGGCGGAGGGCGCCAGCCTTGGAGCTCGCTGCAACTAGCTCCATCGCGCGCATCACGCATCCTCACTCACACGCCCAGGACGAACAACGCGAGCAGGTGGTGCGCAAATCGGGTGCTGCGGGTCCTGCGAGCACCAGCAAAGCGCGCGCGTGCATGCGCACACGCACCTGCGCGGAGATGAGGATGCGGCGCGCCGTGAGCGGCCCGAACGCGCACGCGCAGCGCCCGCCCTCCGCCGCCAGGAACCCCTCCACGGCGCGCAGGTACGCCGCGACGGGCGCCGCCGCCAGCAGCGCCGTGCCACGCCGCGCAAAGTAGCGCTTCGCGTCCGCGACGAGGTGGTCCTCGAGCTCGCGCTGGAAGAGCGCGGAGCGGTCGCGGCGCTCCATGCCGAGGGCCTCGTACGTGGCGAGGACGCCGCGCACGGCGCCGCCGTCGTCGAGCGACGGCGCGTCGCGCTCGCGCGCCGCGTTGAGCACCGCCATGATGTGGTTGCGCAGCTTGACCTGGCGCGCGGGGGGTTGGGGGGGGGGTTGGGGATAAGGGGGGGGGGGGGGGGGGTTGAGCATTGCTGAACTACGCGGAGCTGCAGACAGCGACCAGGACTTGAAAGAGGCCTGCTGGGGGGAGTGAAAACGAACACGGCGCTGTCGTCGTCGAGCGCGGGCGCGTCGCTGAGCACCGCCATGACGTGGTTGCGCAGCTTGACCTGCGCGGGTGGTGGTGTGGGGGGGGGGGGGGGGGAGCATTGGGGACACTGCGGTGCGATGTGTCGAATGGCACAACGTGCTTATACACCGCCCTGCTGTTGCACCAGCGGCAGCTGCTCAACCAGTGTCCTGCCGTGCCGGCAACCCGTGCCCTGCTGCGCATGCATCACAGCCCCGTCACAGCGCCAGCGCCGCATCACAGGCGCAGTGACACACAACGGCAGCTCCGCTTCTGACCGCCGCCGGCAGTTGCCACTATGACTCACTCAGTTACTTGCTTACTTGCAGCAATGCGATTCTCAAGGGCGTGTGCACGCGCCTCGGGGCACTCACATACCGCACCCCTACCCCACCACCCGCGCCATCTCGTATACCGCGGAAACGCAGCATGGCGCAACAACACCCCGGTACACGCGACGCACCGTGAGGCTCTCAAACGCGCGGACCTTCCACGCCGCAAACGCCATCTCATGCGCACGGCACCGCGCGGCACTGCTAAGCCATGCACCGTCCATCAAAACACATGCAGACAGACATGCAGCGCGCGCGCGCGAAACACGCACCTCGAGGCTCTCAAACGCGAGCTCCTTCCACACCACTAGCGCCATCTTGTACACACGACGCCGTGCAGCAGTGCTCAGTCACGCATATTCTTGCAAAGAGACGTACAGCGCGCTCGTGACCACGCACCTTGAGGCTCTCGAACGCGAGCTCCTTCCACACCACGAGCGCCATCTCGTACACCGTGTACACGCCGTCCTGCGGCGAGCGCCCCGTCTCGCAGTGGTTCGTCGCGACCCAGTGGCGGTCGAGGTACGAGAAGATGTCCGCGGCGTAGCCCATGCCGGTGGCGTAGTTGTCAAAGGCGCCGCGGTAGCGCGCGAGCAGGTCCAGCGAGCAGTGCGCCGTGCACGCCTCGTAGGCGAGCAGGCCCTGCAGGACGCCGTCCACGTAGTCCTCCAGCACCTCCTTGAGCTTGAAGTAGAGCTTGCCGGGCTGCGCGTCCATGGGCTTGGTGCACAGCTTTGGAGGGGGGCGGGGGGGGGGAGGGGGAGCGGTGGGTTGAGGTTAGGTTGCGCGGTGTGTTCTTGAAGGGGGGGGGGGGAGGCTATGCGCTTCAGCACAAGCGGATGCCGGGGGTGGCGTGCTCTGGCAATAGCAGACAGTGTGAGAGAGAGAGAGGTGAGGGAAGGGGGTCTCACCTTGTACACGCCCGTGTAGAGAGTCATCCAGAGGTCATTGGGGAAGTTCTTGTTGGGGAAGTCCATGAGAATGGTCAGCAGGGACGACTCCAGCAGCCTGCGCAGCGATGGTCGCAGAAGCGGGCAGTTGCGGAGAAAACATCAGTTGAATTTTTATGGGGAAATTGCACAGGTGCTCAGGGCTATATATCAGGGGGTGCTATCTGTCAACTAGTGAGTGCGACGGGAGCGGCGGCATGGCGCGGGCGAAGCCTGCCTCACAAGCAGTTATGCGAGCAGGAAGAGACAGGTTTGGCATCAGCAAGACTTGAAGCTAGCAAATCACCCTTGCCCATTGTTCAGCCGACTGAGGTTCTGCGATGCTTACCCCCATGTTTCGTCGAAGTCTATGGGCTCTGGAGACAGCAGCGACATGCCCCCCTGGTGGCCGAATGGTGCCCGTGCCACCTGAATAGTGCCCGACTGGCGCTACTGCGCTGCGTGGGGCAAGGCTGCTGTTTTCTAGCAGGACAGTGCACCGGTCGTCGGGTGCTGGGTTTCACTGCAGAACCCTCTGTGCGTTTTGCCTTGTCCGTGCTGTTTGCGCTGTGAGCCTGGCCTGTCGCACTAGGAGAGATCCGAGGCTGCTGGCTTGATACCAGGACAAGTAAAGCTAGGTAGCAGCTGGCGAGCTCTGTGTGTATAACCCTCAGCTCAGCAGAAGCTGCACGTTACTACTCGCATTTAAAAAGTTCACCAGCTGTTGGCAGGTTCAGGAAGTTGACATTCATCGAGAGCGTGCGTAGCGCGACGGCAGTAAAGGCGCGGGCGCTGGCGAGCAAAATTTTTATGCCTGGCCACAGCAGCACCTGATTGGTACTGCAGCGATCCTTGCATCGATCAGTTTGACTCGAGTTTGAAGTTGGTGTTGAAGACCGCGATGGCGCATGGAGACCGCCTCGCTGCAGCTCAAAAAGCCTACGAGGATGCTAGAGATCTCATCGTGCTGCTGCAGCAGCACCGTGACCGCCTGCAGGAGCTGCTGAAAGGTGAGCCTGCAAGGATCCATTGTCTGATTTAAAGATGTGTGTACGAATCACAGTCACGTTTATCATCATGTATGTGGATGTGAATTCACCAGATGACTTCGTGTATTGCGGTGTATGCAGCTGATGGCGCCAAGCTGGCCAAGGCGACAAAGGCACACAACCGCAAGCGGAAGGCGGTAAACGAACTTCGACGCGAGCCTGGTAAGCGCTGCCTCATCATTTCTCAGGCTAGCAGGCACAGTCTATATACGTTTTCGAGTAATGAGTGACAAGGCTTGTAAGCAGTATTTTTGACGGGGTGTTCTGAAGCAACCATAGATGAGCTATTCTGTGATTTGCTGATCATGACGGGTGCACTCGGGGCCGCATGGCAGGTCTGTTAGCGACTGCCTCTGGCTTGTGTGGTTATCAAACCTTTCTGCAGGCGGGCTCCGACGTGATGATCCATTTTCAGCAGCTACCGTCATCTCGACTAGTCAGACGTGGCACTACAGTACACCACATCTGTGTCGATGTACACTGGTCGCACTCGACCGCAGACCAGTTGAGGCATGAGGGTCTTGTTTGTGCATCTCTGAAATGTATGAGGGCTTTCCCCTTGGCATCTTGCATATTTCACCCACAACCAATAAACAACAGCAGCACAAGCACGCCCATGCCATCCGCTCTGCCTTTGCCGGTTCGCTTGCAGCTGCGGCGGCAGAGGATGGCAGTGGTACAGCGCCGCCACAGGCAAGTCATTCGTCGCGCACGCTGCTGCACCACCACTCCTGCCGCGCATGCACGCGTAGGCATCAGCTGAATGAGCTGACCCACATCTGGTTTACAACAACAGCACGGGGGGGGGGGAAGCCTGGCATCATGACGCGCCTGCTTAGAGCCTGTCACTCACGGCTACCAACTGCTATGTATGCGTACATACATACACTCAGCCTGCCCTGCACCGCTCTGTGGTGATAACAGCGCCTGTACTGGGAATGCAGCGTGCGCTCGGCGATGCAGCTTGAATGGCGTATGGTTATACAAGTGGTCGGTGTCTGCAAAGCCGCTTGTGATTGAGTTTTGTTGTGTACTGCGCTCAAAAGGCGTGCCAGTCAGCAGCAGCCGCGATGACGCCCCGCCTTCGCAGCAGTATGACAAGCGTGTCTTCAGCAGCTCTCGGCGCAGCTCTCCAAAGTATTGAATTACCTCTCTAATTCCAGCTGTTGCGGTCTTCATGTCAATGAACTGATGAGCTCATAATCACACTTCATCTTTCCTTGCAGGCCGGCGCGGAGACCCGTGCTTCCGCGCCGGCTCGGGACATCGCTGCTGAGCAGAGCGATGCCACACGCGCTGCGCGGGGCACAACGTGCGCTGCGACAGCGACGGAGTCTGGTCCTACGCACGCCGCCACAGCCGCAAGCGAAAACGGTGGCAGCGGCATCGGCGGCGATGCTGCCGGAGCAGGCGCGCTCGCCGGCAGCGGCGGCGGCGGCGGCGACAGCGGCGTTCTCAACGAGAAGCTGCCGTGGGCGCTGGAGTTCGAAGGCGTGCTGGTGGTGGCACGCGACGCGCGGACGGTGGGCGCGCTGGCGGAGGCGCAGCGGCGGTGCGCAGTAGCGCGCGCGCAGCAGCGGCGCGTGCCCGAGGTGAGAGTTGAAGTTGGGTGACGCTCCGCTGCGCTGCAGCACGGCTCAGTTGTGCGCCCCCTTGTCGCGCGCACGCGGCTGCGGCGCGTGCTTGAGGTGAGGGTCGAAGGGTTGGGTGACACTCCGCTGCACTGCGGCACGGCTCAGTTAAGCGGTTTCCGCGCTCGCGCGCGCGCGCGCAGCGGCGCGGCGTGTGGGAGGTGAGGGTTGAGGTTGGGTGAGCGTTGCGCTGCGCTGGGGGTAAGGGCGTGGCCGTGCGTGTTGCAGCTGCAATGCGGACGGACTGTTCTGCGCGACGGAGCACGGAAGGGGGAGCACGGGGCAGGGAAGCGTGGCACGTCGCCGAGCTTGGCGAGCAGAGAGCAGAACGAATGCGGCGGGGCGCGCGTGTGAGGAATTTAAGTGCAAGCAGGAGACGGCTGTGAAGCCCGCACTTTACGCTGTTGTGGCAAGCACGCGCGCACCAGCGGATTGTACAAAGTGCGCGGCCCTCTCCCTATTGTTGCAATCGCATGCGCTGGAGACAGCCTGCAGAGTCCGGTTCTCGTGACACTGCGTGTCAAGTGCCACTCAAGTCAGAGTGTGTCGAGTATACAGCTATGCAGACTGTGAAAACCTGCCCGAGGCGCATACCGAGTTCGAACCGCATTTTTTACTTCAACTTTGATACCCCCCGCCCCCCTCCTTCCATCCCCCCCGTACAGGAGGTGCCACGCGGCTGGGCATGGCTGGAGCCGGCGGGCGTCCTGGCGCAGGGCTGGCTTGACATTGGCGGCGTTGGCGGCGGACCCGCCGACGCGCTGCCGCTGGCGCAGCTGGCGCCGCTGCTGGGGGGGGCTGCGGCTGCCGCAGCTGGCGCCGCCGCCGCCGCGGAGGGCGTGAGTGGCGCAGGTGAGGGTGCACGTCCGCAGCGCGCCCTGCGCCGAATGCCGTGCTTGTGAGCGCAGCTTTCACATTAGTTATGGTGAATCCATTGAATCAGCTCACTCTTCTGCTATAGCACTTAGAAGTGATGGACTGGCTGATTGCAGGCGGACAGAATCCTTGCGCAGTTGCGTCGCGGCTCCAGCGGCGCCGGCAGCGGCAGCGACGCCGCACACCCCGTGCTCGCCTCATCGCTTGCGGCCCGTGCTACTGGGCCATTGTGTGTCCAATTTCGGCCGGCTTCATGCGGCGACGCTGCCGCTTGCCTGCCTTGCCTGTCCAAATGTCCACCTCGCCTCAAGGCACGATGCTGCGGCAGGGCTCCTGCTGCATGCTCGTGAGTGCCGTGCCCTTGCGTCGCTCGTTACGCAGCGGGCCTTGGGTGCCGACATTGCCGCTGCACATGCTGCAGGATGGCGTGGACTTGCCACGGCGCTTCGTCATGCGCACCTCGAATTTAGCCCACGGTAACGGCGTTTACGGGTAGGTTTGAGTGATTCACGCTACGAGTTTCTGTAGGCCAACAAGCCAGCATCACAAGCAAGTGCGCTCGTCTCACCCCAATTTCCGCTGCGCATGTCTACCTGCCGTGCAACACGCGCTACGCGTCGCCCATGCAGGATCCCCGCCGCCCGAGCCGCGCTGCAACAAGCGCAGGAAGGGCGGCGCCGCTGCCGCCGCCATCGACCCTATGGCCATCCTCTGCCCCTTCGAGCTGGACGGCGTGTGCAACGACCCGGGCTGCGCATACCAGCACCTCGCACGGCGCAGCTTCCGTCCGGAAGCCGCAGCAGCGGCGGCGGCGGCGGCAGCGGCGGCGGCGGCAGCGGCGGCGAAAGCGGGGCGCGGGGGCGCGAGCGCCGCAGCCGCGGGCGGTGGCGGCAGCGGCAGCGGCGGCGGCGGCAGCGGGATGCGCTTCCTGCACATCCCGCTGCGCAAGTATGGCCTCATGGCGCCGCGGAATATGGAGGGAGCGTCTCTGCCCGCGCTGGCCAAGCGGACTCCCGGGGGTCCCGGTAAACGGGGGCTAGCGGCGCCGGCTGCCGTGCAGGACGATGCGGCACCCGCCGCCGAGCCCCGTCCGCCTGCCCCCGAGCCTGCTGCAGGAACGGAGCCGGGGGGTGGCGGCGACGGCGGCGGCAGCAGCACCGGCGACGTCGACGGCGTTGCTGGCGGCGACAGCGGCGGCGGCGGCGGCGGCGCTGGCGGCGGCGTTGGCGACGGCGACGGCGGCGGCGGCGGCGGCGGCGGCAGCGTTGCTCGCGCTGGTGGTGGCAGCGCTGGCGGCGGCAACGGCGGCGACGGCAATGATGGCGATGCCGACGGCAGCGACGGCGGCGGCGGCGATGGCGGTGGCGGCGGCAGCGGCAGCGACGGCGGCGGTGGTGGCAATGACGGCGACGGCGGCGACCACGCCTCACCCGCAGAGCTCTCCGCCCGCCTGGCGAGCCGCCAGGCTGCGGCGCTCGCCACCGCCGCCGATGAGGACAACGGCGGCGACGATGGCGGCGACGACGGCGGCGACATGGACAGCGGCGCGGACGCATTCGTGTCGTACGGCATCGACAACCACGGCCCCGTGGAGGCGCGCGTGAAGCGCTGGCTCGCGCGCTTCACCTTTACGGCGGGCGCCCTGTTTGCGCGCCGCGCGGCCGAACGTGAGCACCTTTCACATGTTGCAGCTCGGCCTGAGATGCACGCTTGCGTACGGGACGTTTTGTGGATTGAATGCGCGCGCGCCCGTGTGTTTGCGCCACGGGCGCGGGTTGAGGTAGGGACGCTGCGTTGCGTGCTGAGCGCTGGTGGCGGTTGCCGGCGCGGCGCGCAGCACCGGCCGCATGCGCAACATATTTGTGTGATGATTCGGTCGATCCGCATATACTGCAGACCATGCAGGTGCGAGGCAAACGAGGATTGCCATGGGCCGGCACGAGCAACGTGCGGCTGTGGTGTGTAAAGTATGAGCGCAGGCTCAGGGTCATAGGCAGGGTCGTACTGCAACGGATGCTGCGCGAGCCATTGTCTGAGTGGCGCAGCGTGTTGCATGCGGTATGGCAGGGAGCCCTATGGCGTGTTGCGGGGGGGCTGTGTGGATTAGAGACAAGGGGGTCGGTTAACGTGGGTTAGGTTCAGTTTCAGGGGTCAGGGCTGGTAACTCTAGAGCCGCACCCACAACGATGTCACGCTGCAGCACCGTCAGCAGACACCACGAGGGCGTGCAGCCACGCACATTCGGCAGATGGAGCGCAGCGTTGATGCTTTTTCCAGCTCGTATTGCACCTCGACGCGCCGCCTGCGCCGCGACTGCCCCTGCGTGCACCCGCAGGCGCTCAGCCAAGCGCGCCGTCGCCGCCGCCTGCACATTGTGCAGCGCTGTACAGAATCCCTCATGGTCGCCTCCTGAACCGCCTGTAAGAGTCGCGCAACCATCGTGGCGCCGCACGCGCGCCGCCGCCTGCCCCCCCCCCCCCCCGCCTCCCCCGCGCAGCCCTCTACAAGATCGGCATGAAGAACAAGGCCTACCACGACGCCCTCCGCCCCTGGCGCCACGCCGAAAAGGCGCCCGGCCTGCGCGGCGAGGAGCGCGCCGCGCTGCGCGCCTACCTCACCACCACCGCCGCCGGCGCCGTCGACACAGAGGCGTGGCTGCTGCTGGCGCTGCACGACCTGCGCCCCGCGGCGGCGGCGGCGACGGCGGCGGCGGCGAAGGCGGCGGCGAGGGCGGCGGGCAGCGGGCCGGCGGCCGCGAAGGCGGCGGCGGCGGCGGCGGGCGCTGCGGAGCCGGCGGCGCTGGCGCTGCTGGAGGCGGCGCACAAGGCGCTGACGGCCAAATTGCCGGCGCTGCCGGACCCGATGGTGAGCGCTGCTGCCACCAGGGCGGGCAGGCGAATTGTTCTTGTGGTATGCGTGATGCTGCGAATGCGAGGGGTTTCTGTGAGGGCGGGGGGGGGGGGGGGGGGGTAATATATATAAAGGCATGCGTGCATCAGTGGTTCTGCGGAGGGAGGACGCGAGCGCTGGCGTCGGCAGCAGCATCACTTTGAGCGCTGGTGGAAGCCGCCATGCGGTGCTGACGGCGCGGAGGGGCGGTGCTGGGACCAGCCGAGGCAGCACAGCAGGCTGCGCGCATACCCCCCCAAAATGCCCCCTTCCAACCCCCCCTTCCCCTCCTCCTCACCTCACTCACGCGCTCCCCAGGTGGCGCGCGTCCGCCGGACGCTGCTTCGCATACCCCCATGCTTCCCCCTTCCAACCCCCCCCCCCCCCCCCCCCCCTTCCCCTCCCCAGGTCGCCCGCATCCTCAGGACCCTGTCGCAGCCGCTCAAGCTCGCCGCCAACTGGCGCTCTGAGGCGCTCTGGCTCACATACCTGGGCTTCGCGCGGCGCGGCCTGACGGTGCAGCAGCAGTGCGAGATGACGTATCAGGTAGCGCGTACGGGGCCCGCGACGCAGTCGCTGCGCGCGGCGTGCGGCGGTGGCGCCGCGGAGCTGCCGGGCGCTGACGGCGGCAGCCAGCCCCTGCAGGTGCGGATGATGTGTCAACCAACGCTCAGTAGGGGGAAGGGGTGCAGTGTGTATCAGAAGCTGCTGATTCGCTGGCATTTTGGGCGGAGCTGCCGGGCGCCGACGGCGGCGGCCAGCCGCTGCAGGTGCGTGTCTTAGGGTTAGGATTGGGTGAAAGATGTGCTCGTGCTCAGCAGGGGGAAGGGGGGCAGTTTGTTGTTGTACAAGCTGCTGATTTGCTGCCTTGATTTGTGCGGAGCATGGGAGGGGGGGGGGGGGCACTAGCGAGTGGCGGCGGCAGCACTGCACCGCCGCGGGAGCGCATGGTGGAGCTGAGGAGCGCAGCGTCGGCGGGAGACAGCAAACTGATCACGCTGAATTGCGCAGTTTCGTCGGACGTGCAAGATGAGTGCCAGCGATCGTGTGACTGCCGCAGGCGAGGTGCGAGGAATGAATGGATTCATAAATGAATGACAGGCGCCTCAGCAGGCAAACCCCCCGGCTCTCACCAGCGCGTTGCGCTCATGCGCCCCCCCCCATGCACCGTCGGACAAACCGCCGCGGCTGTGAATGAATGAATCCATGAATGAATGACGGGCGTCACGCACGCTTTCGGCTCTCACCCGCGCACTGCTGCGGTTGTGCACGGCCCCCATGCACCATAGAAATGTCACGGCTGCGAATGCGTGAGACACGTCAAGCAAGCACATCCGGCTCTCACCGCGCGCTGCGCTCGTGCGTGCGCCGTCGCAGCAGCGCATTGTGGCCGTAATCGTCAAGCGCGTAGACAAGCCCCCATGCACCTCCGGAACTCGTTGCGACGATGAATGCATGCGTTGTGCAATGAATAACAGGCGTTAAGCAAACATCCGTCTCTCACCCGCGCACTGCTGCCCTCGTTCGTGCGCCGTCGTAACAGGGCGTCGTGGCCGTGAACGCCGAGCGCGTGGGCAGGTTGCGCCAGCAGCTGAGCGCTGACGCGCTGCCGCCCGCGGCGCGCGCGCCCGTCGTGGAGGAGGCGGTGCAGCTGACGCTCCACAGCGCGCAGGCCTTGGTACGTACTTTGATGTGTGAATATCTGCAATGCCTCTGGGCAGTACTGTAATCTTGTGTTGTGGGTTAGGGTTAGCCCTAACCCTAACCCTAACCCTAACCCAAAGCTGAGAACGGTCAGAAGCGGTTGAGAATTTCTCGTGCCATGCTTCGCTGCCGCCATCGTGCTCCGCAGTGGCGCTGTTCAGCCGCGTGTTACTGGTGGCACTTCGATCACCAGCTGGCAATGAGGAGGCTTGGCTAGCGGCGATAACCTTCTTTGAAACCACTCTTGCAGTGTCTTGCGACGCAATTTGCGTCCTTGTCCTGTTGCCTTGACAGCACTGAGGCCAAGGCCGCAAGCTTTGGGGCCACAAAGTTGGCCGTGCGTCTCTTGTCGCCATTGCGGCGCGCATGCCTTGTGTCCAGCGTCAGCACTAAGGCCACGTCCCTGTGCGCGGCGCCCACGCGCGCAGCGCAGTCGAGCACTGTTGCCTCGCCTTTTCTACATACCTACCTTCATGTAAACGAATCAAGAGATTGTACCTGCTTTAATACCTGCCCGCGCACCAACCTCCTCTGCCCACGGTCCGCACGCACTCCCCCCCCCGCCCACTGCTGCACCGCGCTGCGCCGATTCCGCAGGCCGAGGCCGGCCACCTGAGCGATGCCCTCGCAGGACTGCTGGGGGCCCTCGGCCGCGCCGACCTCGCGCCGCCCAACCCCTTCCGCGCCGCCGCTGCTGCTGGGCGCGCCGCCGCCGCCGCGCTGCCGCTGACGCCGCCCGTCCGCGCGCTGCTGTGGCTGGCGGCGGCGCACCTGCTGGCGTTCGGCGCGTTTCCGGACGCGGCGGCGGCGCTGGCGCGCGACGCGGCGCTGCTGCCGTGCGGCGGCGGCGGCGCGGCAGCGGCGGCGCCGCCGCCGTCCGCGCACCTGCTGATGTGGTCGCCGGAGTCGCTGAGGTGAGCGAGCGCCGCCGCGGCGCTAGCTAGGGCTGGGGTTTGGGGTTGGGGTGTGAGCAGTACAGGGAGGGCGATGTGCGGCGGCGCGCATATGGCGCTGCGCTGCGGAGCACTGATGACAGTGAAGGGGCGCGCTGCCATGTGTGGTGCACGACGAGGGCGGCTGCGTCAGACTAAATGCTCTCGTGCGCAGCACCCATATGCGCCGCGCTCGCTCCAGCGTGGGCAGGGGTCTTTCACGGGTTAGGTTTGGGCTAGCCCTCACCCTAACCCGGTAACCCGTTGGTGTGTGATGCTATGGGCAGCGTGCCTGTGCCGTCGCTGTTGCTGCCACCCATGCGAGATCTTCGCCGTCAGCGGACACGCTCGACATTAGCACGGGAGGCGCGGCGTAGACGTACCATCGTGGCGCCCCTACACTAGAAGTGACAAGCACGCGCCTCAGGCGCTTCCTGCTGCGCTGCGCCTTGTCCTGCATTAAACATTATCAGAGCCATCAGCTGCCAGTCGCACCTGCAGCCCCCGCACTTTTGCCTCATGCGCCACCACTCCCGCTGTCAGGGAGTGACCAATTATTTGCATCTGAGCCTGAGAAGCCACTTGTTTGTCATTCCTGCCGCCTGCGCGCGCATCGCAGCGGCGGCGCGGCGGCGGCGCGGCTGCGCGGCGACAGCGTGCTGCGGCGGCACCTCTGCGCTGTGCTGGCGGCGGCGGACTCGGACGTACGCGCGACGGCGATGCAGGTGAGGGCGCGCTGCTGCTGCCGCATCTGCTGCTGCCGCTGCGGCGGCGGTGGCGCGAGTGGTGCCGCTGCTGCCGCCGCGGCGGGGCTTGCGTGCGTGTCCATCAATGTGCAGCTTTTGTAGCTGCTGTGCCAGATGGTGACCAAGGAGTAGGCAGATGCTGCCGCATTTGCTGCTGCCGCTGCGGCGGCGGTGGCGATAATGGTGCCACTGCTGCCGCCGCGGCAGGGCTTGTGTGCTTGTTGATCAATGTGCAGCTTCATAGCTGCTGTGCGAGATGGTGACCAAGGAGTACGAAGCTGCTGCCGCCGCTGCTGCACTTATGCTAGGCACGGCTATCTTCTTCTTCCACGACCCTGAGTCACTCTTCAATGTATTGCGTCAGCTTCCCGCCGCCTGCACGAGACCCCACCGCCCCCGCGCAACTGACAACCCCTAACCCATCCAGTCATGGCAAGGCGCCCTTCAATTGTAGGTCACACTTGAATTTACTGCGTCAACTTCCCGCTTACCCGCGCGCGACCCGCACCACCCCCGCGCAACTGTACAGACAACCCCTAACCCTAACCCCCCTAACAACATAGCGCGCGTCCGCAGGACCCCGCTATGGCGGAGGCGGCCCTGCCGCTCGCCCTCCTCGCCAACGCCATCGCCGCCGAGTCAGTGCTCGGCGGCAGCAGCGCTGCTGAGCGCTGCCTCGCGCTAGCCGGCGTCGTCGCGACGTCCGCCGCCGCTGCTGCCGCGCAGCCTCCGAAGCCGCTGCGGCGGCGCGGCTTCGTGTTTGAGGCCGATGACGCGCCGCCGCCGCTGCCGGACTTTGGCGACTGCGCGCCGCCGCTGGTGCTGCACGCGCTGCGCTGCTGCCCGGGGCTGCCGCAAGCATGTAAGAAATGAGGAGAACTTGCGGACGCAAAGGACAGCGCGTGTCACTGTAGTGCTCTGTCCAGGGTCAGCACGCCGAGTGAAGTTGAAGATCGTTGTTTGCCCGGGGGGGGGGGGGGGGGGGGGTACGTGTGGGCAACAGCGCCGCGTAATGGTGGCGGGCTGTTGGACGCCTGCGACTGGAAGCGGTACTTCAGTAGATGCAGTTGCACGCTGATGGCACTTTTTTTTTGCACAGCCTCGCGCCCTTGCCATGGCGCGCAGAGACTCGCACCTCGCGCACTCCACAACAGGTCCATCGTCCCATGCATCGGCGCGCGTCGACGCTCACAGCACCGCATTGCGTTCGGCCTCGCAGCCGCCATTGAAACAAACAACGACACTGAACCCCCCCCCTAGCCAACCATGTTGCCAACACTAACAGCACCGCAACGCGTGCGGCCTCAGAGTCGTCATTGAAACAAACATGGACACTGACCCGTGTTGACCCCGTGCGCCGCTTGCAGGCAACAACGCCATGTAACAGCACCGCATTGCGTGCAGCCTCGCAGCCGCCATTTCAGCACACGTAGACCCTGACCCCCCCCCCCCCCCCGCTACCCCCCCATGTCGCCGACACTAATAGCACTGCATTCAAACAAACACACACACTGACCCCCCCCCGGCCACCCCATGCACCCCCCCCCCAGGCAACGGCGCCGCCGCCATGGCTGAGGGCCTCGCTGCCGCGCTGCAAGAGAGCGCGTCGCCGGAGCTGCTGCTGTGCCTGCTGGCGCTGGACGCGCGCGAGCTGAGCGCTGCCGCGGTATCGGCGCGCAACGCCGCCGTCGCCGCGCACTGGGCGCTGCGCGGGGACGTGGAGGACTGGCACGGCGGCGGCGGCGGCGGCGTCGCGCGCCTGGGCGAGGCGATGGACGTCTTCATGGCCGCCATGCGCACGTGAGTATGTATGTATGTATGTGTTGTACTAAGGCCCCCTCGCTGGCTGACGCGTGGGTTGTAGAGTCCAGGGTGAGGGTTAGGGTTAGGATTAGGCGTCGCGCGGCTGGGCGAGGCGACAGACGTCTTCATGGCTGCCATGCGCACGTGAGTATGTACGTATGTGCTAGTACGGCCCTTTCGCTGGCTGACACGTGGGTTTAGGGTTAGGGTTAGGCGTCGCGTGCCTCGGCGAGGCGATGGACGTCTTTATGGCCGCCATGCGCGCGTGGGTGTGTATATTATGAAGTGCGGCCCCCTCAATTGCTGCTGGGGCTGACAAGTAATATCGCCACGTTCAACATACGATGCCATGTCAGCGCTGGCTGACATGTATGTATGTGTTAGTACGGCCCCCTCGCTGGCTGACTCATGCGTTTAGGGTTGAGGTTCGGGTGAGGCGCCTCGCCCTTTGGTCTGAGTCTGGGTCTGAGTGCGCACCCCCCCCCCTCTCGCACCCGTGCGCCTTGCCTCGTGCTCTTTCTGCGATGCCTGCCACTCCTATCTGCTGCATGCGCGTATCTGGACGTGATTAACCGCCCACGAAGCCGTCGTCGTGTGGCACAGCGCCGCGCCGGCTCATGGTCCTGCGAAGTGCCAAACCTTAACACTAGCCCTGCCTTGAGGCGGCGTCACCGCGGCTCTTGTCGCATAGCATCCGCCTGTGTATGTTGTGTCAGGCGCTTGTACACGCATACCTCAATGGAAGACGCCCCTAGAGCCCCCCCCCCCTTGCACCCCTCCCATTAGCGCAATGTGGCAGCGATCAACGACAGATCTGAGCTCCCCCAGCCTTTATTTACGTCCCGAAGTGCGCACTTTAAAGAAAGTACACGCTCCCCCCCACCCTGCGGCATTCCGCGTGCAGGCAGGCGCAGACGCCGCGCTAGCCCCTCAACGCCACCCCCCTGGCGGCCACCGTCGCGTGGGCCTACCCCCCTTTGGCCCCTCGCCTCACAAACCCCCGCATCTCCTCTTTGACGTCGCGAAGCGCGTACTTTATAGTACATTGAAGTGCTTGCCCCCCCCCCTCCCCTCGGCACGCTGCGCACAGGTGGGCGCAGTCGCCGCGGGAGCCCCTCAACGCCGCCCCGCTGGCAGCGATCGTCGCGTCCGCGGGCGCCATCGGCGGCCCCCCCGTGGCGCAGCAGCTGCTGGCCAAGGCGCTGCGCGCCGCGGCGTTCCGCCACGCGCCGCGCGGCAAGCGCCGCGCGCTGTGGCGCCTGCACCTCGAGGCCACGTGCGGCGAAGGTGAGGCGGCGCGTCACGGCGCGTCACAGTTGAAATCATAGTATGTAAAATTGAAGTTGTGGTAGTCTGGCCCTGTGGCGCCTGCACCTCGAGGCCACGTGCGGCGTAGGTGAGGCGGCGCCGCGGCACGTCACAGTTCAAGCATGTGTGGTTCAGATTAGAGGATTGAAATGCTGTTGAGCAATGATGCGCATAGTGTAGCCTTTGAGTCTGGTATCTGACATGAACGCAACGTCCCTCACCTTACAATTGCAGTCTGGGGCGTGCAGCCCGTCGATTTGCAGCGCACGGAGATGTGAAGGGTGTAGTTACAAGTGGAGTTTCGGTGGGCCGCCCCCGATGCGGCGTCGCGTGGAGATCTGACGCGACGTCCCGTTCTGTGCGGCAGTGGTACTGTGCAGCGGCGCAGTGGGTGCGCGCTGCGTGCTCAGCATGGCATCGTGCGGCGTGCATTCCGCTGCTGCGCGCGCGCCCGAGGCGCGCGCGTTGACGCTCCGCCGCTGCCGCGTGCGTCACAGACGAACGGTACACTCAGTATTGAAGGCCTATTGTCTGAGGGGTGTATCGGTCCGACATTTATATACATCGAATCGTTGCCATGCGCAAGAGAAGCCTGCAGCTGAGCGAGGCAGTCGTAGCACGCGCGAGCGGCGGCAACAATTCCCGGCGCTGCGCCGTCGCCGGATTCTGGCGCGCGAACGGGCCCCCTGAAACGTCGCGACCCGCACCCGCTGCCAACGCCAGGCAATGGACTCTTGCTTCGCTGGTGCTGCGCAGCCCGCATTGCTTCGTTCGCGGCGATACTGGGCCCATGAGCACTTGCTCTGCCGCCTGTGCAACCTCGTGCACAGCGACACTCCGCCCCTTCAACCGCTCGCCTCCCGGCCGCCCGAATTCGCCGCTGATCGCTGCTGCTCTGCGCCGTCCGCATCAACGCTCAGGCGAGAAGCTCGCCGCAGCGCGCAGCGTATCGGCGGCAGGCGCCGACCCCGCGGCGGCGGCGCGCGCGGTGCTGCTGGAGGCGCTGCGCGAGGAGGCGCACGCCGCCAGCAGCAGGGCGGCAGCAGCGCAGCCCGCTGCTGCTGCCGCCGCGCCGGCCGCGTGCGCGAGCCTCGGCGACGCGCTGGTGCGCATGCTGGGCGGCAGGGCCGGCGGGGCGGACAGGGTGACGGGTGAGTTAGAGCGCCGTGTGCGCTCGGTGATGCGTCTGCGGCGGCATGAGGTTTAGACGTCGAAGTGGAGGGGCCCGGATAACGGGAGCGGCGGCGGGTTCTGAGTGTTTCTGGCTGCTTGTTTGGATTTTGAACTTCGCAGTGACTGCCCTCGCCATGGTTGCCTACATAGCTGTCGGCAGCATGCATCCGACGCTTCTTGACTCTGCCTGGAGGTACCGCCACGACACTGCCACCATACGGACTGCAGCCGTTAACACACGTTTTTTGTCACCGCGCCTCTCTCATGATTGCATTATGGGCGCGACCGCCGCCGCGGACCCGGCGCTGATGCTCACGCATGATGGAATGCTGCTGTCCCTGTCTGCCCTCAACAGTTACGACAGTTGAGCGACCGCTTTTCCTCATGTGTGTGCGCACGCCGTTCCCCCGCTGCACGCCAGAACTGCTGATGGACTCGTTCCTGAGCGCGATGGTGTGGCGCTACGCACAGCACAGGGAGCGCGTCGGCGTCGCGCCGGCGGACTGGGAAGGTGAGCCCCATTACTCAACGCTGCATCAGCGTCATCGTCGTCATCACAGCAGTTTGAAGCAGTGAAACGTCGCAGAATGTAAGGTGCGCCCGACCAGTGAGCGAGACAGGGTTCTCACACCCAGAGTGCATCATGAAAACCACGCTGCGCCCGCAGACTGGGAAGGTGAGCCACCTTGCTCAATGCTGCATCAGCATCATCGTCGTCATCAACAGCAGTTTAGAGCAGTAAATCGTTGTAGACTGTATTGATGAGTCCAACCATTCATGGATGCAGGGTATCAGCAGCACCCAGAGTGATCATCACAAGCAGTTCATAGTCTAGCACTCGACCGTTGTGGACAGCCAAGGTGCGCCAAAGCATCAATACAGGGCAGCAGCACCCGCTGTTATAAGAGCACACGGAGGCTGACCCGTCAGGATGTGCTCCACTGTGATATACTCGTGCGTGTACGCGCACACTTTGCAGCATCAAGATTTGATGTTCGGTTTCTCAAGCATGGTAGGAGAAGTGTGGATCAGGGGGTCGCTGCCCTCGGCGATTGCACAATTGCGGTGCGTTCGTTCGCACGCTGCCCTCGCCTTTGCGCTCGTAACGCCGACAACCAGCCGCCGTCGCCAGCCACCACGTGACACCGCACCGCCCCAGCTTCAACTTCATTGCCACCGCCAACTTCAACGTCGCCGCCGCCGCCGCAGTCATGCACGAGCTCTTCGGCACCAAGCAGGAGGTCCTCGTGGCCCCCGCCTCCACGCGCGCGAGGGCGAAGGCGAAAAAACCTTCCGATGAGTTACCGCCGCTCAGCGGAGCGCGCCGCGTGCAGTGGACGGCGGTCGTGTGCGCGCTCGGCGGCAGCGGCGGCGGCGGCGGCGGCGGCGGCAGCAGCGCACTGGCGGGCGACACGACGGAGGCGCGCGCGCGGCTGCAGGCGTGCGCGCGGTTGCTCGGCAGCGTGGTGGACCTGGGCGTCAACAAGGCGCTGCGGGGTGAGCTGCCTAGATCGAGCCTGCTATGAGCAGCCGCACCCCTGTCATCTCAGACACTCAGTACGAATGAGCAGCAAACGACGCGTATTTGCCTCAGAACGGCAATGACGACGAGCAGCGCCCCGTGACAGCTGACATTGAGTGTCTGGTAGGCGGAACTAGTTGAGGCGCGGAGCGAGTCAACAAGGCGCTGTGGGGTGAGCTGCCTGGATTGAGCCTGCTTTGAGCAGCCGCACCCCTGTCAGCTTGGCGGTGCCGTAAATGCCCGAGCAAACGCCCCCCTGGACCCGCGGATCCGGACCTGTGCTCATTGAGCCTCTTGTGAGCAGCCGCACGCCTGTCATCTTGGTGGTAGGTGCTCGAAACAGGAATGAGGAGAAATCGTTGGCAGGGAATGATGAGCATCCGGTAGGTGAGGCTGGGTCGGGTGTGCAGCGAGGCCCCCTGTCGCGGGGCACACGCAGTGAAGCGCACAACCGCACTGCAAGTCGGGACCGTGCGTGGCTGCGGCCGTGCTGCCGGTTGCACGTCAGCTGCTGGATGCTTTCGGCAGCGGCAAAGCCTGAGTCTACTCGAGGCCAGGGCGTGGCGGGCCGGCAGGCACGGTCAGGGCAAGCGGCAGCAGCGCTCGGAGGCTGCACGGCCTCAGTGCTCAGCGGCGCGCGCAGGCTTGGCGCGCGCGGATGCAGCGTCACACATGCCGTCGCTGGACAGCGCAGCGCATGGCAAGTTGAAGTCGACCGCTGCCACATGCTCAGCAAACGGACATGTTCTCTCCCCATCCACAAATGGTTGGGAAGCATGAGCTCTTGCACACCATTGAGCACGGCTCTGACCGCCGTCACACCCTCATGTGTTTTTGCTGCTCACGCGGCAGGCACCGGCAGCAGCGGCGGCGGCGCCAGCGCTCCTTCCGGCAAGAAGAATGGTCCCGCAGCGAAAGCTGCTGGCAACGGTGGCGCTGGAAACGGGGTGAGAGTTTGCAGTCGCGCAGGTGTTGCCGACCCTGCTCTGGAGCGCGGCACTGGCCACGGGCCACTGCAACTGGAAGTGCGTGGGATGAGGCAGCAGACTCGCTTGGTTGGCATCACGCAGGCGTTGCGTGTTGCCGAGCGCTGCCCTGTGTGTCGGCAAGAGTCTTGTTGTCTGTAAGGTCACCATGCAGGGTTACTAGTTCCTATTGTTAAGCGCTATCGACCTCACTTTGTCCTGTCAGTGGCCCTTGGCTGGGGCCGGCGCTGCCTCACGTTGTGCCCAACCTACCGAAGCTCGAGTATCTGTACCTAGACAACCAGCCAGGACTCACTAGAGGTGAATTCCGCCGTACCTGCAGAATATCACTGTGCGTGCATGGAAAACTTTTGTGACACCTGCAAGTGGTCGTGTTGTCATCGTGTCATTGTTTTGTACTGCCCCCCCCCCCCCCCCCCCCCCTCCCCCCACCATGCAGAATCCTGCAGCTGCCGTGCGTCTCGCTTCCTTAATACAGCTCCCAATCCGTGCCGCCACCCTGAAAGCTGAAGGTGAGCAAGGGGAAACTCAATTCAATTTGCTTCTAAGCTCACGCTGGGTCAGTGAATGCACCTTCCTGGTCTTTGCCCCATGCATTGGGCCCTCATTCTTTCCTCTGCAGTGTCACTAGTATTCGCTGGGCAAGTTCACATGTTGTGATGTTATGATGTCCACATCTAAGTGCCAATTCACAAACGCTTGCGCACTTCAGTCCGCACACGCTTGCTGCATTGTTGAGGGTTGCGGTTTAGGGCTAGGGTTAGGAATTGGTTAGGGTTAGGATCAGGATTAGGGTTAAAGTTAGGTTGACCCTAAGGCGCCAGCACTCTGAAGGTAGAGGCGGCAACAAGGGCAGACGTGCCTGCTGATCACCGACGCGTACGCGCCTGCCACATGAGCTTTGCACGCTTGACCGACGTTTGTCGAGCACAAGCTGCTTTCATTGACGGCGAGATGCGCACACACGAGAGCGAGAGCAGACACAGCTCTGAGCACTGCCACGGCCAGGCGCACACATGACGCCCGCTCTGAGAGCAACCACAGCTCTGAGTCCTTCCACGCTGGACCTTTATATGAAACAATACGCAAAGTATCAAACAGTGCCACGAGGGATTTTGGCAGGCGAATGCGCTTTCAGAACGTGGCTCGCAAGCTGTGAGGAGCATGCAACATGCGCAAATGAAACAAAACTGCAACATCTTACCACAACATGGAGTTGAGGTCGAAACTGAAGTGCACTCAATGCGGTGATGTTCATTGCTGCTGAAATGTAGAAGATGCGAAATATTTGCAGCCCCGCTCAGGACCAGCAGCCATTCTGCAGGGCGCACAGCTCACGACACCTTCTGACGCCCTTCAGTACTTCATCAGCCCCCCTCCCTCATTACTCAGTGGGCACTTGCGGCATCCCCATGCACATTCTCCAATCACGCAGCACCCAACTCAGCGCTCAACTGCCATGTGCTGCTGCCGCCGCCACCTACTGCCAGCCGCATTTGCAGCGCCCGCGCCCTACATTGCCATCGCGCGCCTGCTGGCGTCCATAGAGGACGCGGGCGGCAGCCCCTCGGACGCCGCCACAGCGCTCTGCGCCGCCGCCGCGCGCCGCCCTCGCTGCGCGCGTCTCTGGGAGCACCTGGTCCTGCTGCAGGCGCGCTGCGCCGCCGGCGGCAGCAGCAGCGCCGCCGCCGCTGCAGGCAGCGGCCAGGGCGGCGGCGGCGGCGGCGGCGAGAGCGCCACGGCAGTGCGTGTCAAAGGCAAGGGTGCGACCCGCGGCGGTGGCGGCAGCAGCGCCGCCGCTGCTGCTGCAGGCAGCGGCGGCCAGGGCGGCGGCAGCGGCGGCGAGAGCGCCATGGCAGCTCGTACCAAAGGCAAGGGCGCGGCCCGCGGCGGCGGCAGCGGCGGCGGCAGCGGCGGCGACGGCGGCGCGGCAGCGGCTGCGGAGGTCGCGGCGGCGGCGTGCGCGCGCGGCGCCGCGCTGCGGCTGCGGTGCGGCGGCGACGAGGCGGTGCTGGCGCTACCGGCGGCGGCACTGGCTGCGGCGCGGCGCGCGCTGCTGCGCGGCACGGCGACAGCTACTGTGCGGCTGGGCGGCGTGCTGGCGGGCTGCGGGAGCGTGCCGACTTCGGTGCTGGTGTGCGTGGAGCGGGCCACGAAGATGGACCTGTCGGGGAATGCGTTGACTGCGCTGCCGCCGTGGCTGCACCTGTTCAACGTGAGCGACGCTGCTTCGGGTTGGCGCTGCTGGTGCCGATTGTTGTTCACGCATGCGCGTGTACGATGACGGTGATGGGCATTGTCCATGTCTCCACCGTCCTCTGGTGGGTGCCTTTCATTTAGTGCTGATGAGCACACACCGGCGCTGCTGAATGCGAACGTGCTCCACTGCATACAACAGCTCACGTCAAGGCCTCGCCTCGGAGATGCTGGTGATGGAGGCTTCGTGTCGAGCGTCCACTGCTCGCTCATCTACCATGTGCTTCAAAAGACCAGGCAATCTTGGTGACAGCCAACTGCTAGGCGCAACCATGCCTCCTTATGCGTAGCCTGTTGCTTCTTGCGGTCACACCCAGGCAGCAGTCCGCTTGTCCATGGCTGTACCCCATGGACGCAGATTGCACATGGCAGGCACTTGCAAAGCATCCCCGTCTGCTTCTGCCCAGAACCGCATCGTGCATATGGCACACCTTTGGTCCTCCTAGAGTAGATGATCATCGAAGCCGAGAACTGCCGCCAACACACCCCTCGAGCCCCCCCCCCGCCCCCCCGTTCTCCCCTGCCACAGGAGCTCGAGGCGCTGAACCTGTCCTCCAACCGCCTCGCCGCCATCCCGCTCGACAGCGCGCTGTGGCGCATGCCCCGCCTCCAGCTGCTCGTCCTGGACAACAACGCGCTCACAACGCTGCCGCGCGGCATAGGCGCGCACGCGCGCGCGCTGCGGCTGCTGTCGCTGGAGGGCAATGCGCTGAACGCTGTGCCTGAGGCGATTGCGGAGCTCACGCAGCTGCGCTCGCTCAAGCTCGCGCGCAACCCTATTAGCGCGCTGCCGCCGCGGCTGTTGGATGCGCTGCCAGATCTGGCGGAGTTGACGGTAGACGTGGAGCCGCAGCGCGACGCCGCAGGCGCAGCCGCTGCCGCTGCGTCGGCTGCAGCCGGTAGTGGTGGTGGCGATGGTGGTGGTGGTGGTGGTGGTAGTAGTGGTGGTGGTGGTGGTGAGGACATGTTGATCTGATGAGGCGGGGTTGGGCTGAAGGGGGGGGGGGGGGGAGCAAGGGGAGGCAGCAGGGGCAGCTTGGGGGGAGGGAATGTGATGCTTCGTTGAGGCTCCGTGTCAGTGAGTGCGCCTGGTGCAGACAGGTTTCGTAAGCTTGTTGAAGTGTGACTGAACGCACACCCCGCTTGTGTGCGCTGCCATGGCTGAGCCGCAACTGGACGCAAGGCCGCAACGTTTGTGAGTCTGCCACCTCACGAACGTTATTGTAGGAGGGGGCGGGGGGCAGTCTGCAACACTCAGGAGAGTACCTAATTTGGTGTTGACGCTGCGTGCGACGAAGCAGGGCCACTGGCACGTTGCGGGCGGAGTGACAGGCCGTGCAAAGTTACTGCTTCGGAAACTGCTGCTCGCCGCTGCTCGAGTACTCTGAGCTGATGGCAGATGCGGTGTCCGCAGCAGCAGCAGGGGCTGGCTTCAGTGCAACAGCCTTCCTCCCCAAGTCCTGAGCAACCGCTTCCGGTTCACTGGACATGGCAGGGCCCCCACGCCGGCGGTGCCTCCTCTGCGCCAGACGCGGTAGCTGGCTCGGGAATCGGCTGCGGCTTCGTTTGCATCAGGTGCTGGTGTGCGAAGGGATCAGCTCATACCCCCATGCTGACTGCCCTCCTTGCAGTGTATGGCACAGCAAGCCGCAAATCTGGGCTGGTGAAGTCGCTCACATCTCGGCATGTCCGTGCAGCGGTGAGCATCACCACCCTGCTAAGGCAGGTCGCCAGGGGCTCGCAACGTGGCCGCCGCTGTGTAGCTGCTGCTGTGCCTGGCTGGACGTCAATCATGTTATGTGGACATGGAAGCAGCGCAGTGTCGGCGTGCACCTCCTGCAGGGGCAGTCGTCGCAATCGGCGCACACACGCCCGCGACCTCCCTCCGTTGTGCCGTGGCTGCCATTCAGTCTGCCACCCACCCTACGGGGAATGGTGCACTCTGAAGTAGAGTCCGTGTGTGCGTGTCGTGGTGTCTCGGCCTCCTGCATAGCAGGGGCACCGCTCTTGCGGTGCGAGCAGGGGTCTGCGAGTCGCCCTTTGTGCGCTGCAAGCGGTTTCGCCTCACCGTTTCCCAGGTGCGTGGCAGTGTGCATGAAGCCTCAGGAGGGGGGGGGGGGGGGCCCTCTGGCATGCCAATGCCGCATGTTGTGTTCGACAGTAGACTAACGCAGTATACAAACGCCATGACCGTATCCTTTAACAGGTCAGCGCCTGCGATGGCGGTGGCCTCCTATGCTCGTGTGCGTTGCGCGATCGGCGATGCGCCTTGGCTGCGGCAGTGCAGGGGGGATTTGTTGGGTGACGCATGCTGCTATGCCAGTGCGCAGCTGCATGGTGTGCATTGCAGTTCGAGCCGGCGTGCTGACATGCTGCTGCTGTGCCGTGTGTTGCCAGACAGAGCTCTGCTACTTCAACTTCAGCTGCGGGCAAGGAGCCCCTCCTGTGCACCCCGGGCTGTCTGCATCATGCGGCTGACTAGATCTAAATGGCATGTGAATTCAACTACGATCTGTTTGTGGGATTCTGGTATTGCATTCTGCCCGTTGCTGGATGATCGTATGTTTGGCTATTCATCGTTGCATGCTGCTCGCTGCTGCTTGAAATGATGACACAACTGGCATGTTCACTGCCTCCCACTAAGGATGGGCGCAGAGTATTGCCCTGTTGCGCAGTGCATCTGCACAACCTAGCCCTTCGTGCCCGTTGCCCTTTTTTGCCAGGCTGCACCAATGCACAGCCATGCTCGGTGTATACTGAAGAGCCTGTGCATTGTCATTGATCATTCGTGCTTGGTGTCATAGAGTCATCGCTCCATGACGCAGTCGAAGTATCCTGTGAATGAGTCGCTGCTGATGCTGTATTCTGTTGGGCGCTCGCTCTCTAAAGGTAAGAAGGCAGGCGTCCCGCTTGCAGACAAGTGCACCAACGGCCATAGGGGCATTTTGAGTTGGGCATTCATCTTTGGGTGCTGCCTGTCGTGCATGAGAAATGTGCTGCCCAAAACCACCAAGCACCGCGGCCGGGAGCAGGGCTAGAAGAAATCAAAAATGTGTTTAGCACTTGTTTGTTTTAGTATGTGCTCCTCAGAAAGCCCATTGTGATGAACAACACAATGTTTAATTATTTTGAAATGCGGTTGAGCAGGGTTGGGTTAGGGTTGGGGAGGTTAGGTAGGGTTTGGTTGATGAGACATGACATGCCGGCTCACAGATGACAGCGCAAAAACATCAGGTGCTCGGACCAAAGTTGTTGGTTCAGCGGTTTTGCTAAGTTTAAAGGGCGGTTATGGTGCCGGCGCTGGCAAGCAAGCAACAAGTGTACTCAAAAGGCAACGAACACAACCACGGTCAAGCCAAATACCCAGACGGGAAAGGTCCTGCCGCAGCGCATCACTGCCCCGGCCCACACACCAGCTGCTTTATGATCGGGCGTTTTGATGCGAGCCAGGCGTGCACCACCATTGTCAGAAGCAGTGCTCCACAGCAAACGTAGCCATCAACCACAACACCTCATTCATGCTGCCTCAGGGCACCCATAACTTTCTGCTGATGAGTCAGCAAGCCCATGCAGAGCGGCCGTGAGTGCCGGTACCATGTTGTGGGCGCAGCTGCTCAACCCTCAGAGCAGCCTGTCACTTCCGCGCTGCTCGCGTCCCAAGCATGGCCACCGTGGCCAGATGCATTGCGTTCCTGACGCGGCAGCGCGCGTTGCAGGAAATAGAGTGCCTAGAAGCGGTCGCATGTCGTGCATGCCAGGGCAGAGGCAGCACGTGTCAGAGTGCAGGACAGCGATGGATCAGAGCCATGGCGTTGACAGCTCGACCCCCCAATGAGGACCCCATACCGATCACAGATGTACCCCCGAGGTTGACCGCATCAGTTCAGATGACCTGCAGCGTCAGCGCTCATCGCTGCCATCATGGGCCAACACCACGGGAACCTGGACACAGGGGCCTGACGTGTCTTTCGTGCCGCAAACGGGCCAGTTTACGGCGCAAATACAGGTGGAGCTGAACGGGGGCACTGCTCAGGCGCTGCAACCAGGTGGAGGAATCCAGACCATGATGATGCTATTCCACTGCTATTCCCATGCACCTGGCCTGAGGCTTCACCATCCGGAACAGGTGCCAGTACACTGCGTTTCAACCCCTCTTGTGGACACCAGACTGCGGGCCGTGCCGTAGTTGACCACAGGCTGATGTGGACGGGATGCTGACGGCGTCAGCAACCAAACGGTCCGAAGGTTGGCTGGATGATGCTTCAACTTGAAGTTCCAGGAGCAAGCCGGCGCACCCGTCGGCGAAGCACACTCCCAGTGCAGCGGAAGCAGACAGGCGGAGAGGGCAAAACAAGGGACGGCGGGCATAAACAGCGCGTCAGTGCCCTGCGCTGAATGTACATGCTTCTACATAGTTATGCGAGGCATAAGGACAAACCCGTAGACGTCGAGGTCTTTGCCATTACTCAAAGGCGTGTGCGGGGCATGCACTGAACAGGGTTCTTGACTCTATCGAGACACAGTGAGTGAAGAGCTCGGAGAATGCCAGTGACTTTCAGGGCTGCATTTGACTCAAGCCCGGCAGGTGATGCCAACACTGATTAGTGATCAAAAAGCTCACCTGCCCCCCGGTGGGCAGAATCGGTCCCCGAAGTGCGGGGACAGCGCCATCGCTGAGCCCAATGACCCTGCGCCTGTGGTGCAGGGAAACACAGGTGCAGGGAAACAAGGCAAATGTAGTGAGCCCACGACAACTCTATGGTAGCCTAGAAGCTGTGGTCTGAACGTCAAGGCTCCGATGCGTGTTGCAGTGGATTGATTTCAAAGCCATCATGACTGTGACACAAGACAGAAACGGAGTATTTCATGGTAACATCATCTGCAGCAATGAAGTGACATCACCTTGAGCCAGCTCGTGCCTTTGGCGTCCACGATGCAGCAATCCAACGATGTCACCGACAGGCGGAAGTAGAGAAAGAGAGTCGCAAACGTCACCCCTGCGGCGAAGCGCAGCTAATCTGCGTCCAGCGCTAGGCTGACCGCTGGGCGAAGGTCCATCCCGAAGGACCAGATCAAGACTCGGCCACTGCAGCAGGCCTCTGCTTGTACGGCAGTTGCTGCCGCGTGCAGTGAAACCTCGCCAATCCTTCACTTGACCCATCAAAAGTCGCCAACCATGTCGTGGTACGACCCCGGGGCTTGACCCACTGTTCCGGCACTACTTACTTCTACACTAAGCCTGCAGTGTACAACCGTCCGATTGCGACTCTCTTCTCCAGCCCCCGCTTTGCCGTGCACCGTGTGCCGCCGGTTGAGCTCCCTTCACTGCAGCGGGTGCTGTGTCGTGCTATGTCGTGCTGTGTGTGCCGTATGTCTTGAGAACATTGTGTGCTGTGCTGGTCTGTCGTCGTCGTCGCCTGTGGTGTGTGTGCCTACATAGTGCCGGCGGGTGAGAAAAACGGCAGGAAAACGGTTTTCTTTTCAAGAAACGGTTTTTTCCTGGCCTTGGGGGCGCGGTGGCGTATACCCTTCCAGTCGTGATCTTGCAGTGGTGGCGCCCATGATAGACGCACCAGGATCGGCGGGCGAAAATGAGCGTATTTTAGGGCTTGTGCCGAATGCAGCAGGCGCTACGCATCAGATTGGCAAGCGGAGGCGGAGGGGGAAAGGCCGCAAAGACAATGAATCGGCTCCTCTGCAGCAAACCGCGCAGCCATCGGCTGCCTGCGCAGGGCTTTCTCTACTATCGTCCCGTATCGCTGATGATGATGCGGACCCTCATCGTGCAGAGGAGAAAACTTCGGTCCCCCTTCAACCACAGTCGCCATCAGCTGGACCGTTTCTGCAGCCTGAGGAAAGAGACGAAGGAGAGGTTAATGCCCGTGTGGTCGCAGTGCTTGGTGGCGAAGGTGCGCAGGATAACAGTTGCGATGCTGAAGCGGCGGGCAGGCAGCAAGTGGGGGGCGGCGCAGGTGCTGTGGCAGCATGCATACCCACTGCTGCTGGAGCTAGCCTCGTTCACGGCGGCAGCACGACTGGGCATGATGCAAAGGACGTCACGCGTCAGCCCGTCGGCGGTCAGCTTCTGTCTGCAACGCAGCGACCGCCCATTGAAGTTGGTGCCCACCTTCCACTTGAAACATCAACAGGACTTGAGGGTGACGCCGGCAATGTAACCAGTCTCGGAGGGCCTGCCAATCCCCTTGCAGTGCACGGCAAGGCAACTGCTCCTGAACTGGAGAGTGCTGGGCCAGCCTGCACCACAAGCGACGATGTTGCGGTCCAAGGCACCACTCTGCAGCTCGCCCCTGCGGGGAGCGGCTGCGCACTGAACGAGGACAAAACTGCGGTGGCATTGCTTTTGGCTTCGGCGCAGGCATACTGCGTCGCGCACACAATCTTCAATCAGCCAAGAAGTTCGAGAAGGCGCAATCATGGCCGACGCTCCTCGAGGCAGCAGGCAGCGGCCGCGGCTACCGTGGTGTCGACGCCGGATGGACAGGCCCCTGCACAGAGCATCGCGGGCGACAGCAGCAATCAGCAGATTTTCCTTGCAGCGATGATTTCCGTGGGCAAGGCGGAGTATGCGCACAATACGCTGCTGGCTCAGCAGCGGCAGGGCCAGCCACTGACGGCGGCGCAGCTGACCGAGGCTGAACGGGCCGTCGACGCCAGCATTGAGGCGGCCATGCTCGACATGTTCACGTCGCTGAACTCCCGCGCGCCCATTCTGGAGCGCCTGTCCCTGCAGTCTGGAGGACAGGGTGCCCATGTATGACCTCCACGGCCTGGAACCGATCTTGGGCATGGTGCAGGTATGAATGTGAATTCATGAATGTGAGCACAGTGTGAACGAGTACCACAGCAAATTGCATAGCTTGGAGTGCAACAGTATTTGTGAGGCGTAGCTAGATTGCAGACATCCAGCATTTGTACACATCAATATCAACCACATTACATCATGCGTTCAAGTGGCATAATGCTGAAAAACACCACGAGACATATTTGAATGTAAGGAGCCAAGTGGTGCACAAGCAGGTTTTTTGCCCCTCACGCAAAATTGAATCAAAGTACACAAGGAGACAAGTACAATCATATCACCGGTAGCTGTTCTGATGAGTTCTGCACAGTGACTCCACAACATCATACCGTTGTTAATAATGGTAACCCATACCCCTTTAAGTACATGCATGAAGTCTGTTGTGGACATTAGTGAAATGCTTCGAACGGATACACTCACGAGCATTCAGCTACAACTTGCCTACGACACAGTGCTGGAGTTCACTTGCCACATCTTATAAAGCACGGCAACATTGCACTGACCGCATGACTGCCCAAAAACAAATACTGTGAAGTACCGCCTAGTGGCACTTGAGCATTTTTGAGCTTACATATCGTGCATGTATAACTTACAGGATAAGTGACCCGCGTGTTTGCAATGTTGAGCACTGATGCCGCCTTCAACATGCGCAGCACATGCAAGAAAAACGGGTTTGAACTTTGGACGCGTTGAGATGTGCTGGCTGATGCCGAGCGGACACAACGGACCTGCTCATGGTAGTTGAACTTGTACGTCTCAATCAGCAGGCATGCCAGCAAAGCTGGTGGTGGCTCATGGCAGAATGATGATGTCAAGTAGTGCTGGCCCAGGCTAGGGTTCAAGCTAGGTTAGGGCTAGTTTAGGGTTAGGTCCATGGCGCACACTGAGCACTGCTTTCCTCGACATCCCGCGCGCGCAGATGTTCTTCAAGGCAATCCTCGGCAGCGACCTCGGCGTGTGCGGCTGCGCGCTCCTCATCACGGGGTGGGGCAAGCACACCACCGACGGCGAGTCCAAGCTCAAGGACAGGGTCATCGAAGACGCCGAGAAGCGCGGCCTCGTCGTCACCCTGTACATGCGCAACGCGGGCGTCGTGGGGGTGTGCACGCCTCAGCTGGCCGCGATCGTCGCGAGCCTCAGGAGCGAGCTGGGGGATCCGGCGTGCGGGGAGTACACCCCCGCGAATGACGTCGCGCAGTGCCGATTCACGCCGCCGTACGCGCGCTGCGCGCACCGCGAGGCCCTCGCTCGCCGCGCGCCCTGCACGCCGCCTCAGGAACTTGCGTACGCACAGCCCCTGCCCGCACCCCACAGCACGCAAGAGCCCGCTGCGCAGTGCCCCCCCGACCCAGCATACGAGCCGTCAGCGCCTATTTACGGCGCGTCACCTGCACTGTTCACTCCCTACTTCAACCCCTACTTCAACGCCGCAGGCCAGGCGTTCCCCTGCCAAGCGCCAAGCGCGTGGGCTCCCCACTGGCTCTCACACCCAGAGACCCCATTCACGGGCCGTGTTGAGAGGGCACATGCCGCCGAGCCGCCAGCGCTTTCGGAGTCTTATCACAGGGCAGCTCAGCACTCTGCACACCCACAGCCCTCATACTTTGGCGCCGCGCAGAGGCCGTATGCGCCCGCCTGGCAGCCCCCCTCCTGCCCCGATGCGCAGGGAGGGTGGGGTGCATATGGTGCAGGCACGTACCAGGCAGTGGCGGAGTTCGGGGGCGAGTTCCGCTGTGCACCGGAGGAGCAGGGGGACTCGCGCACCTCGTGGGGCTCTGCCTTGTTCATCAACAAGAGGGCGCGCTTCAGCTACTAGTCCCCCTGTCGGCCGCACACGGCTGCCCGAGCAGACCTGCACTCAGCAATGGCCAAAGCTGTCAGTTGGCAGCCCCGCGCTCCCCCCCCCCCCCCCCCCCCCCCGCGCGCGCTGCTATGGCTACATGCGACGGATCTCAGTACACCCCTGTCGGCTGTGAGGTGTAATTGTCACTTGTTGCCCTCATCCCAACTCTTTCCCAACCCCCTCCCCCTTGCCCCCCTCCCCCCGCCCTCCCCTCCCCTTCCCCCCCCGTTCAACCAGTTATCACCAGCCGGACGAGTACTACTTATCAATGCCGGGGAGACACCCAACCATTCATTTGTTGCCCCCTGTTGGCAAGAGCACTGTGCACACAGCAATGGCAACAAGAAGTTACTTGAAGTACCACTGCTACAAAGGCGTGTGATGTTCAATCCTTGCTGCTGTGGTTTGTGTGTTGCCAGGAAAGTGCGCATGTAATTGTTCACCTCTCGCATTGGATGTCAAGCTTGCTACCTGAGTACATCATGCAGTACACTGTGATGGCGTGAGGCAGAACCGTGCTACTTGCTGTCTGTCAATCTGCCCGTGAAGTCAACGAATGTCACCTGGAGCAGTGCAGCTCATGCTTGTCTGATGCTTGAGATCGTGTGAAGTAGCCTTGTCCGCATGCATCACAAGTTTGTGAGATTAGATGGATGGCCTTGAGGCACACAAGTCGCGTTTACATCTCTGTAAGTGCTTTCAGGGGGGGGGGGCGGTCACACGCCTTGTAGGTTTCAACAGGCGTGGTTGCGCACTCATTTGCCATGATCATTAAAATAGTGATGGCGCCATGCAAGCGTGGGAACGGATGAGCTCCCAGGCACATGCTACTGAGCAGGTGTGAGTTGCATCATGAAGCTGGCACTCTTGAGCGCATCAGGACATTTCTGAGGGCAAATGGCAATGAGCGATCACTGCGAGTCAAAAACATAAAAGTGGGCAGCATCCCGGGGCTCAAATGGTCTCGCATTCATTTCCGTAGAAAGCGGTATTCGCATGATGCACTTCTCAGTATGCCGTAACCACGACTCCAGGATACTGCGCTGCCGTCATGAGGCGGCGGCAGAAGAGCCAACTGAAAACGTCTGCAGGACGCATTTATACACACTGCCCGAACTACCATGGCAGCTCCAACTCACACAACACATACTTCAACTTGAAGTATTCAACAGACGTCCTCAGAGGACTGAGAGAAAAATCACTCCGCACCCCCCGCCGGCTGTGGCAAAGGAGACCGACCGTACACGGCCAAAAACTTGTGGTTTGCTGCTGTGTGTTGACGAAATACGCGCGCTGACACTGTACACGAGAACACGTGCTGCGTCCGTAGCAACCGCTGTGATGCAGCAACCGCTGCTGCCGCAATGACCTGTCGCTGCCAGCAACACGCGACGCAGCGGCTTCTGCGCGCATCGAGCTGTGTGCCCGTACGCCCGCCGACGCTGGCCCAGCGCAAACGCGCTGATGCCGCGCACCCATGCTGCCTTGCGCCCCCTCCCCCCCCTTTACGTTTGCACCGCCTCACACGCTCTTGTCGTCGTACAGCGTGCTCGCGATGGACGTCGACGCCGCGGCGAGCGCGCCGCACACGCCCGCGGCGACGAATGCGCGTTCCGCGAGGCGCCTGGCGTGCGACATGCCGCCACCGCCACTACCATTACCACTACCATTGCCATTGCCACTGCCATTGTTATTGTCGCACAGGCGCAAGTGGAACAGCGGAGGGTAAACGAGCGCGAGAGGCACGGAGCACAGCGCGCCGACGAGCCCCACGAACGCGTCGAACGCGGCGCCGCCGAGCAGCGCCAGCAGCGCGACGCCGCCGCACACGCCCATGCGCAGCGCGTTCTTGCCCCAGCGGCGGCGCTGCGTCGGGGGGCGCGCGCTCTCCAGAGGGGTCCAGATCATGGCCTCGAAGATCTTGGTCGCGGGGAAGAGCTGGGGGAGGGATGGGGGGGAAGTGGATGGGTGTGAGTGCGCAGCGTAGTTGAGGTTCAATGTATGCGGTTGTAGGGTATGGTCCGCGTGTGAGGAGCGTCCACGCTTGAAGCTAGGACGAGCACGCGATAAGAGTACGTGCTGCCAAAGCGCTGGACCTATGAACCGGCCTACTGGTGTAGGTTGCACGTACAGCACATCTGCACATCAGTTGTGGTGTTGAAAGTGAAGAATTGGCCTCCAGTACAAGACGTGCCGTCTGTGTCGGCAGGCACCCGCGCTGAGCGTACACATTGGTCAAGGCCCTCTCTGAGGGATGCTATCAGAGCGTTGCCATTTCAAATGACTCATCAGGCGTCACTTCATCACTACTTGCCCCCTGCCCCCCCCGTTCTCTTCTACATGCCCCGCCCCAAACAAGGGGAAGCGGGGGGGGCTTTTGGGGGGGGAGGCACTATGACCGCAAATAGGTGACTCACCTGCAAGGGGAAGGTGAGCATGATGCCCACGCTGTACAGGATGCGTACCAGCTTGCCCTCGGTGGAGTGGACCGGCAGCGTCATGGTCACAAACTCGGGCACCTCTGGCCCAAACGCGAGGTACCCCGCCAGTCCTGCAAGCACAAACAGGCGAGCACAATAAAGCAACAGCATGCACATCAGTGGAAGGTGCAATGATTGGCGCAAGGGCTCATGGGCGTAGCCCTTCTTGCATGCAATCTGGGCAGGCCCCTCGCATATGCTTTTCAGTTCCAGGTGGGCCATTCTGAACTCATGAAGCGGGCGCCGCGCTGCACAACATGATCACGTCTCCCCCGCTCTGTGCGCGCGTGCCTGCGCAAATGGATACCCCGACTGTGTACCGTGGGCATCTGCATTCGCGCGCTCCGGAGGGCATGACAGAACGCAGCGGAAGCCTGCCAGGCGCGCAGAAAGAAGCGCATGGACAACATCCACATCACCCCTGTTGCGCGCTTGGACTGCCGTGACGGCGCGCGCTGCCGCCGCTGCTCTCATGGGCGCGCGCGCTGAGCAACGCAATCCTCGCCGCGCATGCACACGGCAGCGCTGAGAACCGCGCGCTGCACCGCCGATGCTGTGAGACATGCCCTTCAGGCGCAATGACCCGTGTTGCCACACCGCATGCCACGAGGCACTGAACTTCAGGGTTGCACTGATAAAGGCTACTTCTTTAGAAACATTTTGTGTTGTCATGGGTATGAGCATCACGACACGCACGGCAGCGCCGACACGCAGCAACGACGCCGCGGTATGCGCTCAGCGCTCGCCTGCGCAGCAGCGCACTTGGAGCCGCGCCGCGGCGCATCCACCACACTCGATGCCTGCAGCGCGCCCTGTAGTTCTGTACGCGCGCAGCAACGACCAACGCGACGACGGCAGCAAACCAGCGGCCGTGCATCTCGCGAGAGTGCCACGGCAGTGCCACCGAAGAAGAGCAGGAGAAGGACGCACCGAACAGCAGGAAAAACGTCACGACGCCCGCCGAGCACGCGCACAGCAGCGCGTTGAAGCGGTGGCGCAGCGCGGGCGCCATGGCGTCCTGGATCGGCAGGATGAGGCCGATGCCCTCGAACGACGCGACCGCGCTGCCGAGGACCATGAGCGTGCGGCGCGGGTTGAGCATCACCACGCCTTCCGCGGCGCCGTCGACCGCGTACTGCGTGGCGACGTGCCAGAGCGTGAGGGTCAGGCCCACGAGCAGGCCCGCGTTGGCGAAGAGCATGCCGGCGCCGAGGTACTGGATGCGCCGCACGCACGCGAGGGGCGCGTAGATGGCCAGCTGCCACGGGGTGACAGTTTTTTTGGAGGGGGGGGTGGGGGGGGGGGGGAGTGAGAGGTTTAAACGGTGGCGTGGAGCCCCTCAACAATGATGTAGCAGGATAGTAATTGAATGGGCGTTGGCGACCAGCATGCCGGCGCCGAGGTACTGGATGCGCCGCACGCACGCACGCAAGCGGCGCACAGATGGCCAGCTGCCGCGGGGTGACAGTTTTTTTAGGGGGGGGGGGGGGGGGGGGGGGGGAGGGGGAGAGAGAGTGGGAGGGAGGAGAGAGAGTTTTGAAGAGGTTGTGGAGCCCCTCAGCGATGATGCGGCGGGGGTCATGGATCGGATGTGTGTGTGTGTGAGTGAGGTTCAGTGTTGCGGAGCCGTTCAGCAAGGCTTTGCAAGGCGCCGTCGACCGAGAACAACAGCGTGTGCGGAGGCAGCGTTTTGCAATGAGCTGCACCGCACAAAGGTACACGCACATGCGCGAAGGGCGTCAGATGGCCGCGTGCTGCAGGGAAGATCAAAGGGGGGCGGGGCAGGGGCGGTTGACTCAGTGCTGCTGCATGGCAGTCAATAGAATCAGGATGCTGCAGGAGTAATTGAAAGTACGCTCACATGTGCAAATAGGGACCGCCACGTGCGCATGTGCAAGGGACGCAGCGATGGCCAGGCGCCGCAGGCTAGAGCAGGGTTGCACGGGAAAACTGACCCTAACCCTAACATTAACCCTAAAACCAGGGTGAAGGGGCAGGGGGCGGCGGGCTCAGTGCTGCTGCCTTTCCGTTGACGGAGGAGGCAGAGGCATGTCACTCCTCCACTATGAATTTCTTCATACCCTAGTACAGTTTGGGCAGTGTGCACCTCAACGAGCGAAGCGGCGATGCGCAGGGCACGAGCACGCAAAAGCGTGAGTGCGGTGATGGGTCAAAAGAAGAGGACCAACAACAGGCTATCAATTGACCATCTGCGATGCCGTCGTGGCCTATAGCACCCGGCGCGTATGAAGATGCGGGCTGACGCTGCGCACAGCAAGTACCGTAGTCCAACATCTCATAATCGACTGTATGCAACGTGCGCTGGCCGCCTTGCCATTCTTTGGTGAGCCTGAGCCACGGCCCGCTGCGAAGTGGGCAGCTGCCACTAACAATTGCTGTCTTGCAATCAGGAGCTCTTGGTCTGTGCGAGATGAGGAGTTATGCAAGCCCTACTGCTGGACCCAGCCCTTGCAAGCGAGCCTTGATGCGTGTCACATGTGCGCATGCTGCGGTACCCTTTGAGCGCTGCGCACCAGCAGGACTGTCGGTGTGCCAGTGCTCAACAGGCCATGCAGCCGCCTTACCCGACTTGTTATACATGAGAGATCCTGGCGAGCTACATACCTGCAGTCCGATGGACTGCGCCATGGTCAGTCCCAGCAGCTCTCCCAGATTGGAGGCCACAAAGATGTAGTACGTCGTGCAGAAGCCGAGCTGCAGACGGTAGCAGCAGCAGCAGCAGCGGCGGCAGCGGCAGCAGCAGCAGCAGCAGCAGCAGCAGCAGCAGCAGTAGCAGCAATGACTGGCACCATCAGTCCATGAGTTGAAATCGGAGGCGCTGCTTAGGTACTTGAAGGCTTGCCATGGTGACTGCTTCAATTAAGCGCCATTGTGGAGGTCGCTCGCTTGCGTACCACTTGCAGCCTTGCGCCGGAGGCTGCTTTGGCAAGTGCTGTATATAGTGAGGTCACTGCATGAGCAATGCGCCAAAGGGCGCACAGTGCACTCAGAGGTGGGATGCACAGCGAGCACGATGGGGTGTGTACGCGTGCAGCAACGGGCTTTCTCGATGTACGATTCTGCAGGGGCTACGTTTCACAGAGAATGATGACAAAGGCTATGCATCGTGCAACTGGTGTGTCAGTGCACATACATGGCGCATATAACTTTCACCGGCATACTGACATGGTTCCCCCATCGCCCTAGCAATGTGCGCTCGCACCTGCGTGCCTGCGCACCAACCCTAGCCGTTACCGTAAACCTAATCCTAACCTTAAGTGCACTTGCCTGGCTGAGCACCAGGCTTGTCTCCACGGCCGCCCTGCCCACACGCCCTGCGGCGGCATACCCAATGTCCCCAAAGGAGTGCGCTCCCGTGCTCCTGAAGAGGAGACACACACACATACACATATGGAGGTACAGATCCAGGCAAGCAACGTCATGAGATAGAGTGTCAGCAGAAGGCAAACGCAGAGATACAACACTCCTGCCGCGGCGTTGTCGACGTCCTCCGAGGAGTGCGCTGCAGCGCTCCTGAGAAACACACATGCACACTCACACACATGCATGACGCGGTTACGCCATGTAATGATGAACATATGCCAGCGCACAGCAAAGATTGAGTGCAGTGCACAGCGTGGCTTGAGGGGCAATGCTTCGGGGCACAAGCGTTTGCATGCATGAGTTGTAGCAATGGCAAGTGAGAGTGGGGGGGACTGAGCACTGCCACCCCCCCCCCCTCTCGGGCGGGCAGAATGCATACAGCAACTTTGACATCAGCCAACATTTTTCAGAGGTTGCAGCACCAGTTTGGTGCTCACTTGCGAGGATCACTTTAATCACTTGAACTTGATGTTCAGTGTTCATAGGGGTGCAGTTGCGGTTGGCCGCCACGCACCTGCACTCTAGCAGCAGCAGCATCGCCAACGTGCTCAGGATGCCTGCGAGGGCCAGTATGACAGAGGACCCCACCGCGCCGCCGAGCGAGAAGACATGCGGTAGGTATAGAACGTACGTCCCAACCATACCCTTGATGTAGGTGACTGCACGCGCGCAGCGGGATGGCAGAGGGGTTAGGTGGGGGGGGGGGGACGTGAAGGAGAGCAGTACGCGGTACTTGAGGCATTGATATCATTGAGTCATACCTCACATACGTACTCAATCAAATACATGCACTGATTTGTCTGCGATGTCACCTTGTGGGTGACAGCACGCGCGCAGGGACGACAGAGGGGTGAGGTGGGGGGGGGGGGGGGCATGAAGGAGAGCAGCGCGCGGTAACTCAGCACCGGCGTGCAGCGCAGGTGACTGAGAGGCATTGATATCATGAGTCGTACCATACGTACGTACCCGATCATACACATGCATTACTCGTCTGCGATGTCACCTTGGTCATAATTCGCATTGGGACAAGGCAAGGCAGAGGGGCGTCGCCGAAGCCTACGCAGAGTCGAAACAGGGCTCTGCGTAACGGTGAGAGTGATTGGTACATAAAAGTCTCCGAAGCAGAAGTGCGCAGAACGGCACGGCAACAATGAGCGTGTCGCTCACAATGACGGCGAACATCAAGTTGCCACCTTGAATAGTGACTGAACTCATTCAGCTGCAGAGGGATATTGATACAGATGCACCTGAGACTCGTATAATCGACGAACATTCTCCTTGACGTGGTGCAGCTCATGCGCCCGGATGCTACGGGGCTCAGTGAAAAAAGCAGCATTCATCATTGGAACAGCTGAATGTGAGTCCGCAACCGCCGCCATCTCCACAAAATACCAAAGCTGTAAATTCGATTATCGGTTGTCGAAGCGCTGCTGCAGCAGCAGCAGCAGCAGACAACCCACATACGTGCCCTTAAACACACTCCAGCACACAAAAATACAGTGCGGCCGCGTGCCATCGACTTCAACTTTGTCCAATTGTGACCACAACCAATGCCCGCTGCGCACGCCGCCCCCAACACTCACCGGCGGTGCGGCCCAGGCCCGAGCCCTTCCTGCCGTGCGCGCTCGCGCTAAGCTCCCCGCCCCCGTGCCCGCTGCGTCCCCCCCCACTCCACACACCCCCCCCATCCAGCAGCGGCAGCTTCTCCCCCCCCTCCGCAGAGGGGGAGCGCACCAGCGCCACCTCGCGCAGCAGCGGCGGAAACGCCTCGCCGCTCCGCGCGCGCCAGCTGCGGTTGCGGCGGCGCTGGCGGCGCGGGAAGGCGCCGCCGCCGCTCTCAACTTCATCTGTGACGCTCCCCTCGAACTCGCTGAAGTACTCCACGTCCTCGTCGTCGTCGTCCGCGAACAGCGAGCCGCCGCCCTTGGCCATGAACTCCTGGGCCTGCCGGGGGGGGTTGGGGGGGTGGGGTGGGGGGGGATATCGAAGTGCTCAGCACTGGCTTGCACGCGTCAGCGTCGTGGCTGGGGCACGATCAACGAGTGCTCCCAGGCCGTGCGCAGCTGTTTGGTCTGCCACCCTTCAACAGAAACTGCACGAGCTCAGTGCAAAGGTCGCAGAGATGGCGACAGCATCCACTAGGTGTGACATGCAGGCCTGCGTTTGTTTGCTCTTGCAGGGCAATCAACACCCTGCGACCACCTCACATCATGAAATGCGTAAACCCCACGCCTTACTTTATTTCTGTCCCTCGCACCCTCGCTTTGCAATACTTCGCCAGCACGGCCTTGCCTGCTCTCCATGTCGGCATTAAAGCTCACCTCGAATGCCATGTTGTCAACGAGCGCTGACCATGTACTGCGGCGCCTGCGCTCCGGCGGCGCGCCGGCATTGAGCGAGACAGCCCTGCTGCGCTGCGCAACATCGACACTGCACGACAGCAGACACACAATGACAACTCTCAATGCTAAGTCATGTCGGTGGCAGCACCGAACAGTGCTGAAGCCCCTTGTTTCAAAAGTGACATGGTTGCAGACCCAATCCAACCAAGAATGAGTGTCCGCATACGGCTCTGCACATGCTGTTTGGGCCAGGCGGTATGGGTGTCTGGATCCAGCTGGTGGTGTGCGACTTTGGATGCACACTCAGCTGCACACAAGGACATTGTCACAGACTTGCAGCATTTAAAGCAAGACAGCTGACAAAAAGAAATGTTTGTGTATGCGAAAGTTTTAAAAAGCTCGCCACCACAAGTACCCATACCTGCGCCAGATCTGATAATCAAGAAGCGGCGGCATCGCATACCTGTTGAGCCAGGCATCGCAACGACATACATTTACTTCTCAGCTGAATGAGAAAACCTGAAGATGCAGTGTAGTCGACACATTTTATTATTTGCAGCTTATGGGGTGTACTGCTCACAGCCTCGAACGCAAATACAAAAAAAATGGCTCACCTGTCCCCCTGGAACGTGCTGGCCAGCAGGTGCTGGGTGGGCGTGACTGCAGCTGGCAGGGTGAGCCGCCTTTGTCTCGGCGGCGACAAGGGGACATCGTTGCTGGTACCATTAGTTTCCATGTTTGTTGCTGATCACCAGAGGCTACACAGAAGTGGATACGCACCACACGGAAAGCCTCCAGGGTGCCAGGGTATGCAGTTGTTCGCTGTGTTCTGCCAAGGAGCACCGAAACAATGCGGCTGTGAGCGCACTCACTAGTCTCCTGATGGGCAGGGGATTGGACACAGCAGCTAGAGAGCTTTTCGGCTTCCGAGAATATCTCAAGTACTTCAAGTTCACGTTGAAATGTCAAACTTCACTGTTGATGTTGAGGTTCGTTAATAATTACCGGAAAAAGCAGAAGAAGGAGGATGAGGTTGAAAGCGTCGGCGAGGGCGTTGCAGCTCTGCTGCTGCATCTGTTGCTCGCTCGCATTCACTGATGTGCGCCTGTCCGTGGCCCTGGATGACTCCAGAGTGGAGGATCTTGTCATGGTATCAACCGAGGTAAGCGGACCATCTCGACACACAGTGTGTACTGTAGCAGCATCCTACTGTATCACATTTTCCACGAAATGATTAGCATGCAATTCTGTTCCACGTTGAGTGGCGCCGCGGATCTTTCTCTCGCTCGACAAGACCGTGTTCGGATTTATTTCCCAGCCTTCCAAGGGCACACGTTGCACTATAGGCAAGCGCTTCGCAGGACTTGCTGTCGTTATGTTACGATGGTCATTCAACAAGTACGCAGCAGAAGGCCGCGATCGTGATCGCAAGTAGGCCTTCTCCACGGTTGATGCTCTACCTCAAGTTGGCAGTTACATCAGCTCTCTCTAGGGCTTTAGCTTTAGCCTGCGTGCGAAAGAGCCTAAATGATGCTGATATTTGTAGATGTCTTGAGCAAACATATAGCAACACCACAATCCCCCATGCTGGATCAGAATATACACACGAGAAACCAACAATACTAGTACTGCGAATGATTGTGCACTTTGTTGAACAGTGCTTAGAAGTTACACACCTCCAGTGGCGTGGTTCAGCCACAAAGTGCTTGTAATCATCCTCCCGGGAGTCACACAACTGTGCATGGCACACCTGACATCAGTGCACTGCCCAACAAGCCTACAAACACCAACGCCTTCTCCGCACCACCGCAGGACCCTGTCGCGGCCGCCACCGCCTTCTGCATCAGGCACGCGCTCGACACGCGCCTCACGCAGCAGATCGCGCCCACGCTCGCGGACCTCGCCGCCGACCACCAGGCGCTCGTCACCGTGCGCGAAACCGTCCTCATCAACGACGGCGGCGAGCGGCACGAGGTGGCGCTGCGCGCGGGCATAGACGACGCCGACGACGTCGCGGCCGCCTTTGCAGAGGCGCACGCGCTCACGCCGGAGAGCGCGCTGGCGCTGGGCGACGCGCTGCACGCGCGCGCGGCGCTGATCGCGGAGCGCGTCGCTGCCGGCGCGGTCGCGAGCGTGGGCGTGGATGCGGGCGGCGGCGCGCCGCGCGTTGCGCGCTTCGTCGTCGGTGGGTGCGCGAGCGCGCGACGGTCGGGTGCTGCCGCCTGTGTGGCTGTATGTATGAGCAATTGGTGTCAGTCTTTGTATGCGGCTTGTTAGCTGTGTGTTTGTACGGCTATCAGTGGGTCTCATTGCTGGCACCTGCTTCGGGTTGGCAAGCGTCAGACGTGACGCCAGATGTGCTGTCATCAGGCTGATGATATTCTGTGTTGTGAGCATGCTGGCGGGCATAACGTATTCCTGATGCGGCTGCTTTGGTATCATTACCCAAGGCAGTGCGCTGCTATGCAACCGGAGGTGTGGCGTCAAATGACGCCTTGCAGTTGCATACACTGGTCACTGTGTTGGCGATGTGCTGCCTCCCACCTCGTCAAACTATACACCATGATCGATTCCTCTCATTCTGTGACTTCCAGCTGCTGCTGACAAACAACCCGGTCATCATCACCTTCAGGCATGACAGTCCTGAGACCCCACTCACTGGCACCCCAGTCAGGCACCACTGCGCTCTGCCGCTAGCGCCCTCCGTCGCCACTCGACCGCTCAACACAGCACGCGCGCGCCATCACGCTCAGTGTCCGCACTGCCTCCACACGCATGCATACAGGCGCACAGGACCCGGCGCACGCTGCCGCCGCATTCGCCGCGCGCCACGGCCTCTCCTCCGAGGACGCGGACCGGCTCGCTGCCAAGCTCACAGCGCTGGCGGAAGCTGCCGCGCCCGCGCCGCCGCTACTGCCGACGACGAAGGCTGCCGCGCTGCCCGTGGTCGTGGATGGCGTGCAGCGGCTCATTGTGGTCAGACGCAGCAGCGGCGGCGGCGACGGCGACGCCGCGGCGGCGGCGGCGGCGCGCAAGGTGCGCGCGTTCGCGGCGCGCCACGGCCTGTCGCTCGCGCAGGAGGGCGCCGTCCTGCAGGCGCTGCGCCAAAAGCTGGGGGAGGAGGGGTGGGCGGACGCTGATGACGGCGTCGCGGCGGCAGCGGCAGCGGCTGGAGGGCTGCTGCCGCCGCTGGGCGCGGCGCGGCCGCCGCTGCCGATCGTCGCGGCGCGCCTGCGCGCGCACGCACGCTCGGCGGCGGAGGCGCTGCGCGCGTCCGACCCCGCTGCGAGGTGGGCGTACGTCGACCTGTACGCGAATGGCGAGCTGGCGCCGCTCGTGGTCGCGCCGGGGGAGGAGGGCGCCGCTGCTGAGCGCTGGTGCGCGGAGGTGGGCTGCGCCACGGCGGCGGACGCGGCGTTTGTGAGGGGCGCTGTGGCGCGCCGCGCGGCCGCGGTGTTTGGTGCGCCGCCCTCACAAGAAGACGCTCGTGACGAGCACAAGAGTGCAGCGGCAGCAGAGGAGGACTTTGCGGCGGCGGCGGCAGCAGCAGTGGCAGTGGCGGGAGGTGCGGAGGCAGTGCCAGCTGCGGCTGCTGCGGGACCGCAGGGAGCGGACGATGTGATGGGGGCAGCAGCACCTGCTGATGTGCCATCAGCTTTGCAAGTGTCCTCCGCTGCGGAGGCAGCAGGTGGCAATGACGCGGTGGCTGCTGCTGCGAGAGCGGCAGACGCGGAGGGCAAAGCGGTGGCGGCGGCGGCGGCAGCAGCAGCGACGGCAAAGGATGGTACAGCAGTGCAGGCAGCAGAACCGGGCTCTGTGAGTGTCAGTGATGTCGCCAGCAGCATCAATGAAGGCCACCACGGCTTACCGGCAGCCCTCAGCGATCACAACAGTGACGGCATACAGACAATTGTTGCGGCAGACAGCGCCAGCGAGGGTGCAACAGGAGAACCAGGTGCGGAGCAGGAGGGCGACGATCAGCAGCATGCAGCGGACGCAGCAGTGCTCAGTCGCGCCCCCGCGCACCTCTCAAAGCAGCAGCAGCAGGCGCCGCTGCGCGCCTCAGTGGACGCGCACGCATCATCGCTCAGCAGGTTCATAGCTGAGCGCGACGACGTGCTCGGGAGGCTTGGCGACGCGGCGGGCGCCGCTGCCGCTGCGCCGCGCGCTGCTGCCACCGTCAGCGCGTCGTTGGTGCACGGCTGCGACAGCGGCGTGGATGGTGGCCATGCTGCAACCTCCGCGCACTGCGCTGCTGCCGGCGCTGCGCTGGGGCCCGTCGCTGCTGCCGCCAATGTGTCGCACGCGGCCGGCGGCGCGTCGCGGCAGGCTAGTGACCGCAAGAGCGACAATGTCGATCAGTTGCGCAGCAGCTTTGCAGCGGATGCTGCAGAACCACCGGCGGAGGTGCAAGCATCCGCATGGGAGGCAGCTGCGGTGCTGCGCGGCGGCAGCGGCAGCGGCAACGGTGGTGCTGCAGCGGCACCACACGCGTCCGATGACACGGCGATGGCGGCGGAACGCAGCGACGCCACAGTGCTCAGCAGATCCGCCGCTGCCGCAGACTCCCCAGCAGCGGCGCCGCAGCCTGCCGATGCAATACTGGCAGCGGCCGCTGTTGATGCGCCGCTGGACGGTGCTGCTCGTGCTCCGCTCAAGGCGGCGCAGCTGCCGCGCGGCGGGCCGTGGCGCGTCGCGGCGGCGGGTGTGGCCTCCGCAGCAGCGCTCGGCGCTGCGTGGCGGCTGTGGCACCCGCGCCGACTGCAGCGCGCCGCGCGGCCTGCCAAGCTGTGACCGCTGGGACAGGGGATGGGGTGGGGCTGGGGGGCGCGCTGAGCGTTGATGGTGGGTTAGCGCCGCGGCTGCTGTCACTGCTACTCGCCACTACGCGTAGAGGCCGCGGCGCGTCACTTACACGCGCAACTCACCAACGGCGCTGTTGCGGCTGATGCATATGCTAATGCCACACTGCTGCGTAGTACGGCGGGCGTGGCGCGTGTGCGCAGCGTTGCTGCGCGCACGGCGCCAAGGCCCATGCTGCCGCGCCACGGCGCTACACGCCGCAGCGTGGCTGTGCACGCACGCTGTGGTTGCAGGGAATTTCAGTGTGCCGCAGTGCTTCAGCGCTAAGCAGCGCGCCACTGCCACATACAGCGATCTTGGCGATGGGGCCCTGCTGCTGCTGCCGCTGCCGCTGCATTTGCCGTTGATGCTGACGACCTGAGAACGTGCTCATGGTAGCAGCAGTGGCTGCAGTAGCGGTGGAGGTTGTGGCGGCGGCAGCAGCAGCGGCGGCAGCAGCGACGGCAGCGGCGGCGGCGGCAGCGGCGGCAGCGGCGGCGGAGGGGCATCGCCGTGCACGCAATGGCAGCACCTGCGCACCGCGTCGCCATCCCGTGCCGGTGTTGTGTTGGTGGGACAGGTGCCCTGTGCAGACGCGCGCTGCTCCGCCTATGCAGTTGTGTCCAATGCTTACGGCGTCGGTGGGGGGGGGGGCTGCTGCTGCTGCTGACGGCAGGACGGATATTGTAGTCGGACCGCCCACCCATTGTTTCACGTGAGAGAGGCTGGGTGCTGCAGGCGTGGGCTAGTGCGCTGGTGCAGCACTCTGTGAGCGTGAATGACTATTGTTGACGCAGCGTGCGCTGATGATCACAGACACATTGGGGCACACTGAGTGGACTGCTTTGAGGTTCAAGTACGCGAAGGCATCACATATCTGTTGAGTTCCGTAGTGGTGCAGTTGAATGGAAGGTGTTCCCTGCAGGGGCAGCGGCATCAAATGCCCCTCCGCCCTTGAGTGTGTCAATAAAAAAGTGAATCATTCTACAGTGCGTCTGACAGACTGCCAACAATGACACGGCCCCCCACGTGCCTCAACCGGCGGTGTGCATGTTTACGGTTGCATGTACACTCTGTCCATTCATGCAGAAACGCTCAAATCATCCGCCAAGCTTGCGACCAGAGTCCATACCTTATTGTCAAGAGCCTCAACGCTCATTGACGCTAACTCATATTCGCACATAAAACAGGTGACACGTGCGAGCTTGTTTTGATGGAGAAGGATGCTCTGCAAACATGTGTTGGAATCCTCCCTGCGTTGGAATCCTCCCTGTGTTGGAACCCTCCCTTTCACATTGCCAACTCCAGTAATTGGGACTGAATGACGACAGAACAGATTGCCAAGTAGTGCGCTGTCCTCTGCCATGCTCATGAACGCACAACAGGCAGCAATGTGACTGAATGGAGGATATCATGCAGCTTCCAATCCTGCACGTGTATGCAGAATCTTGATTGCTTGGTATCATCGTACTTCGTGTATAATTCAAAGCGCATGTGTTTACATGCAGAATTTCTGGAGTCAAAAGGCCAGCAATGCTACATACCTTGATGAAATCCGCGAGCTTTCATGCCGGCCGCATGTCCGACCAGCATCAATCAGTCTTGTAGCGATGCATGTCGTTACAGTCGGGTCTGATTGAACACTGTGTGCCTGCAGGGCCACTGTTCAGATGAGGATGCACATGCCATCTTATCTGCCGTATATGACAGCCTAGCTGACGAGCCACAGCAACAACATATGCTATTGTACACATTTGCTTGCACTGCTCAGACAACGGGGGCGGGCCATGTCAGACTGTGTGTTGCGAGCGCACTCGCCGCAGACATCGCAGTTGTCCGCGCCTGCCTGCAGGTAGCATGTGGTGGTGATGTTTGCTCTTGAAAGGACGCGTCGCACAGCACACCAGCGCAGAGCATACGTCGCAGAGGCAGACGCAGAAGAGAGCCGGTCGGATGCTGCCATTGCGACGTCTGATCGCCATTATGATTTACAGCACCCAAGGTACTTGCAGGAAAACAAACGCCTCTTAAAATAGCATTCGTCATTGCCAATCACGCCTGTGAGCTGTGACACTCGCACCTCACAGGTTATCATGCAACTTACATGGTGTACTGCGGAAACGACTCGCGCAACGCGCGCACTCAGCAGGAGCATGCTCTGAGCCATTACGTCAAATGACATCTGGTTGCTGTGCGCTAGCCAATGACCTCGGCTTTGATGACTGCAGCGTACCGCACTGCCACGAGCACCGAAGCATGTGCGTGACCCGCATGTTGAGCCAGCACAGGCTGATCTACCGCACCGTAGCAACAGTACATCTCAGAACACGTGCTGTGGCTGTTATCACTGGCAGCGGCTCGTGGGTACGCCATCTGTATGGCAGGCGCCGCGCGTGATGGCGGCGTGCGCCTCCGCTACGCCTGCGCTGCCGCCGTGGTACCGTGCGCAGTACTGCCGTGACCGCTCTACATGGACTTATGTCCACAAAGAACGCTGCAATTACCATTATACCGCGCATACTTCGAAGTACTACGCTAACACTTATTGCTGCTGCCGTACGCGCAGGCCTGGTTCGGCTGCACGCCATTGGTGCTGCCGTTATCGCTCAGTGCTGCCATTGACGCCCTCACCAGCGCCAGTTTGATCAACAGTGGTGCCGCTGCTGCCAACAGCGACGGCACCGCTAGCTACAGTGCTGCTGCTGCTGCTGCTGCTGCTGATGGTGCCGCTGCCGCTGGCGTCACCGCTACCACCGCTGCCGATGCCGGCAACACTGCTGCCGCCGTAACCCTTGCTGCCGCCGCCGCCGCTGCCGCCGCCGGCGCCGCCGCTGCCACCGCCGCCGCCGCCGCTGCTGCTGCCGCCGCCCTCGTCGCGCAAGCACCGCGCAGTGACGTCTGGCGCCGCGACCCATCTGCCCTGCAGCGGCGAGTCCACAAGCCACACGCCGCCGCCGCCGCCGCTGCCGCCAAATGCGTCAGTGCTCATGAACGGCCTCCACACCTGCGCCGCCGCCGCCGCCGCCGCCGCGCACGCAGCGCCGCCGCACGGGTGCGCCGCCTCAATGTACGCTGCCACGCCCGTGGCGGGGTCCAAGTCATCGTCTATAACCCAGTGGCCGCCTGCATGTGCCGTCCAGTAGAGTGCGTGGTGTTGCGGCACGTCCGTGTGCGGCTCCGCTGCCGCTGCCGTTGCTGCGTGCGCGTCTGATGCCTGGCGCGGCGGCGCGGCGGCGGCGGCGACGGCTGGAGATGCCTGCGCCCACCACGGCGCCGCGCTGCCGCCGCCGCCGCTGCCTCCGCCGGACGGCGGCTGCAGCGAGTACTCGCCGATCAGAGCTGGCGGCAGATCGCTGCCGGACAGGCGTATGACTGGGCAGACGGTGCTCAACGGTACTCCTTGCCACACGTCTAGCGCAGTTGCTGGGTCGCTGTTAAGCATGGCCGCCTCTGCTGTTACAGACGTGCTGCCGCGCGCCGCAGCTGCTGCCGCCACAGACACCGCTACTGCTGCTGCGGCGGCGGGAGCTACAAGCGGCGCAGGGGGCGCGCGGCGCGACGGCCTGAAGTCATCCGGCCGCGCAGCACTGCCGCCTGCGGGCACGATCTGTGCTGCCGCGGCGACCGTCCTCAGCATGGCGGCGTGCGCATCGCTGGGGACGCTGCCGTTGCCGCCGCCGCCGCCGCCATGCAGTGCGGCCTGCATTCCAGCTAGCTGCGCCAGGAACACCGGGTGCTGCTGCTGCTGCTGCTGGTGCTGCCGCCGCTGCTGCTCCCTGACAGAAGTGGCGTCCTCCGCCGCCCGCACCCCTGCGACGGTCACTGTGCGCTGCAGCGGCGGCGGGTGCGCGGCAACGCCGTGCGGCGAGTGCGCGCTCCGCGCATTGGGCGATGACGGCGGCGCTGCTACTGCGCCACTGCCAGTCCAGACGGACGCCCCCGGTAAGTGAACCCACTCCGCCGCCTCTGCGCGTGCTGCATCCGCACTGCCGCCCCCCGCCCGCACCGACGCTCCCGCTGCGTGGACCCAGTCACCAGCGTCTGCAGCTGTGTGCACCTCATCTGCCCTAGCTGCCGCAGCCCCCGCTCCGGCCCCTCCCCCCTCCTGCAGATCCGCGCCGTCCGCCACTGCCGCTGCTGCGCGCTGCTGCCGCAGCGGAGGCGGCGGCGGCAGCACCAGCGTGGCGGCGCTGGCTGCGGCGGTCCGGGAAGCTGCCGCGGCGTCTGCGCGCGCCTGCAGCAGGTGCTGCCACTGCCGCCGCATCTCGCGCGACGTGAGCACGTCCTCGTCCGGCTCCTGCGGCGACGGCGGCGGCGCGGCGGAGAGGATGATCGTGCAGCGGCCGTCCTCCGCCGCACTGCCGCTGGTGCTGTTGGCGGCGGGCGGAGGGGTCGGGCCGCTCACACTTGAGCTCGATGCACCTGCCAGGGCAGCAGCACCGCCACTGTCCAGCACCGCAAGCACGGCTGCAGCGTCCGGCGGCGGCGGCGGCGACTGCAGCGGCGCCAGGTGCGGTGCTGCAGGCGGCGGCGGCGGCGGAGGGGCAGCGGTCGCTGCAGCACCGCTGAGCCGTTGCAGTGCGAGCGCCCACTCGTGCGGTGCCGCAGGGGTCGCATCCAGCGTGCATGCCGCCAGTGTGACAGCGCCGACGAGCGCCAGCCGCAGCACCGTGTCAACGTTGATGAACCCCACGGCGGCACCGGCGGCGCCGCTGCTGCTGCGCTGCTGCCGTGCGGCGCCGCGCGACCAGTGTTCGTCCTGCAGCGCGGGTGCACGTCCGCGGCGCCAGCGACCGAGCTGCTGGGGATGGTCTCCAACGCTCTCGCTATCAACGCTGCTGCGGACACTCGAGGCGCTACTGCTGCTACTGCGACTGCCGTCGCCTGCGCAGCTGCCCTGGCTGCTGCTGCTGCTGCCGCGCTCCGGCGTTCCGTCCGACACGCTCCTGGTGCTGCTCCGTCCTGCGCGTTGCGGCAGCTGATCCTGGCTGAGCCGTGCCTCCGCTGCCGCCGCATCGCCGCCGCTGCCGCTGCTGGCACCATCCGACCGCGCAGCTCTGCCGCTGCTGTCCTCCGCAAGAGCGCGCGAGAGCAGCGACAGGCGGCCCTGCGCGCTCCACGACGGCGCCGCCGCCATGCGCTGCCGCAGGTGCAGCGGCGTCGCCGCGGCGGCATCAGCGCTCAGCCCGAGTGCGCTGGAAGACGGCGACGCCCACGTACGATCGCATTCAGTTGAGGTTGGGCGGGGACGGCGGCGGCAGCGGCGCGCTGTCTCCGTCATCGGTGTTGCTGTCATCGCGTCTGACGGGTGTTGAGGCACAAGGGCAGACTTGGTGAGCGGTCAGCCGCCACAGTCGCCGCTCTAAAGAGTGGCAGAAGGGGTGTGAGGACGTAATGTTGGGTAAGGCTGACTCACAGCTCCGCTTGACTGTTGTGACTGCTGCATGAGTGGCAGCAGCAGCATCGGCTGTGGCAGCCAGCATCATCGTCAGCAGAGGTGTCGGGATGGGCGCTGCACCGACGCTGGCTGCGCAAAGACCAGCTGGTAGAACTGATGAAGGCGCAGAGAGCTCCACAGCGCATGGGAGAGAGAACCTCAGCTGTGGCATGGACTTGTGCACGCAACACTGGACGACGGCCACTGCACAGGGCACTCAGCACCGTTGAACATTCATGTATAGACACTTGTGCCTCGTGCACTATGATTTTAACATGAAGCGCCTTTGTTTCTCGAAAGCATATACATCAGCGTCGACATGGTCACTTGCCTTGTCGAGCAATGTGTTCGCCCAGCTAATGGACCGGCGCCACCGAAAGTATTGAAGTCCAGAGAAGGCTGAAAGCTAATCAGCGCTTTGTAGTGCAGCCACAACTGACAAAGGCGCACGTGGGGGACGTAGAGAAGTAGCGCTGACAAGGCTGCAAAACATAGGCAGCATACGGCGACCCCCACCTCTGTGTATCTTAGCCAGTCGTGTGTTTTGCGCTGTCAGCGCTCGCGCGCGCCTGTTTTTCAACTGCCACTTTGAAGTTTAAATTTCCAAGTTGAAGTCATCGCGGTGCTTTCTTCCTGTTCCTGTTCAACAGGACCTGTTGTCTGTTCCTTGTCATTGAAAAATTGGTTACAGCGATCCAATGCGATGGCGATGGCCATGGCCCCATATACGTGTGACTACGGTCATCATGACTGGAAAAAAAAAATGCCCATCACCACATCAGCAAAAGCTTGCGGTCATGACCCTGTGAATATTCGATTTTTGAGCATGACATGGAAAACTGACATCGAGACCTGGCTCGGCTGGTGGCTTCGCGCAGCTTGTTTCCAGCCTTCAAGTTCGGGCCAACGACCCTACATGCCGCATATATGCTTTTTTTTTGCTCAGGGCTGCTTAGAGCGTCTCCACCGGTGCCTTTCTTATGCGGTTAGGCCAACGCTTGAAACTCAACAGTTGCTGTTGGGCGGCGTCGCCCCGCACCGGCAGGGGTGATGTCATACCTGCTCGACAATCTAGCCGTCCAAGATAGGAGGCGAGATTGGAGGCGACTATAGCTCGCATATGGAGGCGACTATAGCTCGCATATGCGGCAGTCGATGACGCATGGTTTTTGCAAATCACCGCCAGGCATTGCACACGAATACCACGCAACCTAGAGCTTGTGCGTACAGCTTATCATAGCCATGCATCATTCGATAGCAAAACAACAGCGTTATCGCAGCACACATCGCGCGTGCGCATTGGCAGCTGCAGTAGCTAGCACCATGAGTGTGCTTGCACCTGTTTTCACGCGAGCAACGTGCATGCTTCAAGATTTTATGGTGCGTGCGCTGCACGCAACAAAGCAGCTGCACAGCGCACGCACAGCGCAAGCACAACGACGCCAGCTGGTGGTGGATTTTACGAAAGGGTTGCAGATGAGCCAGGCTTGATGCTGGTGTGGCGATACTCGGCTAGCAAGATTTTAGCTGGACACGTCAATTAATCGGCTAGCCTTTGACTGCCACGAGCCGCTGTTGGACGGCCCACCGGTGGAGATGCTCTTATTGACCGCGCTCCACAATTATTTGTGCCGTGGGGAGAGCGCCGAGCGCCAGCGCTGGTGATGGCGGTCGTACCCGCAGGACCCTGCGCGACCGAGCGTTTCTAGTCGCGCATGTTATGCGGCAAGGTCGAGCTGCACGCCCTTCCGACTCTCCAACAGGCGTGTTGACCCATTCAATACATCGTTGATCAAGTGTTTTACTTGTTTTTCCCACTTGCACCAGCGCAACTTTTGCTTCTTTTTCATGCGAACCGTCGTTGCAAGTGCTCTCAACGAACTACTCTGTGCATGCAAATCTCGTCTGCCGCTGATGTTCGCGTCACCGTGCAAAGCTCGCCCTAGCTGCTGCATGTAACTCTGAAAAGGGCCGACGCTCGACGCTCAGCTCACTCCGAAAAGCAGAGCTCATACACCGATAGAACGCTTTGGTGCAACTGCTTTGCCCGCCCAGCTGTCGTGCAGCCGCTGCAGCGCCAGCGCCAACCAGGCACACACAGGTACTGATGACTTGCAGGTTTTGTCGGAGGGTCACGGTCACCACCAGAGAGCTTCCCTTTACAGACCAAGCCTTTTTACAGATAACCCGCACCCTGATTGCCCTCGGTTGTAGTGAGCGAAGCCGCCGCAACCAGTCACTGTCGTGGGGACCCTCGGAGGTGCGGAGGGGTTGCATAGCTTTGGCTGCTCACACTCACACCTCACACTTCTTGGCTGCTCTCACTCGGCTCACGCCGCGATGTTGAGGCAACAGGTGGGTGCAGACAATACTCTTTCTGCAAGATAGAACAGCCGAGACGTCGAGCATTGCTTGGCCTCATCAATGGTCAAGCGTGACCCCCAACGATGGTGTCCTGCAGTAACGACGTGTAATGCGAGGTACCTCAGAAGCTCAGCAGCGCCATCACCTCTCCTCCCCTCTGTGACATCTTGTCCTTACGCAGATGACGCCTGGTGTCATGTCTGCCAGGCCGGCGGGCAGCACCGTGCCTGAAGGCAGCAGGGCATGCGCAGGCATGCCTCTTCTCTCCTCGCGCAAGCCCCTGCACAGCTCCCCTAGCGGCAACTGCGTCAAACCTGCTGCCGACCCCACCACCGCGCAAGACCCCACACCGCTCGAACAGCGCAAGCGCTCGCGCTCGCTGTTCGACATGGATCAGGAGCCCCAGCGTCGCAGGATGATGATCGGCGGTTCCGCAAGCAGCGCGGTCCACCATCAGCATCAGGCAGCCGAGCAGCAGTTGCCCTCCGTGCAGTCCATGCTCTGCTGCATGCGAGGTGTGCACCAGCAGCTCAAGCGGCAAGACACAGCGGCAGCACCTCGCTTCGGCTCGGACCCACCTCTGTCGGGAACCTCCCCGACTGGCTACTCCTCACCATGGAACTGCGGCGCTCCACCCACCCACTTGCAGCAGCGGCAAGCACGGCATGTGATGCACTGCGGCGCGCCATCACCTTCTCCATGGCCGCTCCAGGCAGCATCTGAATATCTCGGCAGCGATGATGGGCGTGTCACCCGTAATGTTCGGAGTCAGCCCTTGTGGGAGCCACACTGCATGGTGGAGCCTGTCTCCTCCCCAGATCCGGACTACAAGAACAAGCATCAGGCCATGCCTGCTCCATCACAAAACATTCAGCTGCCGCAGCCGCTGCTGTCATCGCCGCTGAAGGCGCAGCGGCAGCAGCAGGAGCAGCACCAGCAGTTCCCCGCGCAGCAGCAGCAGCAGCAGCAGCAGCCCCAGCAGTGCTGGCAGACCCAGCCACCAGCGCCTCAGCAGCGGCAGCAGTGGCGCCGCACAGAATCACCGCCCGTACAGCAGCAGCAGCAGCAGCAGCAGCAGCAGCAGTGGGTACAGGGTTCTGCGGCGCCGCAGCAGTGGCGGCCGGCGCCGCAGCGCGGCGCCCAGCAGCTGCCGCCGTCGCCGCAGCAGCACCCGCAGCCGCTGCGCCCGCCGCCAGAAACGCCGCACATCATCCGCGACGACAGCTTCGCGCGCCTGCTGCTGCCGGAGCTGCAGGCGCGCGACGGCGGCGGCGGCGGCTGGTGCGTCGCAGAGGCAGTCGGCACGCTGAGCGCTGCCTCGCCCATTGGCATCGATCTGCGGCCCGACGAGAGTGGCACCGAGGTCGGTGCGACGGACAGAAGCCCGGCCGTCAGAGGCAGAGGCGCTGCGGCGGCGGCGCCGGCGGTGGCGAACGCCAACGATGGGTTTGTGATCGACACGTCGCTGTGGGTGACGGTCGAGCGCGGCGCCAAGGTGAGGCTCAGTGACCTGGGGGGTGGGTGGGGGGGTAGGGGGGGGGGCGTGGGATGCGCGCGCTGATTGTTATGCAAGTTGTGTGTCGTTGTGTGATGCTGTGGCGCGTGCGTGCATGAGCTCTCGGTGCGCCGTCTCCTGGCGCAGTGTGCACCAGTGTACACCGGCGGTGCAATGCAGAGCGCGTCTGGCTTGTGTATCACAGCACTGCGCTTTCACCATGCGCGCTGCGTGCAGTGCAATTGTCTCCATGCGTCTTCTCAGAGCGAGGGCGTTTGCGCAGGGGTTCTGTGCGTCTAGCACTCTGACCAGCAGCACTGCATCTGCATCCTTTGCTTTCCTGCTGGCCGTGCAGCCCATCTGCTGCAGTCGGCCTAGCCCTACTCCTAGCGTTCCTCGTAGGCGCTGGCGTCTCACCTCGCTCATCGAACATCAACATCCCGCGCATGTGACGCTCCTCACAGCAACAGAACCCCTTGCAGTTGTCTCTCCGCGCGCTACCTACCCACTGTTCCAAGTGTGCCCCCCCACCCCCCTGCACCGCACCGCCCTGGGTACACCCACCGTTGCATACGTGCGCGCTGCTGATGCCCCCCCCCTGTCCCCCCCCCCCCGTGCCTGCACAGTGCGACGCGGAGCAGTGCACGCTGCGCGAGGAGACCCGGCGCATCGCGCGCCGCCGCCACTACCACGCGCTCTGCGAGCACCGCCACAGCGCGGGCCCCAAGGCCGGCATGCCGCTGCACCACCACCAGGTATGCCGCCGCTGTGCGCCGTGGCCCTCGCTCCTGCTGCCGGTGGAAAGCCTGCACCTCAACTTGAAGTTCAGCACTCACAGTGTGAAGATTGTTGAAACGTACTCGTTGACGTGTACATGGACCGTGGAAGCGCTGGGGCTGCGTCGGACCGGCACCAGCCAGCGAGCACGTAGTGTGATGCTCGTGCATCACGCAGTACAATGGAGGGGTTTGCACACGCATGGGCAGTGAAGTCCGCCGCATCGCAGCAAGTGTCAGTGCTCATGTGACCGATGCGGCACGCCTCAGTTTGCATCGGTCGCGCGTCTTGCCCCCCCCCCCCCCACGGCCGGGGGCTCTTGCGGCCCTGTGTGTGACGCCACTCTGCTACACGCTGTCGCGAGTGCACCTCCGAACTGCGTCAACCGTCCTCTAGGGATGATCCAAGCCGTCGCAGCAGCACTGTAGTGAGGTGTGTGCTCACCTCCATCCCCGTGCAAGCCCCCCTACGCCCCCTTCGCATTGCCCGACCACACCGCCACGTGAAGCATGCTAGTCGACGCTGCGTGCATGAACGTCTCCGCCCGCCATTGCCGCCGCGCCCAACCCCCACCAACACCACCACGCGAGTCGCCGCCATCGCACGAGCTGCAGCCACGCCCTTCCTCTTACCCCCCCTTCAAATCCCCCCCCCCCCCGCAGCTCGAGAAGGTGCGCAAGCACCAGTCCACGCACGAGGTGCAGTGCTGCCGCACGCTCGCGTCCGCGCTGCAGACGGACGCCGACACCGCCGCAGCGCTCGCGCGCGCCGGCGCGGAGGCGTACCGCCCCGGCGCCTGGTCCGCCGCCGCCACGCAGGCGCTGGCGGCGCTGGTCGGCGGCGGCGGCGGTGGCGGCGGCGCGCAGTGGACGGACGTGGCGCGCCAGCTGACGGCGGCCACGGGGCTGCGCGCCAGCGCTCAGCAGTGCCTGGTGAGTGCGCGCGCGCGCCGCAGCGGCGTGGTCGTCGCGGCCGCAGCCTATGCGCGCGCCCCTGTTCGCTGCGCGCATTTCCGCGTAGCGCCACAAACCGCACGCGCAGACGTACGTGTCTGGCTTGTTGGCGCGCGCACTGGCGGGCGGCGAGGCGAGCGCGGCGCTTCGGAGCTCCGCTCGTGGCACCACGTTGAGTCCCTGTTGCCGCTGCTGCCGATCGGCTGCGGAAAGCGCGCCGCGGCGACTGCACGCACGATGGACAGCCAGCCGCAGACACCAGGCCCAACTGCTGCCACTGTTTGCTTTTGTGGGAGTGATGACGCCATAACGCGCTGCGCTCTCTTGCCGCCGCTGCTCTCGCGCATCGCGCGACTGGCTGCTCGCATCGGCGCGTCACTGACACCCCCCCCCCCCCCTTTCCGCTGCACGCGCCGCAGCTGCACTGGCGCATCGCCGTCAACAAGGGCGAGACGGTGGCGGCGTCGCGCGCGTGGAGCGTCACCGAGGACGACCGCCTCGTCGCGGTCGTCAGCGTTATGGGCGTGCGCTGGCCCGCCGTCGCGCGCCTGCTGCCCGGGCGCGACTTGAAGCAGTGCCGCGAGCACTACACAAACGTGGTGAGTCAGGACTTGTCGGTGTGCGTACGTGTCATGTATGAACAGACAGCAGGCATGGGTGCGCCAGGCGGCACACAACGTGAAACGGATGCAGCGCCGTGAATTTGTCGGTGTGCATACATGACATACATATACGAACGTGGTGAGTCCGCGCGCGCGGTGCGAGAGAGTGAGTCAGCGAGGCAGCGGTCCGTAGCGGCGCTGTTTACGGTCAGTCGGTCGCAGCGTGCGGCGACGCGCCTTGCAGCAACTCGCTCAGGGAGAGCAGGCATGGCTCTGCGCGCGTTGCCCCCCCTGCTGTGGGCATCATCGTATGTGAAGAGGTGGTTTTTACACGGGGCGCGACGACAGCCGCTGCGCCACGGAGCGCTGCTGACCCCGTCCTATATACTTCAAGTTGATATTCTGGCAGCAGCGCGCGCCCTGAGGATGCTGAACCTGCAGCATCACTCCCCCTCTCCGCCGCGACGCCCCCCAGGTGCTGCCGGGCGGCAAGCCGCGGCCGTGGCCGACGGCGCCGCCGCAGTCAGCAACGCTCAGCGGCGGTGCTGCGCAGCCGCAACCGCGTCAGCTGCTCAGCGGGTTCAGGCACCCCAGCCACAGCAGCGCCGGCGCGCTGCCTGTCCCGCACTACGGTGCGGCCAAGGTACGGACAGCCGTCTCTGCGGGCGCACTCTGGGGGCATTCGCCTGCATGCGCGCGCGGAGGGGGGGGGGAGCGTGGCTCGCTCACTGCAGGGGGGCCTGGCAGTTGATAAGGTAGACGGGGAGAAAGAGAGAAAGAGAGAGCGAGCGCATGCGCGATGTGCGGGAGCTTGGACTTGTGCACGCATGTGCGCGGCCCGCGCAACGCGCGCGCGCTGCGAGTTGTCAAAGTTGCCTCAGGGGTCGACGTGAAGTGCGTGCTGCCGCAGAAGTGCGTGCCGCAAGCGCGCGTGCTGAGCGTCGCTCTGTGCAACGCTCGGCGCTCGGATTCAGCAGAGCCTGCGCATGCATGTCGCGTGAGCACTGTTGCAGTAGAGAGCGCCCGGTGCGCAGCGCTGTGCTCGATCGCGCCTTCCGCTGTGAAGTTCGCCTCCGCTCTGTGCACAGCACAATCTGCGCCTAGCCACTCTGTCAGTAGGCCAAAAACTTCAACAGCGGGGCCCAGCCACTCACTGCGCTGAACGCAGTTCAACAACTTGAGTTCCTGATGCTGTTCGACAGACGCCCGCCATGTCCCCAGCTTCCTGTTGACGTGTCTACGACTCCATCCTCGCACTCCTTATGCTCGTTGCGTCTGTCCCACAGGCGAGCGTCACGGTTAACCCAGAGCTGCAGAGGCAGCCGCCGCCGCCGCAGCAGCAGCAGCAGCGGCCCGCCGCCTTCCGCGCGCACCACCACCCGCCGCCGCCGACGGCGGCGCACTACCACTTCGGCGCCACGCAGCTGCCCCAGGCAGCAACGCTCAACGGCATGCGCGCCGCCGTCCCCACCTTTGACCAGCGGCACTTTGGCGGCGATGTCTTAACCATGGTCTCCTCGGGGTCTCCCTGCGGCGGCAGAGGCGCGCAGGGGGCGCCCATGCCCTTCGGCAGCGGCGGCCGCGGCGCCTACGCAGCGGCGGCGGCGCCGTCCACGGCGGCGGCGGGCGCGCCGCCGCGCGCGTTCGAGGTCGTCGCCTCGCTGCTGTCGCTGCGCCACGTCTGAGGCAGCAGCCTACGTCCACGCTCCTTCCGGCTTCGTGCTGCACCAGGAAGCGAGCCGGTGGCGTGCGGCCGGCCATGGGGGGGGGGGCGCGGGGACACCGCCCCCCCCCCGCCGCGCGCAGCGGCTGCGCGTTGCAGCGGCTGCGCGTTGCGCCGCGTGCGCTTGCTGACGTCGTCCGCGGCGCGTGCGCGGCACGTGCAAGCGCGCGGCGCACAATGTCTGCGGGCACGGCAGGATGCCTTGCCACCGCCGCAACGTGCCGCTGCAGCACCGTGCTGCGCCGCGCGCACATGCCAGCCGGCCGGCGCGCGGACCGGAGAGGTGCGCAGAAGCGCACCGCGCCGTCTCGTTTTTTTTTTCGCAACGTCCCACGCGGGCGCACGGGCAGCGCCTCCCCCCCCCCCCCACACACACAGACATCCCTGTCAGTTGATTATTGGCGGAGCGTTGCCACGGCACGCGATCTACGTGGGCCGCCCACCGCTGAATCTCCAGCCCCCCCCCCCCCTCCCCCCGCCTAAGTAGCGCGCTGCGCCTGCACTATTGGGGGGGCACAACTGTGAATTGCGTGCTGTTGTGGCGCACAACCCACTGTGATTTTTTCATCGGCCAAGCTAGCGCGGTTACCACGGCAACGAGGGTGTGTGCGAGCGAGCGCGCAGTGCGCTCCCACACACTCCCGCCGCATAGACAGTATGCGTGCTTGTGTGTCGCGTGTTATTCTTCATTCGTCGAAGCCCCCAATGCGCAGCAGCGTCCGGTGCCGCCACGGCGGCAGGCAGCCGCGCGGCGCGCGCGGCGGCGGCGGCAGCTGCCGCCGTCTTACAGTGGCTCTCGCCCGCGCCATCGCTTCGCCATTTCCTCCCTAGATACCGCTGCAGTGGTTTTCCGCTCCTGCTCGCGCACGCGCGCCCGGAGTGTTGTGTTGTTTGGTTCATGAATTCATGAGTCCAGGATGTCCACGGACACATCCCCCGCTGGTACCCCCTATTCACGGGTCCAGAGGGTGTACCACTTTGAGTTTCCACCCCCCGCACAATCGCCCTGTCAGCCCCCCATCAATGGCCTGCAGAGGCCCTTGCATGTGATAAATGTGAACGATACGTGTACTCGCAACGCGTGGGGTGCATGTTGTGCTGCCTTGTGGCACAACAAGTGTGCTGGCTGGTGTCTTGTGCATGCAAATGCATGCAGTGTCCGCTTTTGCGGGGCAGTCGCTGTCCTGTCCTCCGCTCCGAAGTGGCGTGTGAGGAAAGCGGTCGCATGGTGCACGTGCCGCCTGGTGGCCTGCCGCGCACTTTGTTGCTGCGCGCGCCCAGATCCCACGCAATCATCATGCTGTTGCATACATACTGGTATGTACATATGGGGGGTGGGGCACATGGAGAAGGACGTAGGGGAGGATCCCGAGATGCCATTTGGCGGCGGCGGCGTTTGAGTGGTTGTCGTTGAGACACTTTCAGAAGTCACACGACATGCAGATTCCGTACAGCAGCATCAATTTAAATTTTAGACCATCATCTGGGCTTTTTCGCGCGCTGAGCGAGAATTTTGAATAAAAAAGTACACTGCATGAAAACTGTGAGATGGGATCTGCGTGGAGCTGGGTGGCCCTTAGAAGGGTCTGTCTGTGGGGGGAGAGTCTTGCAGCTTTGTTTGGTATCCCTGCTAGTGTGTGGGGGACAGTCGCTTGCGGATGCTTTGTTGGGGGTGATATGGGAGGCCCGGTGAACCACCGTCCCGCTCATCAAGGAGGCGATGCTTTGCTTAGTTATATAGCCTTTCTTTCTAGCGTCAGCGCCTGGCGCCCAGTGACTCCCTCTGCTTATCTTTATGATATCGGGGTTCACGTAGATAGCCACAAACTCCAGTTCAGGGCCCATTATGGTGACCTTGGCCTGCATGAAAACTCTGAGATGGAGTCTGCGTGGAGCTGGGTGGCCCTAAGACGGGTCTGTCTGTGGGGGGAGAGTCTTGTAGCTTCGTTTGGTATCCCTGCTAGTATGTGGGGGACAGTCGCTTGCGGGTGCTTTGTTGGGGGTGATGTGGGGGGCGGGGTGTGGCGTGCAAGCTTTGCATGCTACATCCAAGAGTGAGAACAAGGCGACACACCTACAACATGCCATTTCCACAGCCACAAGTGGAATATAATAAAAGTACACGCTTTTTCGCGCCCTGAGCGAGAATTAATAAAAAGTACACACTACACCCAAGAGTGAAAACAAGGCGACACACCTACAACATGGCATTTCCACAGCCACAAGTGGAATATAATAAAAGTACACACTACACACCTCGGAAAATTATTGTGTCGTGACAGGACAAGACGGAATGAGAGCTCCACTCTATTGCCTGAGCTGTGTGTAGAAACATGACAGTTCTTCTTCCACTCCTGTCATGGGCAACGCGTGGAAGTGCCAGTTGCGCACAGCGTCCTGCTCTGTGCAGCAGTGCGCATCTTCTACACCAAAGTGCAAAGCTGTCATCACACTTCCTGAGCACTGACCTGCTGAGACTAGAACACACTCTAAGATGCATCCATGGCATGTAACCGCAAATGGCAATGCAGCGCAACTTCAAGCAGAAAGACGAGGTACAGCCAGGCGCGCCGGTGGGCTCACAACAAGATGCTCCATTTGCATTGTAGGCCCGGCACGAAGAACCACACGGTCATCAACTTGACGCAACGGTAAAGACGTAATGCGCACGGGGCACGTTGTATGTAGCGGCGGGTAACGACGCGCCGCCGTGCGACATGCAAGGGGGAAGGGGGCGGCACAGCGTGTGTGGCGCTGCTGACACAATGCCTACTTCAAGAACTTATCCGACTGACGCGTGTGTGTGTGTGTGTGCTACGTGGCACACTCAACTTCAACCTTCAAAAAGCGTGTGCGACTCTCGTCGCCCTCATCCCAAATACCCCCCTCCCCTCCCTCCCGCCCTTTTCCCAAATCACATCAAGTTACCTTGGGGTCATCCTGTGGCGCTTGACTGAAGTGTTGCTAACGTCAACCCCCTACGCGTGCCGCATCTGTCATCGCCACTGCCTTCGCGCTGCTGAACAAACGCAACCTCAACTCTCTGCGCGGAACTCATCGCACGCGCCGCCGCGCTGCCTCCGCGCGGCGCACCCCCATGCGAGCGTCGTGCAGCGCCAGCGCAACAACGACGAGCGCTGCTGCTGCAAATGACCGGAGCACTGCCACACTAGTCGCCGCGTCCACGCATGTTGAGGGCCGCCACAGCACACTCGTCTACTGCAGCCGCGCACGGTGGCCCCCCTGCCTTGCTCGTGCGCACGTCGTGCAGCGCCCGCAGCAGCGGTGCGCGCAGTTCTGCGGCGCAGCACCATGGGGCAGCAACACGAACGCCGCTGCGAGGCTCGCGTGTCGCCGCTTACGCGGATGCTTACATCGTGGCGCGCGTGCTGCACGTTGCCGCGCCGCCAGCGCCACCGCCGCCGCCACTGCTGCCGCTGCCTCTGCCGCCGCTGCTGCCACGCCGTCGCCACTGCACCCGCCGCCACCACCGGCGCCGCCGCTGTCGCCTTTGCCGCAGCCGTCATAGTCACCGCTGCCGCGACGCCGACGCCGCAGCCACCGCAATGCGCCGCACCGCCTCCGCACCGCCGCCGCCGCCACCGCTGCCGCGACGTCGCCGCTGCTGCACCGCACCGCACCGCCTCAGCACCGCCACGGCACCGCCGCCGCCGCCGCCGCCGCCGCCATGAGGCGCCGCGCCACTCACGCCTTGCCGCCGTAGAGGCGCGTGCCCATCTCGTACAGCGCCCACAGCAGCGCGCCCACGGCGCCGTCCTCGCTCGCAACGAACGCCGCGAGCTCCGGCGCCGACAGGCGGTCGTCGCCGTCCGCGTCGAAGCGCACCATGGCGGCGCTCGCGGCGGCGTCCACGAGCCCGCGCAGCGCCTTGGAGGTCGGCGCCGCGTACGGCGCCGCCGCCGCCGCTGCCGCTTTCTGCGGCGCCGCTGCCTCCGTGGCGGGGTCGCTGCCGTTGAAGAGGTGCGGCGTGCGCGGGGCGTTCGCCGCGACGAGGTCGAGCTGGAGGTCGCGCAGGCCGCGGCGGTCGACGTGCGTGGAGCGCCGCCCCTCCGCGCCGTACATGGTCATGATCACTGGGCGCGGGGGATAGGGTGTGTGGGGGGGCGTGATATGAGTGTGTCAGGCGGCAGCGGCGGGGTGTCGTACGGGTGGGAGGGTGTGTGTGTGTGGGGGGGGGGTGATATGAGTATGTCAGGTGGCAGCGGCGGGGTGTCGCATGGGGGGGAGGGGGGGGGGGGTCACGTGCGTGGAGCGTCGCCCCTCGGCGCTTTCTATGGTCGGCGCTGTGGGGCGGGGGGGGGGGGGGTCATGTGAGTGGCAGGTGAGTCATGAGGTGACGGCGGAGGGGTGTCGTGCATGGTCATGATTGCTGGGCGTGGGGGGGAAAGGGGGGTCTATGAGCGGCAGGTGACGGCGGCGGGGTGTGGCTGGGGGATGTGTGTGCGCAGTTGCCATCCGTGTGGAAGAGGGAGAGGGGAGGGGGGCGGTGCATCGCTGCGTCACGACACACTTGCTGCTACGGTGATGGTGATCATGCAACGCGAGACACTGTTGAGCTGCTGAGACGTGATGCCGTGTCACGCTTGTCCGGCGTCGCTGTCAGCGACGACGGGCGAGCGCTGGTTGGCAGCAGGCCATGCGCGCGAGCGCCCGGGAGCGCGGAGCGCTGCCGCATGGGGCCAGCCTTGTGTTGCCGACATGACAATCCGGTATCGTGTGTGGCCTACCAGACTGGCACTGGGTCAAAGCGCAGTGGGGAAGCAACTTCCCGGTACGCAGTTCGCACACCAGACGCGCAGCGAAAGCACTCTCAAAGCTGCGAGGTTGGAGAAAACTCACGCAGGCGTTTCAGTGAGGCAGCTCCGCTGCGGCTGACACTAACAGAACCATGGACTCGACACTGGCAAAGGGAGGTGCACGCACAGAAGCGTATGCGCTAGGGCTGGCATAGAGGCGCTGGCTGCGCATCAATAACGCCAACAAGTGCTTCAAATGCCTGTGGCCTGTTGTGCATGTCAACACCTTGGAGAGGTCAGTGGCGGCGCTTCGTTACGCAGCGGAATTCTAGCTGATTGCCAGGGCTGGTGAGAGATGGCCCAGTGCTCACGGCGCGTACCGCGATGCCCTCTAGCAGTACAGCTGTGCACTTCGGAGCTCACGCATACAATTGTTTCACCATTTCAAGTGTACATCTACAGAAGCATGGCTATCGCAAGAGGCGCGTGCGGCGCGCTGAGACTCACAGGCAACGCGGTCCGATTTTGATGAGCTGCGCAGCAGATTGAGCCCCGCCGCAAATTCCTGCGTGTGCGGAGGCAGACAAGCAAGGCAAAGTGACACGTTGAGCCATCATGACAGTGGTCCGCTTGCCAAGTGAGCGCAGATGGGCGAGCCATCATGCCAAACTTCAACTTGGGGGCTGATGTCTTGAAGGGACTGAATTGGCGGCGCCTTGTATCTGGCACAGCAGTGTGATGAGCGCTGTGCCATGCAGTTGGCATCGCGACAGCACACTGCAGGAAGCAGTGACAGCTGCCGACACCAGTCTCCTGGATGGCATAGTTGGCGTGTGAGCTACCCCAACAGCTTAGTGAAAGTGTCACATAGTGGAAGACACACAGTGAAATTGTCACATTACTGGGTTTGCAGCAGCAGCGCTCAACATCTATACTATTCTGGAAATGTACAGCGGCAGCAGAGGCAGCATCATAAGTCCACGGCATTGTCCAGCCACACAGACAGCAGACATTGCAGAGCAAAGAGGTCACAGGTAACCGCTGGATGATGGGCGAATGCGATGCCACTGCAGCGCTGAGGAAGGAGGGACGAGCACGTGAACGCGTCATTGGATGTGACGCCAACACATATGCGTGCCATAATACGACGTGACCCACGAGGCAGACAGCAAAGCTGCTCCTGTTGGCGTGCCTCTAGGGTTGTCGGCATGTCGCTATGCAAAGTCTCGGGTCCGTTATCATAACGCCCATTCTGCGCACATCGCTCGGCAACACCAGGTACATGAACGCTGGCGCCGGCTCACCTTGAAATCCAGCTCCCCGTTGCCGCTGAGATCCAGAGAACGAAACAGCCGCGGCGCCAGTCCCGGTATCGACGCTGGCGGCTCCACTCTCTCGATGAAGGTCCTCTCACACAGAATCGGGTGTGTCGAACTCCACACAATATCGTTGAAGGTCTGCTGCAATCGTTGCAGCGTGAGGGCGTCGAGACGGTCCGCGCTCAGAGGCTGCGAGGTGTTGTGATGGCCGTGATGCGCGCCATGCGCATGATGCGAGTTGCCCATCGAACCAACCCTGGATTGCTTCTGTCCGCTTTCAGCTGGGGCGACTGTAGTGCCAGGAAGACTACACCGTCTAGGTTTCAAAGCAAGCCGCTATTGCCGTATATGATCCTTCAGCAGCTTCGCCGCGCCAGCGCTGTTGCACGAGTTTACATGCGACGTGTTGTCGAGTGTCGGCGAACCCCCCTTTGAGTGCCCCCGAGTGATAAAAATTCACGATCATGATCACGGATTTGGTGAGTGAGATCGATGTGATTGGATGGTCCACCTGGTGGTCGCGCACTGTGACAAACACCATAAATATTTTTGCCCGTGTTGAGAAAACATTGAACACTCTTACTTGTAGCAGCGAGCGAATGCAAGATACGGTGCTGCTATTGAGGGCAGCAGGCGCAGAGCAACGCCAATGTGCAGCAACATGAAGTGCCATCCCCCAACAGCACAGGAGCCCGGTCATCCCTCTTGAGCCACAGTGTGCTGTTCGCGAAGGCAATAATTTTCACAACAAAAATAATTGAATGCTTGAGCAGCAACGCGTGCTGCAGACTAACCATTGCCTGCTGCACTCATCATCCATGCACAGCTATGTACACGCACCCATTATGTCCCTGATGAGGCGCGACAGGCCATTAAAAGCCACGTAAAGCAGCGCACTCGCAAATGTGCTTGTTTCATACTCGGTCGCCTGTGTGCAGCTGCACCCGCAACGCCTGCTCAAAGCTGCTGCCCGCCTCTCCTTCTGCGCTGCTGCCGCCGCCGCCGCTGCTGCCGCCGCCGCCACCGCCTTCACACGTGCCACTGCCATCACCCGTCCCGCTGCCACTCCTGCCATCACCGTCGCCGTCGCCGCCGCTGCCGCTCGGGTCACCGCCGCCGCTGCCGCCGCCGCTGCTGCTGCCGCCATCAGCGCCATACACAGCTGCCACAGCAGCGACAGCAGCGGCATGGCGGAGCCGCCCTGGCTCGCGCCGCGGCGCAAATCGCCTCACCGTCTCCGCGCATGCAAAGCTTTGTCAATACAGGCACCGCGCACGCAGCGGCGCCGCTGACAAAGCGCGCTCCACCTCTGGGGGTTCAACTTCAACTGAAAGTGTGTGAGTTGCATTGCCTTCGCTTCAGCAGGCAGGCAGACACATCCGATCGTGAAGCAGCCCTTGCTTCACTGATGGGCAAGGTAAAGCCTGGTGGCCAACAGAAAGGCTCAGGCAAGGGCTGGAAGACTCAGGGTGGCAAGGGAGGTGCACCCAAAACGCAGACCGCGAAGCCCTGGGGAGGCAACAGACGCTTCCACGACATCAAGGGCGGGAGCGGGAGTGGAGGAACTGCCGCGAAGCGCAAAGGGAGAGGCAAAGCTCCTGTCAAGAAGAAGCATCAGAGCGCACTAGCGCCTGCTGTGCGCAAGGTCCCGAAAACAGTGAGCTATGCGGCCAACAGCACCATCCTGGTCTGCGGGGATGGCGATTTCTCTTTCACGAGAGGGCTGCTGAAGCACAGGCGCAGCGGCGCGGGGGTCGTGGCGACGAGCCTGGACTCGCACGATGTGGTGCTCAGCAAATACCCGGACGCGCTGGAGTGGCTGGACCGGCTTGCAGATGCCAAGGTGACAACACACTCAGTCAGTCATTTCTAAATCACATGCACACACATCCTGTGGAATTCGTTGCAACCGCTTGTCGTCCCGTCCGCCACTGCCAGTTGCCCCAGAGGCATCATCCTGTACCACCTGCAGCGGCAATTGCATGGGCAGTGAGTGTGCAGGACTGCTCACTTCGCAAGCTGTGCCATCATGCAATGCTGCTCACGAGCATGTTTGTGTGCCGATGACGGCTCGTGTAGTGGCAGTTCAGCGCACGCAATCCTGACTCAGTGTCATGCACGCAACGCCTTCGTTTGCACAGCTCTCAGTGCTGTGCTTGGGCCACGTACTCACCCTGCTACAGGCTTCAGCGGGCACAGCCTCCTGACATCAGCTAATGACCTCTGATAGAGCCACACAAGTCACTTCCGCTGCGACATAAATCATTGTGGGTTCAATGGTCGATTGCAGAAACGCAAGTGGACAATGCAACGTTGAGCGGCTGTGTGGAACCTTGTCTGCACAGAAGTCCCCGTTTTGGCACAGTGCCGCTGCATTTCAGCCTGCGCCTGCCACGCCCAGCAAGATGGTGCCGTGCCGTTTGAGCTACGACCATTTGTAGTGCCCTTCTCGTGTACTTCTACTTATCTCCTGCCCCTGCTGACTTATGGCTGCACACGCCAGCCCCAGCTGTGCTGCTGCTGAGCAGGTGACGCCCACGGCACCCCTGTCAGTCGCACTTGCAGCATTCGCTGCTCGCACGCTGCGTGTAGCACGCGTGCACTACGCGCTATACGCGTGCAGCATTCACCGGCGCTGCAATTGACGCGATGCACTCCCCCCTCCCCCCCGCGCGCACCGCTGAGCAGGTGCTGCACGGCGTGGACGCGACGCGGCTGGAGCAGGCGGTGCGGCCGCAACAGCTGTTCGACAGGGTCGTCTTCAACTTCCCGCACACCGGCGAGCAGAGGGTGCACCTCAACAGGTGCGCGCTGCGCCGCCGCCGCCACGCGGCAAGCGTGTGTATGGAGTACACTCAGAGTACATGGATCGCACTTGAAGCGTGTGGACGAGCGTGCCATCAGGAGCGTCAGTGCACCTGAGCGATGCCACGCTGCTCCTCCACAGCGCAGCGCAAGGCGGCTCGTGTGGGGCGGAAAGTGCTGCAGCAGCGCTCGGCGGCGGAAGCTGCGCGCTGCACCGGACGGCCACCTCAAAGCCGCTGACTTTGCTGATGCGGCAGCATGCGCCGCTCCCGTCGCTTCTGCAGCACTGCGCCGCGCGTGCAAGCGCCGCGCCGTCGGTTCTCCAGCCATCGCGCACAGGGTCTGATGCTGACGGCAAACAGGGTGTGCGCGCCTGTGAACAGCCTCATGCAGTCGCTCTGCGGACACTCCTGGGTGCGCTCACTTCGCGCAGAGTGCGCACGAAGCACCCCCCCCCTCTCCCCCCCCCTGCAGAAGTCTTCGGCACATCTACACACCGCCCTTACATTTCAATCAACAACCATAGCATACACCAATGCCCCCCCCCGTCGCCCCCTCCCAGGAACCTGCTGCGCAACTTCTTCAGGAGCGCGCGCGGCTACGTCAAGTGCGCGCCCGACGGTGGCGAGGTCCACGTCACCCTTAAGGAGGGGCCCCCCTACAACGGCTGGGAGATCAAGGAGGCGGCAGCCGCGGCCGGCATGCTGCCCATCAGGACGCTGGCCTTCGACCCCAACCAGTTCCCGGGGTACCGCCACCAGGTGAGCGCTGCTGCTGCTGCCGCTGCTGCTGCGCTGCTGCTGCTGCCGAAGCGCTGCTGCTGGGCACTTGTTGCGGGCCGTCTGGGTCCGCACGCCTCCAGCTGTACCGCGTCTGCTGCCACAGCCCCTGGGGGGCGCCGTGGCTCCGAGCCTGAGCGCCGACTGCATGCGCCGCTGCTGCGGCTGCTGCGCCCTTCAGCGTTGGAGTGTGCCATCTCGCCGCGCTGCGGTGCGCGACCGGCCCATGGGCACAGGCCGTCGCGCGCAGCTGACGCGCCTCCGTGGCTTCATGCAGCCGACACGCACGCGACGCCCGGGTCGTCACTCCTCGCTCTCACCAACACCCGTTCGAATGGCCATTACCCCCCCCCCCCAGCCCCTGCCCCCCCCCCCTCCCCTCACACCCATCCCTCGCGCCCCCCCTCAGACGACGGACCCGAGCGCCAACGCGCTGGACGCCCGCGGCAGCAAGGTCCACGTGTACGGCCGCGCGCGCTGCCCGGAGCTCGACGGCGGCGCCGTCCCGCACGCGCCGCTGGTCGCGTTCGCCGCTACCGCCGCCGCGCCGCCGCCGCCGCCGGCCGCCGCGACTGTTGCGGACGGCAGCGCCGCATCTGATGCTGAGAGCGATGCCCTGATAAGCGTTGACGGCGGCAGCGATGACGAAGGCAGCAGCGGCGGAGGCGGCGAAGGCAGCGGCGATGATGGCGCTGCAGACTCGGGGAGCAACGACGGTAGCGAGCGCGGTGCCGCGTGTGACGGCGGCGTGCATAGAAGCCACGGTGTGAGCCGAAATAGCAGTAAAGCGGCGCAAAGAGGAGGTGCGAAGGGGGGCGAGCGGGGGGCGCATCATCATGGCTCGGTAGAAAATGGTCACGCAGGCGCTACGCGGCGAGAAAGAGCTGCGCGGGATGTGCCGCAGAAGGCGGCAGCAGGCGGCGTGCAGCTGCGCAGCGACTACTTCTATGTCCCATTTCATAGGTCCTTGCGGCATTTGATGCCGTTGGGGGGGGGGCAAAGAGGGGGACACTGTCATCACGACTGTTGCGGCCAATGATAATGGCGTCTCTCTGGACAACCATGGATGAAGCATATGTTCTCCTGTTGCTGCCAGTGTTTGTAGCAGTGTCGCATGCCGCGCAGAATGCGCAAGCAGCGTGCTGGTCAGAGACGTATACGGCGCGCGAACCCACATGATGTGCACCACAAACATTGTGGCGGTTGTGATGCCGTATGGTCATTGTTCACCTATACATGCATACATGAATCGGCTGTGTGCTCCCTGTCTGTCAATCGCCAAGGCATACTGGGGGTGCCGAACATTGCACATTACTGAAGGAGACAGAAGATGAAGTATAAGTATGCCAGTCCGCCGGCAGAAAGTACACACATGACACGGAGCCACTGACACCTTCAAACGCACAAATTGTACAAGCACAGCACGATTGCAAACGATGCAGCAACATTCTGCAACTCGATGCAAGGCACAAGTTCAATGTTTTACATTCACAGTGTTTGTGGCACCAGGATTACTGTTATGGTAGCAAGCATGCCCTTGGTTCACTCGCGCATCATGGCGACACCAAAACTGTGCTTTCAGCAGCAGTGACGCACTGCGTCATTATTGAAGCCTAACAGCCCCCCAGGCCAAGCATGTCGGATCACAAGCACCTCACTGAGTCAGAGTCCCGGTCTATGATGTGGCCCCCCTCCCATTTACAGCAACAATGTGAGATCAAGCAGTGACCGGCCTTGACTGATGCGCCCGATGTACGTCTGAACTGCTGATGTGCTTGACTTGGCCGAGGCGTCGCAACATTGGACCCTACTGTAGTATGTGACTTCAATGAGGTGCTGAATTGGCCGAGGTGCTTGAACGCACTGACATGCTGATTTCATTGATGCATTGATGTAGTCTGATCTGCTTATGTGCTGAATACCGTGTGACAATGACATACTGCCTTGATTGAAGCACTGGACCCTATGATACACTTGAGCCGCTGAGTTGACTGAGATGCTTGATCACACTGACCTGGCCTTGTGCAGGTTAAGGGGTGAAGTAGCTACAAGGCTACAAGGGTTATTACATGCACATGACAACAGACGCTTTATGGCATGTAAACAACTGCCAGCACCATGTCCCACAAGACATACTCTGCCGTTATGCAGGTCTTTGCTGCCAGCGGTCTTTGGAGTCATACGAGCACACATGTTGATCAAGCTTTCACATGCAACAAGGGTACTCAACACACTTAATGGTATACTGCAAATTCATGCCCTGCGATCTAGACACCTGAATGAACTTGCAACACCACGCGACTTCAACAGGCAGGCCATTGCAGTGCCACCTGGCATGATACATCTTCAAATGCAGCCACCACAAGTACCTAGTGACACAATTTCAGTTTTAAATTGCTGAGCACCTGCCACCTGTGGTGAGCTTCGTCACCAAGTGCCAATGCCAATGCATTGCCTCCGCCAAAGAGTCGCCAAAATGGCGCATGGCCACTGCAGCCACAATTGCCGCAGGTCCTCAGTCCTGCCTTGCCAGCATATGTACGTCCTGCTATGCAAGCCTCGCTCTTCACTAGCATGCCTGTCGCTCGCCTGTAAAATCGCTGATGGCTTTAAGCTCTATGTATTGTCTAGGTGCCAGTGCACGCTCAGCTTTGCGAGTGTGCAATCAAGACCAAGAAGCTAAATAACTTCACCAGTGCTCGGCAATCAAGGCACATGCATAAAAGAATGCAACGTTATGAGTTGAACTTGAAGAACGAAGACCGGCGCGTCACTGCCACAGCGGCGTAAGCAAACAAGTCCCACGCAGATCTGAAGCAAGACCCACTTCCTCTCAAATGTGGCCATCATCATCACTTGCTGCACATGGCGCAAAGCGTCGCATCTCGAATGAGCAATCAGCAAAGTCAAGCAAAGCCAGTATGCGTGGTGAGCGTGCTACATCAACTTCAACCAGAACCAACACAGCAAGGCATGACGTGATGATGTGCACTTTTAATCGCATCACGCAAACAGCACAAAGGCCATGCATCAACCATCACCTGAATTGAACAAACGAATGCGGCAGCATGATGATGCATGTCACCAGTCACCGTCGCTCGCGCGCGCGCCCGCCGCCCCTCGCAGCAAGCAGCAGCACCGCCCGCAAGACACGCGCCACAAGCAAGCCGCCTCCGCCAAACACAGACTTGTTCTTGTATTGCGCGCCGCCACGGTCCACCGGCCGCTGCTCCTGAATTGCGACACCTCCTTTGTCCTCAGTCCGACACAAGACGTTTTTGCTCCGATGGCAGCGCGCTCCTACTCCTCCGGTCCGATTACAAGTCCTTACTGCCGCTCTCCCGCAGAAATGGGTCCAACGAGCGCCCTCTAAGCACAGCCAGAGCCGGTCCTTACGTCCTTCCCTCACAAGCGGCGGCGGTGGCTGCGCACGGGTACATGTACGGCAAGCTAGCGGCGGGCACAGCGCGGGGGAGTGAGGCGACGCAACACGTTACGCTCAGAGAGGGACGCGAGCAAGGCAAGGGCGCGGACAAGAGAGAGTCATCTCCAACGCCGGCGTTGCACCGCAAGCAGTGCTCAGCAGCTGCTGCTTGACTCCCCCCTCGCCCGATCCGCTCCACCGCCTGTGCCATTAGCTACAGCCAGCGCCCGCCTCTCTCTCTCTCTCCCTCCCTCCCTCCCTCCTGCCTACCGCTGCCACCGAGGTCCTACTCACTGCTGCTGCGCGTCGGCACTGCGACGCCTGAGGCCTGCGGACGCGTATCGCGCATGGGCAACGGGTGACTGTGAGACGCTGTCAACTACACAAACGACCGGCTGCTGCTGCTGTCATGGCGGCACTAATCGGCCGGCCCCTGACAGGCGCGAAGGCTCCAAGCTGTGGAGCGGCAGTGCAGACTTGCTGTGATCCACCAGTGCTCCCCCCCCCCCAACCCCTCCTACCCCCCCCTCCCCCCCCCCCTTCCCCAGCCCGTTGACATCCCCGGCGGCGGCCTTGACCTCCGCTTGGTATGCTCTATGCCGCCCAAGCAGGCAACACACAGCGCTCTGCCTGTGAGTCAGAAGTGGTACGTCTGTTGCGCTTCCTTCTTCACCACAAGCAGCGCTCGCCGCAGCTGCTGTCTCGCGCATTTGATGCCGAGCGCTGAGGCAGCGCATCTGCCTGCTCCGCCATTGACTGCACCACCATGGAAAAAGGCTCGCCTCTGACCTGCTCTGTGACTGCGCTGCTGTCGCTGCCAGCCCTCTCACCCCCCCGCCTACCCCCTCCCCCCAATCCCACACCCCACCTAGCTAATACACAACCTTGCCCCCTCCTCCCCCCCGCACCCCACACACTACGCGCCCCTGTCCCTCGCCACCCCCCCCTCTATTCCTCGTTGTCGTCGGCGCGGCCCGCATCGTCGTCGCCGTTCGCGCTGCCGCCGCCATTCGCCGCCGCCGCCGGCGCCTCCTCGCCGCGCTCCTCCCCCTCCGCAGCAGCAGCAGCGGCGCCGTCAGCGGCAGCGCCCTCCTCCTCCATGGGCGCCGCCGCCGCGGCACCGCTGCCGCCGCCCTCCGCGTCCTCCGAGTTGCGGCGGCGGCGCGGCGCCGGCGACGCCGAGCGCGACCGCTCCGAGCGCGGCGACCGCGAGCGGCTGCGCGAGCGGCCGCCCTTGCGCGGCGCCGGCGAGCGGCTGCGCGACTTGCTGCCGGAGCGCGAGCGCGACGACGAGTAGCGGCGGCGCGCTGCGCGGCGCGCGGGGGAGCGCGAGCGCGAGTCGCGGCCGCCGCCGCCGCCGCTGCCGCCGGCGCCGCCGCCGCGCGCGTTGGCTCGGTGCGGCAGGACGCGGATGTACGACTTGTCGAAGGGGTTGCGGAACTCTGAGTCGTCGAGCTTGCGCAGCGCGTAGTCCATGTCGGAGCTGCGCGGCGTGAGGAGGGGGTGGGGGGGGGGGTGAGCAAAACAGATGTTTGCGGGAGAGCAAGGGGGGGAGAGGGGGGGGGGGGGGGGATGCAAAGGCAACATGATGTCGCGCTGTGCAAGAGGTGAAAGTGCAACGTCTACCGGAACAGACGACGCAGGGAAACGCAGTATGAAGTCGAAACCGCGAAGCGATGCGCAGTGCGCACTGTGTTCGCACTATGCGGGCGCGTAAACGCTTGTGTGCAGCATCCACAAAAGCGACGCTGAAGCAGACACAAGGCACGACACGCCACGTGCGCCGTCACCACAGTGCTTCACATGATGCATCTGGTGCATTGTCCACAGCAAGGACCTGTCGGCGCATCCGAGCTCGTGCGACCGCGCACCATGCGCGTGCAATAGAGACCGCAGATGCGCCGCCATGCGATACAGACTGCAGTTGCGCCGCGGCTCACCGCGTCGCGTAGTGCACGATGCCGCCGCCGCGGTGGTCCACGTCCGTGTACACCACGTCGCCCGCCTTGCGCATGTGGTCCTTCAGGTCCTGCCAACTGGCGCTCGGGGGGAGCCCCGTCACGATGACGCGCCACTCCGTCTGGCGCCCGCCGCCCATGGGGGGGCCGCCGCGGCCTGCTAGTGCGGAAGGCGGCAGCGGACGCCCAACGTCAGTGAAGCCGTATGGGGCGTTCGTGTGGAGAGCGTCGTGAGGGGTGTGAGGTGTGCTGCGCGTGCATAACAATTGCGCAGGCATTATGATGTCGTGCTGTACTCGTTCGCGCAAAGGTCCATCCGGCGGGCCTCATTTAGAGAAGAGTGGCGCACGACGGCATTCAAAGCCCCCCTCCCCCCTCCTCCACCCCCCCTTGTAAGCAGTACACGCAGTTGATCTATTCACTCACCACCGCCCCTGCCGGCGCCGAACCCGCGGCCGCCGCCGCGCTCGTCGAAGCCGCCGCCGCCGCCGCCCCCAAACCCCCTCTCGCGCGCCCCCCTTGCGAGCTCCACGCGCAGCCGCTGGCCATCCATCTCGTAACCGTCACGGCCGCTCACGGCGTCCTCCGCATCGCGCACGTCTTCAAAGGCGACGAAGGCGAAGGACGGCGGGCGCGCGGGCGTCTTGAGGTCGATGTCGCGTATGCGGCCGTACTTGTAGAAGAGGTCCTCGACGTCTGCACGTCAAGTGTGTGTGTGTGTGGGGGGGGGGGGGGGGGGGGGGGGAGACAGAAGTTGTCGGCGAGGAACGAGGATGGTGGCGACAGCCAAACTGATGGAGCAGGAGAGGGGAGAATGTCGAATTGTGGCAGCTACCAACACATATTCAACGTGGCCGATCACACCTACTGGGTTTAAATGCGAGCGCTGCAGTGCCCGGCAGCAGTGGAAACATTGATGTGTGCTGCTGGCCTGCGGTAGGGGGGCACCAGGCATCTGGAGCGCACAGATCGGTAGCGAAGGAGATCAAGGGGCCCAAGGCAGCAAAAAAGGCAGCCTCCCTGGTTAGAGTGGATCGCCTCACACTGTAATCTTTATTTCATGAGAATTGCCCTCATCGCATGGAGGCAGTGCACTCAACGAAGACAAGCAACCCGCGCGGCGATCAATTGATGCACAAGCCTCACGCATAAAATGATAATTGCGGGTGTAGGAGAACGTGTTGATGATGACAGTAGCTGCTGATTGCAAGAAGTATCCAAAAATCGACGCAGGTGTGGGTGGCCGGGTTCATTGACTAGGAGCAACGACACCTTGCAACCTTCCTAAGAGGACGCTCACCCTTTTCCCTGACGTTCATGGGCAGGTTTCCAACATAGACCCTCGCCATTTTGGTTTCAGCAGACGCTCTGCTGTACACGCCCTGATGCAAATTGGCGGCCTGGGAAAACCGGTGGCCTGTCTTTCTGTCGGCGAGCTCGAGGGCTATGAAGCGACGATGAAAGAGCACAGGCGTGCAGGTCGTTCACCAGCTAGTCTCCTCTCGTGATATAGTCCTTCTGGATCGTGTGTGTGTGTGTGTTTTGGCTATCCATCCCCCCCGCGCGCGCCAGCACACTCAGAAACAGAAAAAGATCGCACGTCCGGTGGACGTTGTCTATCGCTAGTGTCTATCGCTAGTCTGGTGAAATGGCCGGCCTGCATGGATCAGAGAACTGAGGGAATCGTCATTGACTGCGCCCCTGGCACTGCAGCAGCACTTGCAATCCGATGCAGCAGCAGCAGCACGCGCCGAGACGAGGCGCGACACACGCATCGCAAGAGCCGTTTGCGACAGACGAAACAGTGCCCGGAGGGGCGGTCTCGCGACCGCAGCAGCAGCCGCCGCTTGCATATGGCGCCATGCCACAGCAGCAGCAGCATCAAGGCATTGCCTACAGCGGCACGCCGCCACCCCAGGGGCCTGCTGGAGCTGCTGCTGCTGGCAACACTGGTGTTTACTCTCCTGCTGCACATCAGCAGCAGCCACCACCATACTCGCAACGGCCCGGCGCTGGTGCAAGCGCGCTGCGTCCCCCCTCAGCAATGACAGCACCTGTTGCACAGCTTAGTCCCCAGCCATTTTCACAAGGCCAGCAGCAGCATCTGGCTTCGCCCTCAGCTGCTGCGCCCCCAGCGCTGAGCCGGCAACATAACGGCGGCAGCAGGGATGGTGGCGCGCAGCACCCATACGGCCCGCCGCCAGGCGCTGCGCAGGCGCCGGCGCAGCAGCCGCAGCAGACCGCGGCACACTTGGGACCGCCGCCTCCTGCTTTCTCTGCATCTGGCTGGCAGCAGCAGCAGCAACAGCCGCAGCTGAATGGCGCGGCGAACGGCGGCAGGCAGCCGTATGGCCCGCCGCCAGGTGCGCCGCCACCGTTGCAGCACCAGCAGCAGCAGCCGCAGCACCAAGCATCGCATCTGATGCCGCCGGGGCCGCGGCCTGGACCTGGGCCTCCGGGGTCCGACAGCGCTCCGCTGCCGCAGCAGCTGCTGCGCAACGGCAGCAGCGGCGGTTACGGGCAGCAGCCGTTTGGCATGCCGCCCGGCGCGCCGCCACCGTCCCAGCAGCAGCAGCAGCATGCTGCGCTGCCGCCGCCGCCGTCGCAGCAATCCTACTACCAGCAGCAGCGGCGCCCGTCGCCAGCGTACCCGCAGCAGCTGGCGCAGCACCCGCCGCCGCCGTACTGCCAGCAACAGCAGCAGCAGCAGCAGCAGCAGGGCCCTCCGACCGGCTACGCGCCGCCCGGCGCCCCCGGCGGTGCCGCCGTCAGCGCTCAGCAGTACTCCGCACCCCCTCCTGCGGGCTCTCGTATCAACCCCGCGCAGATGCCGCGGCCGCGCCTGAGCGCTGATGACGGCGGCGCGGTCCAGCGCTACGACACGTGCACGCCGGAGGCGATGGGCAAGTTCCCGCTGGCGACGTCGGAGTTCATGGCGGTGGACGAGGGCAACGCGTCGCCGCGCTACGTGCGCGCCGTGCTGCGCTGCGTGCCGGCGACGCGCGACGCGCTGCGCGCCGCGGCGCTGCCGCTCGCCGTGGAGGTCACGCCGCTCGCGGAGCCGCGCAACGGCGAGGCGCCCGTGCCGCTCGTCGACTTCGGCGCCGCGGGACCGCCGCGCTGCCGCATCTGCCGCGCGTACATCAACGCGTATGCGCGCTTCGCCGCCGGCGGCGCGCAGTGGGCGTGCAACCTGTGCGGCGGCGCGCTGAACGACGTCGACCCCGCGTACCGCTGCGCGCTCGACGGCGCGGGGCTGCGCCGCGACCGCGCCGCGCGCGCGGAGCTCTGCCGCGGCAGCGTCGACTTTGCCGTCCCCGCGGAGTACGCCGTGCGCCCCGCGCAGCAGCCGGTCTACGCGTTCGTCATCGACGCGTCCGCCGCCGCGCGCGCGTCCGGCTTCACCGCCGCCGCCGCCGCCGCCGCGGAGCTCGCGCTCGACGCGCTGCCCGGCGGCGCCGGGCGCGCGCGCGTCGGCATCGCTGCGTTCACCGCGCCGTGCACTTCTTCGACGTCTCGCGCGACGACGCGCCGCGCGCCGCCGTCGCCGTGGACGTGGATGAGCCCTTTGCGCCGCTGCCGGCGGCAGCGTGGCTCAGCCCGGTGGCGGCGCGGCGGGACGCGCTGCGGAGCGTGCTGGCGGCGCTGCCGGAGCTGGTGGGCGGCGGTGGCGGCGGCGGCGGCGGCGCGGCGGGGAGAGCGCCGTGCGCGCCGGTGGCGGCGCTGGCGGCGGTGGCGGACGCACTGCGGGTGGAGGGCGGGCGCGTGTTTCTGTTTGCGCAGGGGCCTTCCAACGTAGGTGAGCTGAGGTGCCGCTCGTCATGGCGTAGACTATATTAGTGGGTGGTCAAGCTGAGGTATGTTGACGATACCTTGGCACAGGCTGCGGAGGCATTCAATCTCGCTGCCAGGGTGCATGGTAACTAATGCCGGCGATTGCCAGATGGCGGCAGCTGCATGGCAGCCGTGGGGTGACAGCAGCTTTTTGATGCCGGCAATGCCAGCTGCTGTCAACAGTGCATGCGGTAATGTCGGAGGCAGTTTGCTTTGACGGCAGCGTTGGCGCTGCAGCGACAGGGCATGGTAGGAGGTACATGTGAACAGTGCTGACCAGGACAGCGCGTGCCGCATGTCGCAGGCCCTGTACATGAGCCGCGCAGCGCTGCAGCAGTAGGGTGCGGTATGAGGTGTGACCATTGCTGCTGATATGCAGGGGCTGTGCGCACTTGGCACCACCGCTGTCCATGGAGGAACCCCAGAGGGCAGCGTCATCACGCCTAGCACGAAATCTGGGATTGTATCACAGGGCAGGCTGCGACAGTTGACCTGATTAGGAGCCTAGACCCTCGAAAGCAAGGTGGAAGTTGCAGTTGGGGCGCACTTCAACTGTGACGTACTGTGCTGCCCCCCGTACCCCCGCCTCTTTGAGCACGCGTGGCGCTGGGCATTAAGAAGGCGGTCTGAGATGCCGCAGCGGTGCGTATGACTCTTACTGCGGCACATTTTATGAAGGTGGGATACCGCTGTAGACATCAAGGTGCCGCACCTTGCCACTTCCACGAGCTCACGCCAACAACCTGCATGAAGGAGGCCGTCGCTGCGCCGGCACTGTGCAGACGACGATCGTCGACCGCACCACCTTCGCACCTCCCCAGACCTGCCACGGCCCTTGCGCCGGGGCGCGTATTGCGCACCGCACGCACCAGCCGGCAAGGCAGCTAGCTACGCACCGACCCGCGTGCTCCTGCGCCCCGTCGTCGTCGCTAGCAGTGCCCAACCGCTGTAGCCGTCTCGTGCCCTGAAACCGCTCCTTTCTTCCGACACCCTCAGGCATGGGCGCGCCGGCCCACACGGAGGACCTCGCCGCGTACGGCACGGAGCGGGAGCCGGCGCTGTACAGAGCGGCGAGCGACGGCGCGATGCGCGCGCTCGCAGAGCAGTGCGCCCTGTCGCAGGTGCGTCGCCTGTTGCACTTTTGTCACAAACTGCGAGTCACCGCGCCGGTGCAGAGGGTGGGCCTCGAGGTTGGTGGAGATCGGGCGACAGTGAGCGCGACGCCGTCGTGTCAGCCATCCGGGTGCTGCTGGTCCGGGGGGGGGGGGGGGGGGGGGGGGGGGGGGGGGGGGGCCTTGTCCTGCTTGCTGCTGCCGTTCGCATGCTAGGGGTCCACGATCCCACGAAACGGCATGGGATCTCCACTTCAACTTCAACTTCAACTTGCTGCGTGCAAAGCAGTCCACAGCCTCACGAATCCACGTGGGAACTCTGCTTCAAATTGTGACCCCGCGCTGCGGTGCGCCTGTGTACACGCAAGTTACTGGCAATGTACGTGGCTATGTTTTGCCAGTCAAGGTCGGCGGCTGTGACCTGGCACGGAGGGTCCCATTCCGACCATTGCTTTGCATGCGAGCGCTCATGCACAGTGCCAGCTTCCATCATCGGTGAGGCACGTATATAACGTGGCGACTTTCTGTAAGTGCCAGCGCCATGAGCAGGTCTACGTGGATGGTCGTATTCGGAGCATTGCTTCATTTCCGAGCTATGGTACCAACCGGCGGCGGGGCTCAGATTAGGCGCACCTGGTATGAACGCGTACCCAGATTGTGCTGTCATTGAGAAGTTTCGCGGGCGACGCGGCGGGCGGCGCGCGCGCTGGCATGTGCTGAGCACTGAGGCAGCGGCACTGATGCATCGTTTGTGCTCTGCACGCCCAGCACGTTGCCCCTGTACGTCGCCACAGCCCGAGCGCGATGCACATCTGCCATCAGTGGCGGGGGGGTGCATGCTGTCCTCGCAGCCACACGAGTGCGCTCGCGGCGTCGGCGCTGCCACTGGGCAGCGGTGCTGCTGCTGCGCAGCGCGTTGGCGTGGCCGTGTGGCCTGCAGCCGCCGGCGCAGCGCGCTGGGTCGATGGGCGTGCAGCGTCCAGTTGCCAATTCTGCCGCGCGCCTCTCGCGCATCACGCTGGCGCATGCCTATGGCTTCCGGCAGCAGCAGTAATTTCAGCGCCGTACCACTGCTGCCGCGGCCCCTGCAGTGCCAATTGATGCTTAAGTCTTGATGACAATTGACAGCAGCGCTTTCTCTGAGGGTTCGTGAGCCACTCCCCCCCCCCCCCCCTACCGCAGCAGCTCCTCATGAGCCCCCTGCCCCCCCCCCCCCCCCAACCCCCCCCGCTCCTCCGACCCTTTCCCTTGCCCTTGCAGATCTGCGTGGACATCCTGCTGCTCAGCGAGGGCGGCGCGCCCTTCGTCGACGCCGCGTCGCTGTGCCTCGCGCCGCACGTCACGGGCGGCCGCGCGGCGCTGCTGCGCGGGCGCGCGCGCGACAAGGAGACGGCGCGCCACCTCGCGGCGCACGTCGCGGGCTCGCTCGCGCAGTCCGCCGCCGCCGAGGCAGTGCTCAAGGTGCGCTGCAGCCCCGGCCTCGCGCTGCGCGCGTACGCGGCGGCGCCGGGGCTCGAGCGCGTCGCCGGCGAGCTCGAGCTCGCGGGCGCGGGGACGGCGCTCAGCGTGCTGTGCGAACTTCAACTTGAGGGCGGCAGCGGCGCGCCACGCGAGGGCGACCACGTGTTCGTGCAGGCGGCGCTGCTGTACACGTGCGCGGCGACGGGGCGCCGGCTCGTGCGCTGCCACACGCTCGCGCTGCCCGTGTCGGCGCGCCTCGAGGCGGTCTTCAACGCGGCGGATGTGGAGGCGGCGGCGGCGGCGCTCGTGCGCGGCGCCGCGGCGGCGGCGCTGCGCGACGGCGGCGCGGCGGCGACGCCGCAGCAGCTGTGCCTCGGCGTGACGCAGCGCGCGTCGCGGCGCTGCAGGCGTACCGCGC